>OX415250.1:129916093-130161819 GCA_948329865.1 Linaria vulgaris | reverse complement strand
GGACCACTTTGGGCCTTCTTACCCCAACGTCATGTTCTTCCTTCTGACACGCGTGGGTGGACCACTTTGGGCCTTCTTACCCCAACGTCATGTTCTTGTGTTTGTCTTGTTGCTGAACTTTGGTTCCTCATTTGGGATTTTTAGCATCATTTCTATAAGACTCCACCTGCGTCGTTCACGTAGATAGATACATTTAATAATTTGGAAAAAGTTGGGCTCAGTTTCTTACCGAGGGGTCTACGCTTCCCAGTCTTTGCATGGGACTCAAACCTTAGCAGCTCATACAATTATTTAGCAGCCGAGTTTTTTTTTTTTTTTTTACTCCTATGCACAGTAGCGTTTAAGATGTTGCACATTCCACGAACGCTTTTGTTGAACACCCTGCATAGTCTCCAAGTAATTACATCCCCGCGAACTTGCTTGTAAGATTTTGGAAGGCCCCTTCCAATTCGGTTCGAGCTTCCCGATATGCTGTTTTGCCGCAATGCCTCTCAGGACCAAATCTCCTACCTCAAAATTTCAGAATTGTATTCTGTTGTCGTTACTTTTAGCCATTGCTGCTTTTAAATGCTACAGTGCGTTGGTACGCATCTTCTCTTGCTATGCCTATTATGTCCAGATCCATCTGACGTAAATGAACAGTCGATGTTCTTGTAGTTGTCCTATATGCCCATAATATTCCTTGAAGTTCCTCTGGCCAGGTTTTTCCTCTGTCTTTCATCCTCTTCTCGAGGCAATTCTTCAATGTCTTGTTGTTGGATTTTATTTGTATGTAGTATCCACGTGATGATGGCCTTGCTGGTTCCTGCTTGGTCTGATAATCAATGCAATCCGACCTTCGATACCACCTTAAGGTAAGACAAATCGTGACACTATTCGGGGTGTAGTCATCTGTCCGTGTAGGATTGGAATTGAAGAATCCCTAATCATTCTCCGATAATGTTAGTTTTCTTGGTGGAATTGTGGATTTGTTTATTGCTCTTAGCACCACTCCTTGCTTGCTTGGGACCGAATTCCATATTGTCAACTTCGTAGTTGTATTCCAATCTCGATACAGCTACTTGGACTCTTCACGGTTCTTTTCCCATTGGTCCATTCCCTTTCTTGCCATTTTACCTAAACAGACTCTTGAGCGTAAGCGAATTGGTGTTCCCACAGACGGCGCCAATATTTTGGTCTTATTTCGTCTAGGTTACAATACACCGAGAAATCGATACAGTGGGGCCTGACTTAACCAAAATAATGCTATCCTATTACAGTGAATGGACTAGCTTGGTCCGGAACACCTATTACACATAGAGAAATATAAGGTTACAGGAAATAATCCCTAAATGGCCAAGTTGAGGGAACAGTCGAACGTGAGAGATTTGGTACTCTTTGATCGTTGACTTGCGGGCGTTAGGCACTTGTGATATCGGACTGAACTTGGGAACTTGCCAAGCTGCCTACGTATCCCATTAAGGGAATCAAGCCGAACGTAGTTCATATGTCTCTTTTGAGCTGCTTCTATTAGGTCAACCCTTGGTTGGGCTGCCTGGTTCACTTGTTTCAGCATTGGCGTGACTTCACGGTTTCGATCATATCTCCTTGAAGGATGATCGAAACCTCAATCCGCTTCTTGATTACGGACCCCGACTCATGTAGCTTTCTGGGCATGTGCATCGAATTGGCTTGGTTCGATGCGTGCGCATCGAATTCGATGCCTCCATGTCGAACCGGGTGAATTCGATGCGATGTGCGCGACTTCACGGTTTCGATCATATCTCCCTAACGGATGGTCGAAACCTCATTCCGCTTCTTGATCCAGAACCCTGACTCACGTGGCTTTCTGGGCATGTGCATCGAATTGGCTTGGTTCGATGCGTGCGCATCGAATTCGATGCCTCAATGTCGAATCGGGTGAATTCGATGCGCTGTGCGCGACTTCACGGTTTCGATCATATCTCCCTAACGGATGATCGAAACCTCATTCCGCTTCTTGATTCGGAACCCTGACTCTCGTGGCTTTCTGGGCATGTAAGGCTTCGATTTTGGGACGCATCGAATTGTCATGATTCGATGCGTCCATGTCGAACAAGGTGAATTCGAGGCATGATAGATTGCGCATCGAACCTACTTGGTTCGATGCGCGTGTCGAATCGACTTGGATTCGATGCGTCTCATCCCCGTGGGGTCCCCCCTACTTGTGAGGAGTGAGGGGGTATATATAGGCATGATTAGAGGGGCTTAAAGGTCATTTTAGGACCGCATCGAATTGTACAAATTCGATGCGCTCAGGACACATCGAATTGTGCAAATTCGATGTGCTCTGCGCAGCTTTACTAATTTGACCATAACTTTCTCTCTGGACCTCCAAATCGCATTCCGCTTGTTGCGTTGCGACCTAGACTCATGTGGCTTTCCAATGACATATTACTCAATGTCTAATTAGCTATATAGATATAATGGTGATCCAAATACGGCTAAGGTAACTTTACCTTTAAGCCTTCTCAACATTCATTGGTCAGTTTCGTGCCATCGTGGCTTTTCTTTGACATGACACATTATACCATATCAATGTAGATGAGTGTATTCAAGGTTATTGATCCGATTAACCTAGAGTCGTAGACATTTATTAGAACTTTTTTTAATTATTTTTAGGAAGTGAAAGTTGAGGCGTTTCAGGTGCACGTTTTTCTATGCGGTGCAAATTCAGATGCGTGTTTTCAAAACCATATTATTTTACGGGAAGAAGTGCGTGCTACATGTATCTTAGTAGTAAATGCATACGTATACATATACCCATTGTTGACTAACGTGATTGAAAATGCATTGATAAACTTTGTATGTAAATGATTGCTTGTTTCCAAGAATATTATTTGAATAGAGCTGTAACGTTATTGATTGCTTTATGAGGGAACGAATGGTTGAATGACTGACTGACTGACTGACCGATTTGTTTTTGACCAACTGTAATGGATCCACGGCTATGTGAATGCGTTGTACCGCTGGGTAGCGGCGGGCTTGCCAGATGGTCTTCATGCCATGGCCCTTTCCCTTAGACCTACGGGAGTTTCGTAGCATCTAAGTGGGGTAACCGACGAGCATACATGTGTGGTATGTGGACTGATTTCAAGGTAGCTCCTTGAATAGGGGAAATAAGGATCGACCGACCGATTGTCTTATAGGAGTTATATGGATGGGATAATCTGATACTTTGGTTGAATGTTGTATTGTACCTCGACCGACTGTGAACTGTTTGATTATTGACGTGCCTTAATTGCCTTTTCGCATTCGTTTTTAAAATAAAAGTGCATGACATTCCCTTTCACACATAGCACGAACACCACTGAGATTTTTAACCCACGCATGCCTTATTTCTTTCTTTCTTACTCAGCTTAGGTTCGAACCAACAGAGGACGAGTACCTAGAGGAGTACGGCTGCTATCACCTTATTTTGTTTTCCTTTTGATAGTCTAATTTGTTTAGGTTTTAAACCATGAAACTGTAAAACGTTCTAGTTCAGTTGCCTTTTTTATTAGTTTTTGGATTGTTAAACGTTGAATCTTGTTAGCGTTGTGTGTGATTTATTTTATTGACATTGGTTTAGTTATTTTTCTTGGAGTTATTACGGGTTTTGTTTAGTTTGAATTACGGGGCGTCTCAAGTAGCTTCTCTACTCTACGACAAAACATATAGTGAAAATTTTAGTTTGGTATTTACTTCAAAAGTAAGACAAACTAAGTATAAAATTCGTATCATCTTGTTTTTCGTTTGTATATAATTTTATATTTCTCAAATTGTTGCCCAACAATAAAAATGTCTTTTAGCATTTTAAATTCAAAGACAGCTCGATGACCAATTAATATACTCAAGTAATAACATAGACCACATGAAGATACTTAAAAGAATAATAAACAAAGTTCACGTGAAGCAGTTAAAGTAGTGGACTGCCAATATAAAAATGTCATACATGTGGATAACTTTATCAGGCTTCCACTAATTAAAAATGCCCATTCTCTGTTGTTTTAATTTATTGCTATGCTAATAAACTTTTTATGTTAGTGGAATTTCAGTTCTATTGATACTGATTTGTACGTTCTTTCCACTAATTTTTTTTTCCCATTTGTCCAACCTAGGACCATCTCCTAGCTCGATCAAGATCAATCAATCATCTTTCACTTTTATTTGTGCATAAATATTCTGGCCCTTTTCTTGTCCGAAAGGAAAGGATTCATCTACATGTATATTAATTTTTGTTTCTATATTTAGGGTATTGACAAATTACTGATTATGCTTATATAATTAATGAATTATCTCTTATAAAAAATAAATACGCAAGACATTCCCTTGTGTTGTTTAAATATATATATATATATATATATATATACAAAATTGGGAATGAATGTAGATATATTAAAAGATAATCACTGGTAATAAGCTCGGTATGCTGGAGCTCTATGGGATAGCAAAAAATTTCATGATTAAAGACGAGAGAAATTGTCCAACTCTAATTGCACCATGTCGATCTCTTTAAATTTTTAACACAACAATTTATTCTCATCTCACAATTAAATTAAACATCTTTAAATACGAATTCATCAACGTGTAAATTTAGATGATTGGTGTGAACATTGTTCATCACATATGATTTCTCGCCCTAGCTCGATTAAGATTATGAACTTAGTTAGAAACGATAATCAGTAGATACCCATTACAAGATTGGGGGGCATCTGCAACCGCCCCCCGCCCCCCAAACCGCCCGACAGTCGCCATTAACGAAGACCGTTGCGCGACCATCAGGCAGACACCACGAAAAAGCGGCGACCGCCAGGTGATCGCGAGGCTTCTATAAGACCTCGCGGCCGCTAGGTCGTCGCCATACACTACAAGATTCAGGGGTCAATAGGGACCGCCTTTGGGTCGCTATTGTGCGGTCCCTATTGACTATGGTTGCTCGTCATCAGGGACCGCAAGGCGGTCCCTATTGAGGGTCAATAGGGATCGAAAAATCAGCAACCGTTTTCCGGTCCCTGATGACTTAATATCAATAGGGAACACATTCTGGTTCCTATTGCCTTAAAAATTAGGGGCCGCCTATTATTTTTCATTAAGTAGCGACTGCTTTTAAGTCGCTATCTCTTGAAAACAATAGGGACCGTAATTCGGTCCCTATTGATTGAACATTAGGGACCTAAATGCGGTCCCTAATATATATAATAGGGACCAGAATGTCGTCCCTAATAACAAAAACAGGGACCGAATTGCGGTCCTATTGACCCCCCAGAAAAAATAAAAAAAAAACAATAATATTCCGGATTAAATCCGAAATATTATTGTTTTTTTTTTGGTAAAATTATGATTTTAACAAGATCAAAACAATAAAATAATGAAGAAAAATTTAATATAATGACATGAATTTATTAATGAATGTAAAAAGATGAATAAAATGACTAATAATAGAATGAAATATGAATGAAAACAAAAAAAATGAATGAAAACAAGTGAAAGAAAAGTAACAAAAGAAAGTGGTAAAACAAAGAAAGTGAAATAAAAGAAACAAAAGAAAGATTGTGTTTGTGATTTGTTTTTTAGATTTGTGTTGGTAAAAAGTAGAAAAGTTTTTTGTGTTGGGTGATTTATGGAGAAAAGAAGATAGTGTGTTTGTGTTGGAAAATAAGATAGTGTTTTGGTGTTGGATGTTTTTTGGAGATAATGAAATGAGATGTGCAAGAGTGGTGAGTATATATAGAGGGGAGGGTGAAATTTTCAAATTTTTGGCAAATTCGAATTTTCCACCTAAAAGTTTTGCCAAAATTTCAAATTTTTTGATTCAGTGACCGCATTTAGGTCACTAATAAAAATTAGGGACCGGATTTAGGTCACTAAATTTTTTTAGTGACTACAGTGCAGTCCCTGTTGCTATTTTAGGGACCTAAGTGCGGTCCCTAATAATATTCATCGATTTTAAAGTATGAATATTATTGGGGACCGCAATGCGGTCCCTGCACTTTGGTCCCTATTGAGTCAATATGAACTGCATTGCGGTCCCTAATAATATTCATCGATTTTAAAGTATAAATATTAGTAAGGACCGCAATGCGGTCCCTGTTGAGTCAATAGGGACCGTAATTTGGTCCCTATCGACTGAATAGGGACCGTTGAGCGGTCCCTATTGACTCAATAGGGACCAAATTGCGGTCCCTACTAGTTTTCATACTTTAAAATCGATTTTTTATTGTTGTTGGTGTGTTCGTGATTCTTAGCAACCAAATCATTGTAACGTGTGAATTGAAGTAATAAATGATTGCCAAACCAACCTCATAGTAGTTTAGTTGTGAATTAATAGATTGATTGACATTGAGCGAGTTATTAGCGTTCAAGATATATTTCATGTTCTACAACTAATCACTACTAGTTAGTTATAGTTGTTATTCGTTTTTATGCTTTACTTCACTAATGTTAGAATAGATATGATTAGTAGGTATAATCATTAGATCAAGTAATCATTATACTTACATATGTATATAGAATTAGTTTGTCATTATGACATTCGTCGTACAAAATAGTAAGAGAATCTTCAAAGCGGTCCGTTCTCCTCACATAATATTTGGATTTACAATGTGTCGTTGTAATTATTGTTATTTGAACTATTACAATGGTTATTATGAACTAAACAAATAACGCGGCACCTCGAACTATCTTAAAATATCGATTTTAAAATATGAATATTAGGAGGGACCGCAATTAGGTCACAAATATGGATAATAGGGACCGCATTGCGGTCCCTATTGACAACTTATTAATGTTAATAGGGACCGCATTGCGGTCCCTATTGACAACCTTAGTTCCATCACAAATATAGTTCATAACCAACACAACCATAACCAAAACAAACATAACCAAAACGAAAAACGAACACAATCATAACCAACACAACCATAACCAACACAACTATAACCAAAGCACAATCATAACCAACACAACCATAATCAAAACAACCATAACCAAAACGAAAAATGAACACAATCATAACCAACACAACCATAATCAACACAACCATAACCAAAGCACAATCATAACCAAAACAACCATAACCAAAACGAAAAACGAACACAATCATAACCAACACAACCATAACTAACACAACCATAACCAAAGCACAATCATAACCAACACAACCATAACCAAAACGAAAAATGAAATAGTCGGAAAATCCATAGTTCAAAACAAAATAGTCGAAAAACCAGAATATCATAATTCAAAAGAAATAATACAAACCCGCCACATGATCGCTGACCCCCCTCATCACCACTAGGCAGATACACGACCCCATCATCACCAGAACTCTCCGCCAAATCATACATCTCATCCAGGGTCGCTAGTGGATCATCATCAACACTATCACCACCCTCACCAGCGCCCTCATCATCTACACCAAGGTCCTCTGCCTCATCAACCATCATATCGGGATTATCACCACTCCCCGACTCATCAGTATCAAAATCCTCGACATACTAGGTGGTGGTAGAAGTACCTGGAGCAAAAGGATCTGGTCTCTGACGTATTGGCCTCGGAACCTTAAATGTGCCTCTGCTCCTAATAGCGTCCCCCATGAACAAGTTTGTCGGAAGCTCTCGCACTAGTCGGTATGTCTCCGTCTGCATGTCCTCTCTAAAACCCTGGAGCCAGGACAACATAGAGTCAACTCTCGGGTCATGTGTCGTCCTCAACTCTCTGTTCTCCTCCTGGACCTGCCTGAGCAACTCCCACATGTAGTCTGGCTCTCTACCGCACTCCATGTCGAAGTCCCGTTGATCTGCATAGCTCGATATACCCTGCGCCTTCTCCTTCTTGATTCTCCTTATGGCCTTCTTCCACGAATCGTCGTCCCATTCGGGCAAGTCCTTGTCTTCTACGGCGTCCGGATTTTTCTTCCTCAATTCCTTCTTGTATGTCTTATGTTGAATTTTCAAAGATAATTAAAAAGATAAATTAGTTCAAAGATAATTTTCGGTGTCCCAGTGTGCTGCCGCCTTAGCCTCCAAAGTTTCGCTCATCCACGATGTCTTTTTCTTGCCCCGATACTTCTCCTTGTCTTTGTTCTTGAAATACTGTTGCTTCGTCTTGTTCATCATATGCTTGTAAAGTCCCCTCGCCTTTATCTGGTATGCCCTATGTACATCTCATCTCTTTGATCGCCGGATCCCATAGATATTCTACAAAAAGAATAAATATAAAATAATAAATTAATACACTAAATTAATAAACTAAATTAAATAATATTTGAAAAACACTATATTTAATACACTTAATTAAAAAATATTAAATAATAAATTAAAAACTCGCCGTAAATCTCGCGTACATCTCCTTCCGTACATCGTCAGGAACCTTCAAGTAGGAGGGCCAAAAGTCACTCATAAACTGTCGAATGAGTGTACTGGTCGTCTTCGCGATCTCACGACTGGGGGGTTTAGAAAAACAAACCCCGCTTCAATTCTATAACCTGCTTCTTCTGCCCAAGTTTAAGCATCGTAACCCCTATATTTGGTCCCCTCGGGGGTCGAGTCTGGCTCGGCCCTGGAGTCTCGATCAACCCTTGGCTCGGTCCAGCTCCGGTGTCGTCTACATGTGGTGGAGTCTGAATTCTGCCAGGCTCGGCTGATGGGGGCACGTGAGTCCCAACTGAAGCTGGAGTATGTGGTCGTGGTATCTGGAATGCGGTGGACTTTGATGATCGGGGTCTATCACCCACTCTGGGGATGGCCACCTCATCCTGTACATATAACTGTCGTTGCAACGCAAGTGTCCTTGATGTAGATCCGTCACCTGACCCTAGTGGCGGGACGGATGGCTCGACTGGATCGCTAGCCTCTGCACGACGACCCGATAGGACAATCCGTATAGGTCGGCAACTACCACGGCCACTATCACTAACACCGCCTCTACCACTAACACCAGCAACACCTCCACGGCCAACACTACCACCACCAACACGTTCACGGCCAACACTACCACCCCCAACACCTCCAGAGCCAACACTACCACTACCACTAACTCGCCCACCACTACCAGTACCCGATACCCCACTACGACCTCCACCTCCATGACCTCGAACTCGACCTCCAGTGCTAGTGGTCTTACGTGACGACATGCTGAATATATGTATATACTGTAAAAATAAAAATATCACATTTAAATATCAAATCAACATTTAAATAAAGATTTAACATCTATATCAAATCAACATTTAAATAAAAAATCAACATTTCAACATCTATATAATCTAATAATCTTACTTATAAAATTTAATAATCTAATTATAAACTAATCTAATCTAATTTAACAATCTAATTTTCATAATCTAATTATAAACTAATCTAATATAATTTAACAATCTATTTTTCACAATCTAATTATAAACTAGTCTAATCTAATCTAATCTAACAATCTAATTTTCACAATCTAATTATAAACTAATCTAATCTAATTTAACAATCCAATTTTCACTTTAAACTACTAATCAATCTTTAAATTAACAATCTAACAAACTAATAATCTTACAAATTAACACTACCCTACTAATGATACACTAACTAATATAATCTACACTAATTAATATAATCTTACAAATTAACACTAAAATCCTTCACAAATCTGAATTTATAATCTAACACTCTTTAAATTAACATGCTTCAACAATCTAACAATTCTTTACTAAAATCCTTCACAAATCTAAAATCCTTCAATAATCTAAAATCCTTCAATAATCTAAAATCCTTCACAAATCTTTAAATTAACATGCTTCAATAATCTAACAATATCAACAAATCTAACAATATAATTAATACTAAATTCGGATTTTACTAAAAACTGAGTAAAAAAACAAAAAAAAACAAAAAACAAAAAAGGAGGCAGACCTTTCACCGGCGGTGACGAGGCGGTGGAACCGACAGAAATGGGGGTGGCGAAATTGATGACGCGGCGAGTAAGGGGCGTAAGTCGGCGGAGAAACGAAGAATTTCGTCGGAAATGTTGAAGATTTGAGTTGGTGACTCAAATTGTGTCGCTAAAATTGAAGGTGGGTCATTGATGGTGAAGAGTTGAGGCGGGTCGGGTCAAATTCGCGCTGGAGCGGGTGAAGAAGATGAGAGAGAATTATGTCTCGAAAAAAAAAGTATTTTTTTATATATATTGCGGTCGCTGATTTTTTCGGCCAATATTAGGGCAATTGAGGCCCTAATTTTGACCCACATTTTGGCCCAAGTCCATGAGGACAACAGCGACTCAATTTGAGTCGTTGTTGTCCTCCTAGACAATCTGCGACTCAAATGCGATCGTTGTTGTCTTCAGCAGTCGCTGAAGACAAGCGACCACATTTGAGTCGCTACTGGGTTGTCCCTATTGACCGCCCAGTCTTGTAGTGATAGCCTATGTGCAACCGTTGGGCGATTGCTGATACTAGTTATCTACAACCGCCCGGCGGTTGTAGATAACATTCATACTTGAATTTTTACTATTTTAGATGATTCGTTGTGGCACGTTGTTTGATCAATTGATAATTATCCTAATAATAGTTAAAACAAGCCAAATTTAATGTTTCATTGCAAAATTAAGCTTGAGGACAACATTAAGGACTAAGTATGATTATTAGTAGTTGAACACAATATATAGGTGTATCGTTGATAACTCGCCTACTCGCATATAATCTACTATTTTACTAACTCAATTACTAGTCTTGTAAACGTTTACTACTACTATTCACATGTAATAATGACATTTGAGTTCAATAAACACAAACACATCAAGATATTTCTCAAAAATCATTAATTCCGAATATAGACATTATCTCCAACCGCCAGGCTGGTGCAGATAACCAGTATAAGCAATTGTCGGGCGGTCGCCGGTGCTTCTCGCAACCGCTTGGGCGGTTGCTGATAGTGGTTATCTGCAACCGCCTAGCGGTTGCAAATAACATTCATACTTGAATTTTTACTATTACGGATGATTCGTTGTGGCGCGTTGTTTGATCAATTGATAAGTACCCTAATGATAGTTAAAACAAGCCAAATTATAAGGTTTCATTGCAAAATCAAGCTTAAGGACAACATTAAGAACTAAGTAAATGATTAGTTGTTTAACATAATATATAGGTGTATCGTTGATAACTCGCCTAATCAGATATAATCTACTATTTTACTAACTTAATTATTAGTGTTGTAAATGTTTACTACAATTATTCACATGTAATAATGACATTTGAGATCAATAAACACATACAAATCAAGATACTTCCCAAAAATCATTAATTTCGAATATAGATATTATCTGCAACCGCAGGCGGTTGTAGATAACCAGTATAAGCACCCGTCGGGGGGTCGCCAGTGCTTCTCGCAACCGCTAGGTGGTCGCTAGGTCACATGGCGACCACTTGGGCGGTTGTTGATATTGGTTATCTGCAACAGCCTGACGGTTGCAGATAACATTCATACTTGAATTTTTACTATTACGGATGATTCGTTGTGGTGCATTGTTTGATCAATTGATAATTGCCCTAATGATAGTTAAAACAAGTCAAATTATAAGGTTTCATTGCAAAATCAAGCTTAGGGACAACATTAAAGACTAAGTATAATGATTAGTTGTTGAACACAATATATATAGGTATATCGTTGATAACTTGCCTAATCACATAATCTACTAGTTTACTAACTTAATTACTAGCCTTGTAGTTTACTACTACTGTTTACATGTAATAATGATATTTGAGTCCAATAAACACAAACACATCAAGATACTTCCCAAAAATTACTAATTTCGAATATGGACGTTATTCGCAACCGTCGGGCGGTTGCAGATAGCCAGTATAAGTAATCGTTGGGCAGTCGCCAATGCTTCTCGCAATCGCTGGGCGGTTGCTGATATTGGTAATCTGCAACCGCCCGGCGGTTGCAGATAATATTCATACTTGTAATTTTATTATTTTGGATGATTTATGTTGTCTATAGACACAAACATATCAAGATATTTGCTAAAAATCACTAATTTTAAACTTGAATATTATTTCCACTTGGCGATTGCGAATATCCCACCGTTGCAACCGCCCAGCGGTTGCGTTACCTATTGTCGTAACCGCCCGGGCGATCGCCATGGTACCTAGCAACCGCTCGGTGGTTGCTAATTCCACTGAAATGGGCAGAATTCGGGGGAAAATTCAAGTTTTCACGAGAATTCAAAATTTGCACCCCAAATCTTATATATACCCAACATTCTTCTCTCTAATTTTTCATTCACAAATATTACACCGTCCAAACATACACAACACTCTTCTTTTCCAATTCACAAAATGCAAACACTTTCTTTTATCTCAAACACTTTCTTTTACTCCAAAATAAAACACCAAACACTTTCTTTTAACTCCAAAACAAAACACCAAACACTTTCTTTTATCTATAAAACAAACCACCAAACACTTTCTTTTCTTTTATATCTCAAACAAAAAATCCAAACACTTTCTTTTCTTTTATACCTCCAACAAAAAACTCAAGCACTTTTTTTTATTTCCAAAACAAAACACTTTTTTCTAATCTTTTCTTTTTGTTTCACTTCTTTTCTTTTTTGTTTATCTTCTATGGACGTGGCCACCGCCTGACGGTCGCCAAGGGGTATCTGCGACCGCCTGGCGATCACAGAGTACCCACGAAGTGTTGCATCAGTGTAGACATGTTGCGTCACTGTTTTGTGTAAGTTGGTTTAGTTTGTGACCAAAAAAAAAAGGATGAGTTTTGATTTGTACCATTAATTTATCCAAACTATCAGTTCTCCAGAAGAAACTATCGGATGTGATTGAAGATTTGAAGGTGCTTCGGTTGGAAGCGGCATTCATATGAAAACAAACCTTACTATTTCAATTTTTTTCTTTTTTTTGCTCATAATTTCAAATTTAACTGTATCTAGACGTTCTTTATAAATTTTAATTAAGTCAACATATATTTAAAGAGAATAATAAACACATATATTAGAATGTAACTGAATATATTCGTGGTATTTCTTTGGTTGGCAGATCAACGAATGTGCGTTTTCTAGTATTTTATTCTCTAGTACTGATTTAGCGTTTGCATAGGAAAAATATCTATCGTGTTTGAGATTCCATCCCTAAAAAGAGTTAAAACTTAAAAGCACTCTTTTTCTAGTTTACCATAAAAAGCAAAAGCAAAAGAAAGCCTACACGAATGCTCCTTTGGCATTTCAATTATTTTTTTGACAAAAGTAATGATGTGATAATTAAACTAATTCCATCACTTTTTTCCTCTTTAATTTTGCCTTTATAGCATTTTGTCACACTTTAATCATACTCATTCCCAAGGAATGAAACCTTTAGATCTTGTTAGTACATATCGAATCTATTAGAACTTTGCAATGTAATCTATGCAACCATTTTACAAATCCTACAACATAAATTAATAGGTCAATTGTGGAGGAATATTACGGGACTTATTTAATCTTTAAAATGAAATGATCTGATTAAAATAATTAATATAACTTAAATATAATTATATTAAGGCAGAAATGTCAAAAATGCCCGTTATCTTTTGCCAACTTTACTTTTTGCCCGTTATCTTTTTTAGCTACCAAAAATGCCCGCTATCTTTGTCAAAAATGCCCGAAACACTGTTCATAGCCTAGTGTCCGCCAAATCATCCAATCGCGTCCTACGTGGCTACCATGTCATATTTTTTTCATTTTTATATTTTTATATAATTAACTATATTATAAAAAAAAACATATGTTAAAAAACAAAATATTATAATTTTGATTTAAAAATGTTTACTTTTAATAACTAATAAAATGTTAAATAAATAGACCAGCCCGTAACTAATAAATGTCTACATTAATTTTTTTTAGTAACTTATAAATTAAAAAAAATATAACACCACCCCGTCACTTCCCACCCCCCCACCCCCCCCACCCCCCCACCCCCCCCCCCCACCCCCCCCACCCCGCCCACCACCACCACCCCGCCCGTCACTTCCCCCCCCCCCCCCCCCCGCCTCCACCCCGCCCACCACCACCAGCCTGTCACCGGAACCCTCTCGCCGGTAGCGAACCGAAGAACCGAAGAAACCATCTTCGCTGGAAATGTCGCCGGAAATTTATTTAGCGGAAAAAATATATCCCGATTGCGATGTCATATCAAAAATTACGAGCTTAATCCTTTCTATATATATAACTATCACTGAGAAATTTGAATAGAGCGAAAAAAATGGAGCGGAAAAATGGAGCGGGTGGATTTGCGCCGGCGGGATTTTGGGGGGGGTGGGGTGGGGGTGGGGTGCGTAGAAGAGACAACCTTTTTGTTTGGGGGGGGGGGGTGAGGGGGGTGGGGGGGTGGGGTGCACGTGGAAGAGACAACCTTTTTAATTTTCAAGTTTTTTTTTTTTTTAAGATTTTTGATTTTTAAAAAATTAAGTATAAAACTTTTATAATTTAAATGAATAAAGTTTTACATTTTTCTGTTTTTTTAAAGTTTTTTCTGTTTTTTATTTTTCTGTTTTTATAACTTTTTAATTTTTTCTGTTTTTTTTAAGTTTTTTAAATGTTAATTTTTAAGTTTTTTTAATTTTTTTTTTAATATTCCAGGTGTAATAAAAAAAATTGCCACGTAAAACACGATTTTGCCACGTAGGACACGATTTTATGAGTTGGCGGACACTAGGCTATGAACAGTGTTTCGGGCATTTTTGACAAAGATAGCGGGTATTTTTGGTAGCTAAAAAAGATAACGGGCAAAAAGTAAAGTTGGCAAAAGATAACGGGCATTTTTGACATTTCTGCCTTATATTAAAGTTAACAAAGGACGGCTTTGGTTTGGAGCTAGAAGTATATAAATAGTGACTACTAAAACAGAAGTAATAAAGTAGCATCCTTTTTTACCTTAACTTTGTATTCTAGCAATATCGGGAAAAATCAAGTCAAACCATCTAGGCTGCGTCCTGCGTGGCCTAATTTTGGCGCAGCCTACTGGGCTGCGTCGAAATTCTTCTAGGCGGGTTTTTATGGGTCCGGCTTTTTTAATCCAACATCTTTTAGATCGAATTTTGAATTTTCATGCGAAAAGTGTGGCTCCAATTCATATATGATTATTAATATGAAATAATAGCCCAATTGATATTGGCCCAACATTGTGAAATAATGGGCGCTTGTCCATATGAATTTGGGCCAACAACTTGCGTCTTTATTTTGGAAATGATATCCAAGAACAAACCCTCAATATAAATTAAATCATGCGCTCCTATAAGTAATAAGTTTTGAAACTGACCATCAGGTAATTAAAGCATTAAAAGATATGTATCCTTTTAAATCCTCGAGACTAAATGGTTTTTCTGTACTATTTTATAAAAAAAATTGGCATATCGTGGGGCATGACGTTGTTGCTTTTGGTCTTGGTTATCTTAATGATCGTATTCTCAATCATGCGGTGAACTTAACTTATATTGTTTTGATTCCTAATAGTACTAATCCTGATGTGATGACACGGTTCCGCCCAAACAGCCTCAGTAATGTTAGCTTTAGTTTTAAGGTGGCGTCTAAGGCTATTGTTAATAGACTAAAACATGTCATTGGGGATATTATTTCTCCATCTCAGTTCGCTTCTATTCTCGGCCGTTTAATTACTGCCAACATTCTTGTTTCCTTTAAGCTTAACCATTTTTTTTGGAAAATAAGATGATAGGGAGACGTGGACGTTTGACGTTAAACTTAACATGAGCAAGGCTTACGACCGAGTCGAATGGTTCTTCTTGGAGAAGGTAATGCTTAGATTAGGCTTTGCTTCATCCTTTGTGTCTCTTATTATGATGGGAGTTTGTTCTGTGTCTTATGCTACGCTTATTGGGAGGTGAGAGTCGTGTGTTTGTTTTTCGAAAGGGGCATTAGATAGGGGGACCCTATATCCCCTACCTATTCTTATTTATTTCTGAGGTTTTTTCAGCACTTATTAATAGCGCAGAGAACAGAGAGCTTATTCGGGAAGTGGCCATTTGTAGAGGCGCGCCTCGCATATCCCATCTGTTTGCAGACGATACTTTGCTTTTTGTGATGCCACGAGGGAGGCGGCTGCTGAAATTAAACGTATTCTCCAGGTATACGAGGCGGCCTCGGGGCAGCAAATTAACCTACAAAATATGTGGTGGTTATGATCAGGAATGTGACTCTGAAACTTACTGTGGAGATTGGGGGAGTATTAGGTGTGGTTGTGGCGGATCGTCACGATAAATATTTGGGTCTACCATCTATTGTTGGGAAATTGAAGAGGGAGCTTTTCGATTATATTCGCGAGCGGGTATGGAAACGAGTACAGGGTTTTAAGGGGAAGATGTTGTCAAGTGCAGGAAAAGAAGTTATGATTAAATCCGTGATGCAGGCTATCTCCACCTTTGCTATGAGCTGTTTCCGTCTTCCTGGTCCCTTAATCAAGGAGATTGAAGTAATTATTAGCAATTTCTGGTGGGGTAGCAGGGAGCGTAATAGGATACATTAGATTTCTTGGGATAACTTATGTCACAGAAAAGTGGAAGGTGGGACGGGGTTTTGTAATTTATTGCGCTTTCAACATGGCGCTTATTGCTAAGCAAGCATGACGTATTTTTCAAAACCCAAGAAGCTAAGTAAGCCATCTCTATAAGGCGTGTTATTTCCCTTCTTGTTTTTTTTTTATGCCTGAGGGGGGGATGTCGTTGTTTTCTTGGAGATGTATTTGGGAGACTATTCTGGTTATTGAGAAGGGTTTGAGGTGGCGAGTTGGGAACGAAGAGTCCATATTTGCGTGGGGAGAGGCGTGGATCCCTCGGCCAGTCTCATTTCAACCAATTACCCCGTGTAGCTTGATGAACCGTTCCTCAAAGTTTGCGAGCTGATGGATCTGAATACGGGGTGGTGGGACGCGGGGTGCCTAAGGATTTGTTTTGAGAGGTGGATGTTCAAGAGATTCTATCTTTACCGGTTGGTGGTCCGACTCAAGAAGATACCCATATTTGGCACTATGAACGCAGTGGTGGGTTCTCTGTTAGAAGTGCCTATGACCTTATCATCTCACAGGGTTTGACTCGGCCAAGGCATGAGGTGGGTATGACATCGTGCATCCATAAGGCATGGAAGATCATTTGGCGGCTTAAGTGTCCGAATAAAATCAAAGTGTTTCTTTGGCGCGTTTTCTTGAATATTTTACCAACTCGATGTAAGTTGAAGAAGTGTCGTATTTGCATGGGTACGTCGTATGTGGTATGTTTGGGAGGTGAGGAAAATTCTCGACATTGCTTATTTGAATGTCACGTGGCGAGGCAAGCATGGACGCTTGCTAATTACCCTATCTCTCTTATGCTTGGGGCGAACAAAGAGGTGGTGGACTGGGTGGTGCGTATTACGCAGGTGGTGTCTTTCGATTTGGCGACTTTGGCGATTACATTGTGTTGGGGGTTGTGGAATAATAGGAACTCCGTTCTTGCGGGGAAAAGAGTGAGACTCCATGGTGATATCTCAATGAACGTTGTTGTGTATGCACATGGCTAGAAGGAGGCGTGTGTTGTGAGTTCCCCTACGGATTGCGAGAGAGGCAAGAGTTGGATTGCAGCTCCGTTGAACGTAATAAAGGTGAACTTTGATGGAGCGTTGCTCATAGAAGATGGGGCAGTTAGCGTGTGATCTGCATGGGGTTGTACTTTCTTGGGCTCAGCGACGATGAAAAGCTAACCTTTCGTCGGTTTGTGTTGAGGCGATTGCGGCACATTGGGCGATTCGTTTGGCGATTGGGATGTAATGGCCTAAGGTGATATTGGAGGGGGATTGTTTGAATGTAGTGCATGATATTATCTCTTGTCGTCCGGGTGATACACTCCAAGCTAATATCATTAATGACGTGATTAAGGCCATGCAAGCTCATGAGGACTTCTCTTTTAATTTGATTACACGCGAAGCGAATGGGAAAGCTCACAATCTAGCTCGTGGTGCGGTGACTAATGCCGAGGGACCGGAACCATTAGTTTTTGCTACATTGTAATCTTTGTGTTTGATTTGTTTTGCGATATTTGTATTGGTACTTTGGCGATTTAGCCCTTCTTTTAATGAAATCTTCTTAGAAGAAAAGTGTGCAAATGTAGTTACTCTAAACTTTTAGGGAGATAAATATAACTACTTTAAATTTTATAGGTGTAAGTGCTGTTATTTCCAACTCTTAGGTTGTAAATGTAGTTTTATAATTCTTAAATGCAGTTATTCCAAAATTTGTGAGCAAATGTTATTCTTCTAAATTCTTAGGTCATTAACTAATTTTTGAAAGATGTTAGAGGAAAGTCACAAATATAACCCTATGTCCACCAACAAAAGACTAAATCTGGACAAACTATAACAAGTACGACCAAGATTGGACTAGCTCGAGAATAAGAACGACTTACAATTGATATGGTAAGACTTAAATGACCATTTTTGATAAATTTAGTACAATGAAGAGCTAAGAAATTATCTTGACAAAGTATTACGACCATAAGTTAAGTTATGGAGTAATATGATCATATCTTAGTGTTGCAAAAAACACTAAGTCACACGAATACTTCTTAAAATCACATACACATGGTGCCGTAAAACTCATTAGACACTCTTACACTTTCGGCGTATCACATGGCTTATCCTATAAAATCATCTAAAGCCTAAACAATTCCTTTGAACAAGAAACTATGAAATGTAAACATCTAAATTGTTTATGACTTATCGATGCATGATATCTTTATTGGTTATGTGGATACTCCATATTAGACGGATGATTATTATATTAGTCTCAAAATACTTAATGATACTCCACGGCGGATGAAAATTGTCATTCTTGTTTTTTTGAGTACATAACTATTGATTTTGGTTCTAAGAACTTTCACTTAGAAAAAACATGTAAGCTTGTTGGATTATCTCTCACTCCTATGCTTAAATGCATATTGAAATTCTAAAGAGGGAGAGTAACGACTGGGAGAAAGATGAAGAAAGTACAAGTGATAATAAAGTACTAATCAACATTTATGATGGATAAAAAAGAAGGCCTACATGACCAAAGCAAAGCATGAAGATTCAAAAAAGAGGGCACCAAAGACAAAGAAATTGGACCAAATTGATTCCACTTAGACGCCCATGAGCAAGAGCGTGCATTATGAAGTTGAGATTGTGGCATTTGTTATTACTTTTTTTCGGATATCTATAAATATTTACTTATAAGAAAATAGTTATGTGAAGTATTTATAAATAATTTGTTGGCTAGTGATGGGCTAACTAGGGCATGAATTACAATTTACACCTGAAAATACGATAATTTGACTATCAAGTGGTTCTATTAGTGGAATAAGTGATATGTCGACATTCTGATGATCTAGTTATTGATCTAATAGGTCAGAAGGCATAAGTCAAAAACTCGTTGGTCTGTTGGTTGAGCTTAGTATAACCAAAAACTTGGTAGAGACTCGGTGATGTATACAATAGATAATAATAAAACACATCGTAAATAAGAGATTGTTGGCAAAACGTGGTTATTGAGGGAGATTATATAAACGTAACCCGTGCATTGGAGCAGGATATCCGCGAGCTCTTTGTTCGTGTAATGTCTTAGAGAACATTGGTCCAATAGCTGACACCATGAAGTTCGTATGGACCTATCATGAAGGGAATGCCGAAACCCACATCAACTCGCACGACAAACTCACAACAATATAATGTTCCATGGGTCGAGATACCAACTGATCTCTAGGAGTCTTATGTTTTTTGCTGTATTGGTTTTGTTCTAATATTTTGTGCAATGTACTATCCCAATGATTTTGTTGACAAGAGTTTTCTTGTGCAAATGTTAATTTTAGCCGTTTAAGAGTCAAAAACACAAAATAATAGATCCTCAAATGTGGTGTCATTGTTGCAGTTATCTGTGGAAAATAATTTTTTATAGAAACTTATATACTATATTATTATAAAATCCCATTAAGAGGGTAACATAGCCCTTTTTCATTGGTCAGCCTATAGTCCAAACAACATATTTAATGCGTTTAATTTTGTTTGTTCCTCCCCAACTGTTCTCTTTTAATATCAAAAAGACTAAAGTCAAAAAACGAAACTCGTCGCATTAAATTCAACAATAGGTACAATACGACCAAAAAGGGCAGTATCCTCTGCAACGCGGTGGCTTGCAATTACAATGGATCTCTAAATATAAATAAGCGTTCTTTTTTTTTTGAACACAAACAACTTTTATTTATCTATGGGCCGTAGGCCATGGAACATACAACGGGGCACGGGGATGGGGCTTGCGGTACTGGCGGAAATATTTACAAACTATATCAAAAGACATCAAACTAGCCAAACCGGGTGGACAGTGAAGCCAGACAGCTCTGTAGCGAGGTTGCTCTTGGCAATCGACTGCATCCTGGTCCCGTCCTACAGTCGCAAGCACGTCCGCTATCCTATTCCCCTCTATGTATGTACATGAGAGTTATAGGTTTGGTACTTGTCTTCCTAGACTCCAAACAACATGCAACAGGCTCAACATCTCGACCGAGACCGTATCGGCCGAATTCCTGGACAAAATAGAATAGGTCACCTCGGAGTCAGTCTCAACAATAAGTGCAGGGATAGAGACATCCAATGCAAGTAGTATTGCATGTCGTATAGCTCTAAGTTCCGCAACATTGTTGGTAGTTTGACATGTCACTTCC
Organism: Linaria vulgaris; assembly: GCA_948329865.1. Taxonomy (NCBI): domain Eukaryota; kingdom Viridiplantae; phylum Streptophyta; class Magnoliopsida; order Lamiales; family Plantaginaceae; genus Linaria; species Linaria vulgaris. The sequence continues at coordinate 130,141,105 of OX415250.1, read as the reverse complement.
GCGAAGACCGCGATGAACTTTCCACTGCAGTCACGGATAACCCCACCAATCCCTGTGGGCCAGGGGTTGCGCAGTGCAGCACCGTCTGTGTTGAGCTTATACATTCCTATTGGGGCAGTATCTAACGTACCGCAAATTAGTAGATTTGGGGGGTGGGGGTGGGGTGCGAGTGCGCCCTGAATGGCGCGTCCGCCAGGTACCTCAAGGTGCGGTAGAGTATGGTGTCGGGAGTAATGGGTTTGTGTCTGAACAGGAATCCGTTCCTTGCTCTCCAAATATTCTAGCATCTGATTAAGGTCGCGTTCGGGTTTCAGAGGTGTCTCAGGTGCGGGATAATGTGGTTTCCATTTTGTGGGGGGGGGGGGGGGTAGAAGTCTGGTAGCTATCACCGAACCTTCTCAAGGGCAGGGAAACCGCATAGAGGTGTTCTGTTGTTTCCTCATTTGCTTGGCACAACGGGCATGTGTTGTTAATCGGTACGTGGTGACGTGCCAAAAAGTCCCGAGTGCCGAGGCCGTTCTGTCCCCAAATCCAGCAAAAGAATTTAATGCACGATAACACGTTCAATTGCCATAATATTGGCCATGGGAGCGAGGGCTCTTTAAGATCGATCAAACGGTGAGCCAGCCATTCATACGCGCTTTTGATTGTAAATTTGTCGTTATCCGTCTAGGCCCAGCACGAAGTGCCCAGAAGGGATTCCAATGGCAGGGCGACCCCTCTGATACAGTTAACAATGTCGGCCGGGAGTAAGTGGCGAATCCGGGCCAAGTCCCACATGCCGCTGGCCCCGATCGCGTGCTCCACCGTCATGTTGAAGTGCTCCGACGGGATAAATGTGACATATTCTGCTAGCGGGGTCCGCCTCGACCATCGGGAGAACCAGAACTAGCAGAGCGGCCATCTCCGATGGCCCACCGGGTGGATTCCATCAAAAGGGGAAGGTTGTGGGCTATAGCCTTCCATGTTCGACTTGCATTGCAAGGTATTGCAGCGGTCAATGGGTGGCGATCTGCAAAGTATTTCCCTTTTAGGGTCTGCGCCCATAGGCTATCGGGGCTGTTGATGAGCCAACGAGCCGAGCTTAAGCATGTAAGCATCGTTAAGATCTTCAAGGTGTCGTAGTCTGAGTCTGCCTTGTGCCAACGGTGTGCAAACAGTGTGCCATGACACCTTCCCTTTACGCGTGCCGTTCTTGTCAGCATTCTAGATGAAGGACTTCGTGATTCTGGTGAGTTGAGTGAGGAACGTTCGGGGAAGTGGTAGCATGCTCATTTGGTATCCAGGGATGGTTTGGAGTGTGGACTGGATGAGGGTCCGCCGTCTTGCGTAAGAGAGATGGCGTGTGTGCCATGCGCCTAGTCGTCGCTGAAATCTTTCGACAAGATGGTCCATCATGGTCGACTTGAACCGCCCTTGCCATATCAGAATTCCTAAGTACCTATCCGGGTTCGTCATTGATTCCATTTGTAGGCGTCGTAGGATTTCTCGACGCCTTTGACCGGGGATGTTAGGCGAAAAGAGCACCCGACTTTTGTCCTAGCTGGCTCCCGGTCCCGCCACGATGTGGAAGACCTCGAGGAAGTCAAGTAAGGTGTTTAGCGTTCCCGCATGGTCTTCGCAGAAGATGAAACAGTCGTCCGCAAAGCTAAGAATATGAATCGGCGGCCCCTGTCTACTAGCACGGCCCCCCCTGAATTTCCCGCCTTCCGTCGCTCGAACGAATGTGGCTATGAGTAGTTCCATGCACATGATAAAAAGGTACGGGGACAGTGGGTCCCCCTGTCGAAGTCCCCTACGCGGTTTCCACGACTGCGATTCGACCGATTGCCCACATTCCATTATCAACGCTATGAACGCCAGGGAAAAGCCGAATTGGTGTAGTGTGTACTCGATCAATGACCAATTGACGTAGTCTTATGCCTTGGCGAGATCGATTTTGATCGCCAAGAGCCTGCGTTTTGTCGTGCGACGGTTATTTATTGTGTGGATGAGTTCCTGGGCTACAATGACATTGTCGGTGATTAAGCGTTCAAATTAATAAAAAAATAAATACCAAGTGTGAGCTGTGTAGTTTAAACCGAAAAGTAAAAACAACCATGTTTTTATCTTATGCACAATATATTCACAAAGTTGATGGAATGGAACGGTAAAAGTTATCAAAATATGACATGGGTAAAGAACCACAAAACCGCAATTTATGGAGTCATTTTTAGTCTAAACCTAGGTCACATAATGTGAGTGCGGGTGCCAGTGCGGTAGTGCGTCAAATTTAAAAATGCATAAATTTGAGTGTGTTTTGGTGCGTCGATTAGAACGCATAAACAAAATATTTATACGATTAATCAAAGACAAATCTAAATATTATTTTATGCAAACTTATATATTAATGTGGCAAATCAAATAAATGTATGCTTACTTGTATTATAAAATGTGCTAAATTTAGTCTATGCTTCATTTATTTATTGAGATAAGAGTTTCAATGTGGGTAGTCATTATTTATTTTGTTATTTTTTTTGTCTGGGTCCAAAAGTTATTCCATGTGTGTCTCTCAGCTTTTTTCCTAGTGAAAAAGAAAAAAATTCATATACCTCATCGTGACAATAAATGTTGAAAAAAGTGCACTAACTAAATAAGGATTTTTAGTTTGAAAATTAAAAATACTTAATTCGCAAATAAAAATTCTTAGTTCCCTTAAAGCGAAGCACTGAAGCTAATTTCGTTAGTTCGTGACTAACGCGCCAGTACGACAATAGTAAAAGGAAGATTTTGTGACTCAAATCTAAATTTTTTTCAAGTTTGTCCTTTAGCCTATTAACAAATGTACAACTTTTTCCAAAGCAATTGATCCGTCTTTCATTTTGAGCACACGTCTGCATGATCGTCCATTAAATTTGATCTAAGTAGACGGATGCACATTTTCTACCAAGTCAAAAGATAAGCGGTAAAAGACAAGAAGATTAGAGATCAATATATTTTCAACACAGCCACCTAGGTTGGAATTTCATTTAATCTTGTTTCCTAAATAATATTGTATAACTCTCAATAAGAATCTAATAATAACTTTTTTTTAAAAAAAAGAGTTTAGTAAATACACAAAAAATGATTTTATTAGTAAATACACTTTTTTCCTTACGAATAAATCGAGTAGTACTGGTGTTGATAAGAGCAAAGTACTGTACTGATAAGGACATGTTGGTGCACCTAAGTACACCAAACGGGTCCCCAATTGATACCAAATATCAATGTGTCAATAAGTCAGAATTTTGTACAACCTACTACTACCCTGACTAAACCCTCTTCAAACCCCAATAAATTATTGCTTTATATTACTTTTAACTTTATTATATAATTTAATATTATTATATGTAACGAAAAGGAGCTACCTCTGATACACTTTAATTCAAAAGCTTTTCAATTTTTTCCAAATTCATCTCACTTTCTTGTTTTTTCACCCATAGCTAGCTAGCATGCTTCTTTCTCTTTTTTCCACTCTCCACATTTCAAATCTAGGGTTTCATAATTGAGTGGAATTTTGTGGGAGCTATGGAATTTTAAAAAAAAAATTGAATTAAGGTTTGAAATTTGTGTAAAGATTGAAACTTTATGGTGTCCCATTTGTTGATTTGCTGTAAAGATTCAAATTTTATGTGTCCCATTTGTTTGTATTGAGTTTATTTGTTGTGGGGTAAGAGTTAAGACCTAAAATCTGTGCTTTTTCTTAATTGCTTTACTTTCTTGTCTTAATTTAAGTGATTATTGAGCTAATTTGTGTTAATTTTTAGTAATGGTGTTTTAGTTGTCTTAATTGGTTTATTGGGTGGCCAAGATTTGTGTTTGTAGGGAAAATAGTGTTGTTGGAGTTGGTGAAATTGAGGTAATTGGTTAAAGGTTGAGTCTTTAGTGTGTGATACTTAGCTAGTAAATGAATGGATGGGAGAGAAGGGATGTCATTACCAGGTTCAGCTTCATTTTACCTCAACAGAGGGAGTGGTGGAATGCACCCATCTCTGTTCAATACTGTTCAAAATCCTAGTATCCCAATGCAGCAGCAAAATGTAGGGGTCGCTGTTGGCGTGGGAGGCGGTAATGGTGGTGGTGGTGTGAGTGGTTCAAGTTCAACATTCCATGTTGAGAATCCATCTCCTAGTTTTCCTCATGGCATGAACATGGCTATGGTGTCGGCGTCTTCGAGTGGTGAGGTAGTGAAGAAGAAGAGGGGCAGGCCTAGGAAATATGCACCTGATGGAGCTAACATGTCGTTGGGATTGTCTCCTATGGCTGCCACGGGACCTTCCTCGGGCGAGATAACCCCTAAAGAAAAGGGACGTAGAGGGCGCCCTCCGGGGACTGGATGGAAGCAGAAGCTCGCTCCTCTTGGTAAATTCTCGTACCGGCTAATCTTGGTTTTTGTAGAACTCAAGTTAGATAGTTAGAATACAACACCCCTCTGTATGGAAAATGTACTTGATTTTGACACTAATTGGTGATGCATTATGTTTCTTGCAAATGTACTCAATCTTTAAACTGCGTATCAGAACACATTCATGTAGTCTGTAAACGAGGAGAATAAAATCAATAGAGAAGGATTGTGACTAATTGTCTTTTCTAAATTAAAAGTGTTTTTCATTGATTAGGCGAATGGATGAATAGCTCAGCCGGACTAGCTTTTACGCCACACGTCTTACATGTAGGAATTGGAGAGGTATGCTCCATGATTTGTTCTTATAATGTTTTGTGGCCCTTACTTCAAGGAAATGTATTTTTATTTGATAGTTTCTTATTCATTTCTTTCCTTTCGGTGGAAAACGTTCCACAATTGGGTCTACTACTGAATGGAGATGATTTTGTTTGGGAAAGGCTTTTTAGTTAAATACTAATCGACGCAGAATGGTTTTACAAATTCTTTTTCTATTTCCAATGTTTGATCTGTACATTTATTCAGTTCAAAGGCTCAGGATTTACTATGTCAACATGCAATAATGAAGTTATGTGGTTTTCGTTGCAGGATGTTGCTGCAAAAATATTGGCATTTGCACAACAGAGGCCAAGAGCCTTGTGCATCATGTCAGCTAGTGGAACAGTTTCTTCAGTAACACTACGCCAACCTACAACTTCCAGTGGCTCTGTCACATATGAGGTTAAATCACTTTTTGATCTTTCTTCTTTCCCTTACTCTTTTATGCATCGAAATTAGGAAATTCAATTTCAGTTGCTCATCGATCGTACAAAACTTATGATATCATCTATGATGATTATCAGTTAGTCTTGGTCTTTCACTAGATTCCGTTGTTTTATGAATATGAAGTTGTCGCATATGACATAAAACCTGAACCCAGTTATTGTATTTTGCACCTTATGTCTTTATGCTTTCTTTCTTTTTGTGATCAAGTATTTGGTGTTAAACGAGCATGCTTTTCCCTCGTACTTCACTAATGATTTTGATAATTCTGTGATTCAAGTTCCCTCAACGTGTCTTTACTTGATTTATTTTGTTTTGCAATACATGAGAACACCGTTTGCTGAAGAATGTCTTATTCTGTTTTAAATAAGGGAACTGATTGTGGCTTGTTATTTCTTGTAGGGTCGATTCGAGATTTTGTGTTTGTCTGGCTCTTACTTAGTAGCTGAAAGTGGTGATCCTCGCAATAGGACTGGCGGTATTAGCATTTCTGTTTGTAGTCCCGAGGGGCGATTAGTTGGAGGTGCAATAGGCGGTAGGCTCATTGCTTCAAGCCCCGTGCAGGTATACATTTCGTCGCGCCGTCTCTTCACAAGTGCAGTTCTTTCTCTCTGTGTGGTTTGTCGTACTTTGTTCGCTGCAGCTTGTGATATTCTTCTCTAAACTAGCCATCACCATATATCATTTGGAAATAAGCTCTAATGTTATTATACTAATTGGTTTTTACTTACCAAACATCTGTATAATTCAATAAATAAATTATTGTAGCTTGCAAGTATGTTATAATCTTTGTCAAGTCTTTACAAAGGTGCCAAATGAACCCTACGATGTTTTGCAGGTAGTTGGATGCAGTTTCGTTTATGGCAACAATCCTAAGGCGAAGAACAAACTTGAGACTGAAATAAAAGATGAAAAGTATCTGCTTGATCAATCTGCTGAGAAAATGTTGACTCCAGCTAACGCTGCTCCTAGTCAAAGCATTCCTCCTAATTCAGGAACCAATCCATGGCCATCCGGTCCACAGCCAAACGTTAAAAAATCAGATATTGACCTGATGCGCGGATGATAGAAGTTCATCGTACAATAGGCACATGGCTGCTTGTAGATATGTGTTGTTGTAAATGCAACGCTTTGGGGATGAAGGTGGACTGTAGGTTGCGAGATCTTCTAACTTATTATGTGACATTATTTAATTTGCGCGCTAGGTTCTTCAGAAGTAGCGGTAGCAAGAGAACTTAGGCTCGTTGTGAAGTTAAGATGGTATTAATATATGTAATAGGTTTGGCAATGTACTCGGTAAATTGGTGGTAGGATCATTTCATTTGGAATCTAAATTTCTGAACTTTATGATATATTCATTAGCGTTAGTTTTTTAGTAATTTGGTGGTCGGATCATTTTGTTGTGGAACCTGAATGGTAACGCATCTTTCCATTAGATAATTCGATCGTTTGCCAATTTGATTACACGAGTGTTTCAGAAATCAAACTCATTAATCCCAAAGCACGTACGAGTTTGCATCAAAATAACTAAAACATAACGCACATCTGTTGGATTGCATATGTATGATTATAAACAACTCCAAATTCAACCGGTTTGAAGCAGAGTCAGGTAAACGAATCGATATAACTCTTGAAAAGAAATAGCACCGATGCAGCAAATGTACCAGGATCAACATATATCTGAGTTCATATCACATACAACTCTAGTAACAGTAGACCAAGTTCATTTCTCAACATGGCAACTTAAATAAGTAATGCTTATCACACTAACATCCTCACAGGGATTATTATTATCATGAATTATACCACAAATGAAACTATTGCCACCATATTACATCGATGATGATTTCTCCAGGAGCTTCTTTATATCTTTCTGCAAATAATAGTAAAAGGTAGTCGATTCTCAGCCATCACTTAGTATTCAGTAGCTACAAAGAAAAATAGGGGTTATCGGATTGTTACCTCAATACTAAGAGGAGATGTGGTTGGGGCATAACGATTTACAACTTTCCCGTCTTGGTCAACGAGAAATTTGGAGAAATTCCACTTGATACTGCTCCCAAGGATGCCACCTTTGATTGACTTCATGTACTGGTACAGTGGAGCAGTGTTGGCGCCATTTACCTCGATCTAGAATCGAGAAGACATAATTAGGTTACTTAGCAAATCTATTCAAAAGAAATCTACTGAAATAATCGTGCCATAGTTTAGTTTGTATCACAACAATAACAATATATCAGACAGAAAAAGCTATCAAGAAGAATTCCCCTTGTAATCTTACTTTGTCAAATATGGGATACTCGGCCTTAAAGCGAGTGCAAGCAAACTCCTGGATTTCTTCGTTGGTGCCAGGCTCTTGCGAGCCAAACTGATTGCATGGAAAGGCAAGTATCTCCAATCCTGGGCAATAGGTTAATAATTATTATTCTCAGCTGGACACAAGCGACAAACCAAGAAAAACAAAACAATCTCCTAAATGCATCCTCAAAACCCAAAATTCATGTTCGAAAAGTTTTAAAATTGCAAGTGTACTGAATCAAACCAAACCTTGGTCCTTGTATTTCTCGTACAATTTTGTTAAATCTGTGTAGTTTGAATTGGTCAGGCCACTGCAACAAAAGCATACGAGATCAAAAAGCGTTCTCATGAAGAAATGACAAATTCACAAAAAAGATGAATTTGTATCGCTTTTGTCATCCATGGGAGCAAATATTTGTAAATTTGTAAATAATACAAAAGCAAATATTTGTAAATTTCCTCGCACCAATACTCAGATAGGTAATAATATCCAAAAGATGAACGGACAAGACAGTTGCGTCAAATTACACACCTATGGATAGATTTAGTCGAGTTATTATTTATTTGCCAGAGTTAACCAGCAACAAGGAAAAACAGTAGGGAGAACTACAAACTCGACCCAAAATTACGCATGGACAAACAAATACAAAGCCGAAACATCAAGATCAATAGCTTCCGGTCAACTAATTATCGATGAAATTCCCTCATTTATCAATAAAAAATGCTCGACCGATTGTATCCCCGAGATTCAATGATGCATATAACTAAACTTTCATCAACAACTTTCCACTTATTCAAATACATCTCATTTTCAGAAATCACTTCAACAGCATAATCTCCAAACAACAAACTCACCACAATCACACAAAGACATATAGACTGTTTTCCATAAATCTGAATTCGAGAAGCCCGGTAGCTCAATCGTATTCGAACAAGCAAAAAAATCTCTGCTTTACTAAAATCATTCAAGTCAACTAGTATATAAGCCCCTGCATACATATTACATACCATTGTGATGCAACATTAACAATCAGCAACACCTTCCCTTTGTAAGTACCCAGATTAACATCATTCCCTTTTGCATCCTGCAACAATTAAACATTTATATTCAACACTAATTAAAAAAAAAAAAAACTTGTTTCACAAGAAAACTCAAAAAAAAAAACAAAAATCCAAAAATGTAAATTTTCAACAAAAAAACATCCAAAAAAAAAACCCAGATACACCCACAACCGGTTTGATTCAATTCCAACAACAACAAAAACAAAAACCCACAAAAAACATCAATAAAAAACCAATCTTTATTGCATTAAAAAAATGGGATTTACCTTAACAGTGAAATCGTGGACTGATTGAGGCTGAGTTGACTGACTGGTCATTGTGTTATTTGCTCTTAAGCTCAAAAATTGAAACTTTATTGAATTACTTTAACAGAAGTAGTTTTATTTAGCGTGGCGTGACAGATAAATTAAATAAATATGGAGGTTGAGTTACGGAATATATAGAAATTTTTATGGTCTAAATTCAAATAAGAGAAGTCAGCGTCAGTGTGAAATGTGAGAAAATTTGGAATATTTTTTTGTAGGGTGTGGCAATTTGCATTTGCACCCCATAGATATGTTTGTGGATCTATTGCACCATCAAATTAAGATTTTGACATCTAATTTTACTACAAAAAATTATGATTTCATGCTATATTGTTCAGAGACGGATACGGTAATATGAATTTACAAGAAATTATCAATACGATACGTTGATGATATGTTGGTATAAATTTATATCATGCATTGACGTATATATGAAATACGTGTCATGTTAGACGCCAACGATAAACATGCGAATGGCACAAGACGCTGAAGCATTATAGGATTCACATAAAGCGACGTATTTTTTTGTTGAAACAGTTGAGTAAGCGGTTTTAGTTGGATGCAAGGTTTGAACTTCACAATTCATTGATTTTGTCGGGAGCTAGGTTTTCTGAGGAAAAGTACGTACTTGAATATTGATTTGTTTAGGTTCTTTCTTTTTGTGTACACATGACGAATTAGTCACAACGACTATATATGTGTAGTTAAGTGTTTAATATTGTATTTTGGTCTTATTTCGTCCAGGTAACAAAACACCGTAAAACGTTACAAAAGGCTTATCAATTGCCAAAATAATGCTAATGAAATAAAAATCATACTAGCTTGGTTCGGAACACCTATTACAAGTTGACTAGGCAAAATAAATAAAATTACAAAGTATAGATATTCTATCGAACTGAGGGAATTCGATCTAAGTCGTATCGAATCGTGCACGTTCGATACTGAGTAAACTACTTGATGATCCAATATCGAATTGGGGCCCTTCGATCTATGCGTGTATCGAATTCAGGTCCTTCGATGTAAGAAGTTGGGTTACGGAGTATCGAATCGGTCTGTTTCAATCGAACGTCGTGTATCGAATGCGGGGACTTCGATCTAATGCGGTGACTTCGATGCTGAGTGAGTTGATGATAGTTGGAATGCGTGCTAAGAATGTCAGGGGACTGGGTATTTACAACCCCCATCCCGCATGCCCTAGTGGTAGTTGGGGAAAGTGTATCGAACTGGGATGATTCGACCGACTAGTTCGATCGAATCGAGTCCGTTCGATGCTTGCCCAGTATCAAGTTTCTCATGTTCGATGTACTATTTCAGTGGGCCTTTCTTCTTGGGCAGACCCAATATTAGTATTGGGCCATTCTTAAAATACCCCCATCATATAGTCCTCCCAGTTTGGGAGAGAGTATTGATCAGAGAGCGATTCCAAACTTATAAATTTTATTTTTGACTTGTCGTTTTATGCTTGTTAGTTTGATAATGTTTAAAATTATGCCCCTGATTGGGAGGCGGTCTCGAACACAGACCGGGTGCCAATTCTGGAGACCTCAACACTTTTTGTTGAAAATTATGCCCCCGATTGGGAGGCGATTTCGAAAGACTTGCATGTCATTATATTGTTCCTGAGCCTTTTTATTAATGTTGTTGTCGTCGATCGAATGTTCTTTGTTCAATCTTGCGGCCTGCATTGAACGTTGGTGTTTCGATGTATATATCGCGTATCTCTACTCTTCGATCGAATTGATGGCGTTCGATGCTGAAATGCATATCGAAGTGGCACGATTCGATGCTTGGTTTGATGGACCTAACATGCCTTTTCGACATCTATATAAAGGGGAAAGGTGTTGGAGAGACTCATTTCTACTTTTACCGAACTCACGATCAAACGTAAGCAGCATCCAACGGGCATGGTTAGATACAGACTGCATTGAATGCTGCTTATTCGACGCTTGGAGAACGATAGATTGTTCGATCTAATGCCTTAGAAAAAAAATTTGTATTTTTGCTGAATGTGTAAGTTTTGCCTCTAATTTTGTTTAACATTTTTCGTACTTTTTTCAGGCAATTTGTTTCTCAATGGTTGTCAATTTTCCAGCCATAACCAAGATAAACGATTATGTGCTTACTTTGCGGGTCACGTCATTTTTGCTTAGTGAATGTTTATTTGAACATGTCGCGTAGATGTCGTAAGTGCCGAGAGTGACGTATTGGTACGTAGTCAGCCGTTTTTTTTTCAGTTTGTGTCGATCAAGATGGTGAGATCGGAATCGACCTCAAGGAGTGAGTCTAGTAACGGCTCAAACTCCGGTTTAGTCAACTCTGTGGTGGGCCCTGTAAGTGCTCCCGCGGGGTCAAGTATACCCACATGAGATGAGAATGAGCTAATTGATATTGATTATGTCGACTCGCCTAGGGATGATCATCCAGGTGGTAATAATGATCAGTCGTCCTCGCAAAGTGGCGACGATAATTCGCAATCATCTTCATCTGAGAATAATCGTGCCTCCAGTGAAGCATGTGAAGATATAGAAACCATCAATAGGGAGATTGGTGACTATGCGGAGGTTCCAGGGATGGCGTATAATACTTACGTGTCGCGGTTGCAGCATAGCCGCCCTTCCTTGCGTGAAATGTTTAACATAGCCACTAGGTATAAGTTAGTCCTTCCCGATCCGGATGAGCGCATGGATTCACCCCCATCTGGTCATCTCACAGTTTTTGTGGGTCAACTGGCCAACGGGTTGCGATTTCCCATACATGTAGAGGTCAAATTTATTTTGAGGTCCATTGGGATTGGGCCAAGTCAACTGACACCGAACTCGTTCGGGAAAATTATTGGTTTATCATCTTGATGAAGGCTTTGGGCGAGCCTCAGGGTCCCAATGAGTTTTGGGCCCTTTTTGAAGTTTGGAGGAGGGAAATAGGTTTCTATCATGTGAAGGCTCTGAGGAATCGCAAGTTTCTGAGTGGCAGTGCTACGATTTATGAAAGAATTGGAAAAAACGTTACTTATACGTTCAGGAGAGCTATGAGGGAAAATTTGCGGTGTATCTCCGTGATTGGTTTGGTGGTGCTATAGTTGCAATCGGGTGTACACCCACCTTCATGGGATTGTACTTTTATCCCAAACTTAGTTCGCGATAACCAGTTTAACATTAAGAGACTGGTAGAGAATCGTGTGATATCTTTAGCTAGGTTGTCGCCAGTTTGCTATAATGGGAGATTTACGCTTGGTATAGATTTTGCGTTTTTTAGTTGACCTCGTGCTTCATTTTCACCCTTATGATGATATTAATATGTGTCTTTCTTTCCAGATGAATTTATTATGGACTGCCATGCTCATATCAATCGAGCCATTGCCGCTGAGAATGAAGGTTCTCAGACTACCGTTGTTTCCCCAGTACCACCCCCCAAGGAAGAGGAAGAACAAGGGTAAGAAGGCAACAACCGATGCATCGGCTTAGGCCCATGTTGAGGTTTTGACTGATCCTTTTGAGGATATCTTTGGGCAAGGTTGCGCGACTACTCCCCCTCCTAATGATCTCGATTATGCAGGAGGTTTTGAAGGTGTTGCAGCCGATGAAGGCGTCAACACCGAGGCTGCTGCTCAAGCTAAACAGAAGAGAGTCCATCAAACTCATTATCGGACTGGGGGTATTGTCTCCCCTGCGCCGTGTACGACTGGTTCGGCGACTGTCGGCAGTTGTGCTACTGGGGAGGACATGAGTGTTAGAACGGAGCCAAGTTGTGGTCCGCGGGCCCGCGTCTTGGAGTACGAGATTACCGAGGAAGAGGCAATCAATGCCTTAAAACTCCTCCTTCCGAATCTCACGGTTCCTCATCTTGTTTCTGCCGAGGAAAGAAAAATGGTGGAGCGGAATGCTCTTCACCTTATTAGTGCGGTAATATTTTATATTCTGGCTACATTGTATCACAATTAGGGGTGTGCATTTGGATCGGATCGGATCGAATTGGATCGAATCGAGGCTGGAAGTCGATTTCGATCCTGAAGAAATGAGGATCGAAATCGAATCAATTTAAAACGATCCGATTCGATCCAAAATCATTCGATTTCGATCCGATTCGATTCGATTTCGATCCTTTTTTTTCTTTTTTTTTTCTTATTTAATTTAATGTCAATGGACCAACCACAACATTCAAACAGAGTTACTGAATTACAAAATTCACTTTCATATGGTGAGAGAAATGTGTTACAAATTTACAATTGTATATGTTTTCCAAAGACAGAAACGTGGCCTTCAAATAGACCAAGAAAAGGATGTTAGGTAGGTGTATATATAGAAATATAATATTAGCATTATATATAGAAATATCTTAGTAGCATTAATAGGCTTAGCTTTATAGATAAAAATATAATATTATATACACTATTATATATTTATTTATTTTTTAAAAATAAGATGAGTATTCGATCCGATCCGATTTTCAGCCTCTAAAATCGAGGATCGAATCAAATGGGAGTTCGATCCTAAGGCAAAAATCAAAAGTCGGATCGAATATTCGATCCGATCCTCGGATCGAATCATTCGATCGATTTTCACCCGATTCGATCGATCCGATTCTTTTTGCACAGCCCTAATCACAATATGTGTTTCGTTGCATATTGTCCTGTAACCCTTTGATGTTTTTCTTTTTAGGGTGCGGGATAGTGGATGCCATGTTTGCTGGGTTAGTCCAGGCTTATGGACATCAGCAGCTCGGGCCTGACTTTCGTGGCAGTGACCCTGATGCTCTGAAGACCGCCCTTGAGGCTAAGGAGAAAACTTTGTAAAAGGTGAAGGAATATGCTGCTCGAGCTGCTAGTGACAGAGAAGCAACGAGGCTTGCAAAAGAGGTCGTCGATCAGCTTCAATCGCAAGTCAACAATCTTTTGTCCAGCAAAGGTGAGCTGGCGAAACGAGTTGCTGAAGTCGAGAAATAACTGACGACCGAGAAAGAAAGGTCTGATTGGGCCGAGTAGTCTGGATATGCTCGCGGCCTTAGTGAGGTAAAGTAATTTTACATGACTATAAGTCTTTATTCATTTATTCTTCCTTGTTAATCTCTTTTAACATTGTCTATGTTCCTTCTGTGCAACAACGGGTGGACATTGCCGAGGAGTACCTTCGGAGCAATACCTTTCGAGAGATAAGTGCTCGGAGGGGCGCCAAGGAAGCCCAAAAGGCGCATGTGCTCATGGTGTAATAATTTTACAGCACCAAATATGTTCGTGGGCACTTCAACCTCACTTAGCTCGATCTTTCATTGGGGCCAAATAGAGAGATTCTGCTGCCCACCGTGAACGATCAACCAGCTTCTCTGGATGAGTTCGTTGTGCTTCTTGACAGTGACAACCTCATTTATCGGGGAATCTCTCCACCGCCACCGATGCCCCCCGTTTATCCTTCCTCCGAATATGAGAATGATGTCGATGCCTAAGGGCTTCTGCTATTTTGTCTTGTAATGAATAATTTTTATTCTGTTTTCTAGCGCTGCGTCACCCTTTAATGTTTTGAGAAATTCGAATAATTGCATCGCCGTCGCATGTTATTCATGTTATTTCTCAATGGTATGCTTATTTGTTGGCTCATATTCATTGCCATTTCTTTCAATCGCTATTTCTGCGTTTTACCTTACTTTTGACAACTAGTACGTCCTTTCATATTTGTGAATGTTGTATGTTTCTCTTTGGGATGTAGGATTAGTATTTTTTTACTACTAATATAGCGGTCATTCCATTTTTTATTTTTTGGGATTCACGGTTATCTCTTGCCACTTTGGACAGTGTGTCTGTTCCCTTTCAGGATTTGCGGTATCACTTGTCACTTTGGACAAAGTGTCCATCCCTTTTAATATTTCGAGAATTGCGGAGTTCACTTGCCACTTTGAACAAAGTGTTCGTCCCTTTTTATATATTGGGAATTGCGGATTTCACTTGCCACTTTGGGTAGAGTGTATGTCCCTTTTTTTATTTTGGGAATTGCGGATTTCACTTGCCACTTTGGTCAGAGTGTCCGTTCCTTTTTATATTTTGAGAATTGCGGATTTCACTTGCCACTTTGGACAGAGTGCCCGTCCATCTTTTCATCTCTTCTGGATTTACGGATGACACTTGTTGCTTGGGGCAGAGTGTTCATTCCTTCTTTTGTGGGAATAAACCTTCTTGGATCCTGCATTGCCACTGGGGACATAATGTTCGCCCTTTTCATCTTTGGAGTGAACCTTTTTAGGTCCTGCATAAAATTGAGATTATGAATGCCTCCACATAGTTACTTATTTCACATTTCATATTTACAAAGATGATAATATAATTGATAAGTCAAAAGCGTTTCTTTTGGAAACGAATTCATATAAAGAGAATAAAGGAGGACTTTGATTCCAAAATTCGCTCTCCTATGTTCTTCGAGGAAGCCTTCATGGCTCTAGTCTTCGATGTCCCTGTTTTAGGTTAGTACATGCATGCCCCTCATGCTCGTTAGGGCATAGGGGACGAATTAAAGTTGTTCAAAATATTCGGGAAATTAAGACTTGCAAAAATTAAATAGGGGCACTTCAATTACTGTGCTCCATCTCCAAGGGAACCAGCACTTCTGTTACTTCTTGCTCCACCAATAGTTGCACTCGAAGCAATGCCACATAGCATTTCCAGCCCTCAATGTGATGTGATCTGCGATTACTTCACCGGTTCCGACAAGAGTGGGAATTTTACCATTTGGTGGTAAGTTGACGGTAATGCTCGGAACGCGTTCAACGCTGGCCTTCCTATTATGTTGTTGTAAGAGAAAGGCATATCTACAACAACATAATTCACCACCTGTGTTCTCCTCTGAGGTGCGGTTCCCAATGAGGTAGGGAGCAAAGTCATTCCACGAGGCACTATCTCCGGGCCTCCGAATCCACGAAGCGAGGTACTTACCGGTTCTAATATCTCACCATTCAGCCCCATTTTCTCCAAAGTGGAGATGAATAGCACATTAACGGAGCTGCCATGGTCCACCAACATTTTTGTCACGCCGAAGTTGGCTATGTCTACCGTTATCACCAACTGGGAATCCAAATTTGCCGTTTGAATGACCTGGGGCCTCAGCTTGTGCAGATCCGCTGTTGAGAAGGTGATCTCTTCTTTTGGCATTTCCTTAATTCTTAATATGTCTGCGAAATCGACAAACCTGTCTGATTCAACAAGCCTTGAAATCTTCTTTCTGCCGTTCGTGGAATCAGCCCCCACTGGGCCACCTGATATCATGTTTATCATTCATTTTCTAACGTTGCCGTTTTCAATTTGATGATAGTCCAATAAATGCGGATGGTCGATTATCCTTTGCTTGTCCTATCTGGGCGATAGAGATCTATCCCTATCGGCGTTGTCCTCTTGCTCTTTCATCTTTTTGACAAACTCCACGAATCTTCCGTCCTTTACCAGTCGTTCGATCTCGTTCTTGAGATCCTTGCAGTCCTCGGTTTCGTGGCCCTTCTGATTATGGTATTTGCGAAAATGGTTCGAATATCTTGTTGCCTTTGAATCATTCATCTGTCTGGGCTCTTTTAGCCACCCTTTCCTTTTTGCCGTTCCGAACACTGTCATGATGCTAGCATTCAAGGGCGTGTATCGCCTTGGCGACGCGTCTCGGTACCTGTTGTTCTTGTTTCTGCTGTTGTGGTTGGTGTGGTCCTGGTCCTCCCTTCCACTTTCCTTCTCTTTCGGAGGCACGACAACGGGTAACTTGGTTGCCACCATCTCTTCACGGTGGACCACCCCATGCGCTATCTTGTTTATTTCTTCGATAGTGCTGGGATTCCGCCTAAGTAAGTCCTCGCTGAAGACTATATTGCTAGTTACTCGAGAGAGTATGATCATTACCATCTCTCCACTTGGGCTGTCTATTCTCAGCAGCTCTGCGTTGAAACGTCTCATGAAATCCTTCAAACTTTTAGTGGTTTCCTGCTTCATTGAGTATAGATGGGAATGGTCTAAAACTAGTCTTGCCTAACTTGAGAATTGTTCCTCGAACATGTTCCTTAGCTGCTTGTAGGTTTTGATCGACCCCAGAACGATTTGAGTGAACCGGTCCATTGCTACCTCGGCCAAGGTCGTGGCAAATATTTTGGCATGCACGTTCTCCTTGAAACCGTACAAGGTCAGCTTGCTGTCTAGATGGAAGAGATGATCGCGGGGATTAGATTTTCCATTGTAAGTTTTCAAATCGGGGATCTTCTCCCCGTGCCCTAGGATCGGTGCCTGTATTTCTTCTAAAAATAGAGAGCTCCGCAGAGCACTTCCCGCTCGCTCCATTCAGCTTTTGACCATTGCTTTCTCCCTTTCAAGCCTTTCTAGCTTTCTTACTACCTCATCGTGCTCCTTCCTGAGTGAGTTAATGATAGTTGGGATGCGTGCTGAGAATGTCAGGGGACGTGATATTTATAACTCCCGTCCTGCGGGCCCCAGTGGTAGTTGGGGGAATGTGTATCGATCTGGGATGATTCGATCGACTCGTTAGATCGAATCGAGTCCGTTCGATGCTTGCTTAGTATCAAATTTCTCCTGTTCGATGTACTATTTCAGTGGGCTTTTCTTCTTGGACCGACCCAATATTAATATTGGGCCATTTCTAAAATACCATCGTCATGTTGCCTTTTTTTATTATAGGATTGATTGAATGATCATTATGAATGGTGCACGAGATCTTTTGCTTTTTATAACTAAAGACGAGTTAAAATGTAGTGATGTGTCCTTGTAATGACAAACTTGTTGCCATGCTCCTAGCATCGACAATGTTGTGACCTTGGGGGTAACTAGTATGTCGACACAAAGGAGGATCATGAGCTTCTCAACGAAGTAATAACGAAATTGTTATACATTTCATTTATCTTGCCTATATGTGGGTGCAATGTGTTACAATTTTAATACGAAAGTGCGATGTGCCAAAGCAAGTATTTATGAGGTGTAAAGTGCAAAACACCATTATTCCGAAGCTATGAGAAGAAGATGATCCCTAGATTTGTACGTGTTTAGTTGTGAAATTTGTAAGAGTAGGTGTGTATACGTGTTTATGGTTGTGAAATTTATTAGGATGGTAGAATTGAATGTTGAATTAAACAGTTGGCCGAACATATCGATAACTCCGTCCTTTATTTTAAATGAAATATATATAGATGGATTAAAAAGTCTACATAGGGGTAAAGGATTACCTTCTCCTCGAAGTTTTATTATGTGAACATGTATCAAAAGAAGATCCATTAATTTATAGTTCAAATATTATGTTTAAATCATTACTTGATTTGAAAGTCACAGCGACATATAGTAACAAACTCAATTGTTTATTATATACTTTGTTTAACTTTTCATTTTTATTTTATTGAGTTACGGATCTTTACCGTGACTTCATTTCACGAAAAAAAATACAGTAATATCAAATATGTGAATATAAAATAAAAAAATGTATTCATTTAAAACTACAAAAGAATCTAGAAACATGTACATGCATATTATATATATATATATATATATAATGTAATACACAAAAACAATATATTAGACGATTTTTGGATTTTTCGTGATATATGATGTTGGCGGCTGAAGTTTCTTAGATGCATGTCAAACTTGTCTATCCGTTCTTAGCTAGCTAGGTACATAGCTATTTTGGAAAGTTCTAGAGATGACAATTTCTTCAATTTGAATTGACGTCATCTTCCGATATATTCAGTGGCGGAGCCACGGGGGTGCGTGCGGGGGCAGCCGCACCCCCCTACATTTTGCCAATTTTTTTTTTAATACTACTCTTAGTTAGTCTATATAGATATATATAATATAGGTAGTCTATTATAATATAGTTAGTCCATATAGTTAGTCTATATAGTTAAGTCTATTATAATATTGTTAGTCTATATAGTTAGTCTATTATAATATATATGTATAAGCGGTGAACCGTGAACTTTTTAGTACTTAAAAAAAAAAAACCTGGCCATACAAATAAACTAAAGCCCACTAGTTAAAGATTATAGGCCAAAAAATTGATTATAATAAAGAGATAAAAGCATCAAAGTCATCTGAAGTATACACATTTTTTCGACTTATCCCTTAAACAAAATCAAAGCCTACTTTTTGTCATAAACTGTAAAACACATATGAGTCGTGTAGGGTATATTTCGGCAAAAAATAGCCAAAAATACACTTAATAGGCAAATCGCGTTTTAGTCGGAATATGCCCGGTTCGAGGTATTTTTTGCCTACTTTTGGTCATCAACTACCAAAATACATCTAGTACAACACATATGAGTCAAGTAAGAGGAAATACTACGGCCAAGAATGGCCAAAAATAGCCGAAATACTTCGACCGAAGAATATTCCGTCCAAAAATAGTCAAAAACCCAGTCAGGGGGCAAATCGAACAGACGTGCATAGTTTAAGGAAAAAACGCTTATTAATTTTATTTAAGGGGCAAGTCGCAAAAACGTGTATAGTTTAGGGGGCTTGATGCTTTTATCCCTTTTATTTATGCCATGATATTCTAGATATTAACTTTGAAAATTTGATTGTTTCATTAACTTCTTCAGTGATCTATTATGCAGTTTTCTTGAACTTGATATTATAATTATATAGTTTTTAACTAAGGTGGAAAAAAATATATAGTGCAATCTCGCCCCCTTATTTCGAATTCTAGCTCCGCCCTGGATATATTGCATTTTTTTGAAAGAATTGCTAGTAAATTAAAAGATATAACTATATATATGGAGTGGAAAATAATATAGAACGATTTATGTAGCTCTTTTGTAGTACATGTTCGGATTATAGTCATTCATTTTGAAGATATTTTATTTTGGTCGGCAAAATAAATTTTTATTAATGGTGCTGGAGAAAATTACAGGAGTACCAGCGGTACTCTAAACAACATTTAAAAACAGCATTTACATTCGTGCTCGTTTGATTCTAGAGTTTGCACATTTCACCATTCAAATATAGTATATAGCTTCTATAATGGGCAATTCAAAAACTATGTATCTGAAATAAGTATTGTCCATGGTGTAATCACAAATTCTTGAACTCTGTAATTAAAAGACAAGAAAAGATTACAAAGTAAATATAAATAAATTCAAAGTACAATTTGTGGTGCAATCTCTCTATTTGATACTTTGATTCTTTTCTACAACAATTAGTCTTGAAATTTGGTTGACTTGACAATAGATTTGATTTTGATCTCTTCCACGTATATTTGAGTTGAACGTTAATCGAATGACTTTTGGGCTTGATCTTGAATTAACAATCGACTTGACTTGATTTTCGCGACGAACACTTTGTTCTTCGTTTTGACTTCTTGAACTTGTTGACTATCAATCTTCTTTGGAGGAATCTTGATCTTCCAAATACTTGGATATTTGACAAACGTTGATTCGAGGGCTTGACGGCTTGATCTCGGATCGAACGGAAACTTGATTTGGAATTTGATCTGAAGGTTGATGAAGAACGATAAGATCTTCGTCTTCAGTCCTTCGGATATGTTGGGCTTTGATATTCTTTGAAGGGACTTCAATCTTCAAAAATAGTTTTTCGAGCGTCTCGTGACTTGATCTCGGATTAAACAGACTTTTGGTTTGAAGATTGTTGAAGAACGGTATGAACTTAGCTTTGGATTTGTTGAACTTCTTGGAGTTTGATCTTCCTCGGTAGAAGTGCAATCTTCAAAAACGATTTTTGGATGGAACTGAGACTTGACAGCGGATTGAAAGGAGTTCTTTACGAAGAACACCTTGAAGATTATTGAAGAATGTCTTAAATGCCGCTAACAGCGCTTGAAGATGGATGAATTTGGTGGAGGAAAAAACTTAGAGCTTTTCCCTCTTCAACTTGTGAATATTTTGTGTGTCTTTTTTTTTTCTTCAAGACTACCTCTATTTATAGTTGTGGAGTGAATCTCAATTAGAATCTCCTGATGAGATGAACGATTGTGATCGCCTCTACAACTCCTTGATATGAAAGACCTTATCTAAGAGAATCTCATTTCCATCTCTTGAAGATTGAGACTTGGTAGGAAATTCTTTCCTTGTGGAGATTTGGTGGAGAATTCTTTCCGTCTCTTGAAGATTGAGACTTGGAGGAGAAGACTTTCCATGTCTTGAGATTTGATGAACAATTATTTTCTTGTCTTAAGATTTAATTAAATATTTATTTTAATTCCTCAAAATATTATGATTAAATAAAATATATTTTATATTTCTTGCATCTTAAGGGTCATCATCATTTAATTTAATTAGACACAAAATTAATGTTTCTACACGTGGTTACTGAGTTTTCTTTTTTAATTATATAAGCACATTACTCGAGCGTAAAATTTAAAAAGATAGCAAAAATTACTTGAATGTATACATTATATATATATATATAATACAAACATTAATATTATATATATTAATATATTAACGTTGTGTCTGAATTATGTTAGATTTAGTTTTCAAATAATAAATCTTATGAGAGGTATCCCACATTGGTTATGTGTTGATATGATGTGAATGCAAAGTATAAAAGCCTTTTTGAGTTTGTCCCACATTGGTCAAGTGTATTGGGCTGTAACTCATGGTAACTATAAGGACTTTTATGGGCTTTAAGAGCTTTAGCTCTTATAGGCCAATTTTACTAAAGTGACTTAAGTGTCCCACATAGGAAAAGTAAAAATTTATTTGTGGGTTTATATATGTTTGCACTATATTACTTGGGTAATAAAAAGTGCAAGACATAGGTGGTGCTCATGCACATACGCGCGCCGAGCCGAGCCCGTGCCCGGGCGCGCTTGTGGCGCTTTTGTTTGGCGCACTTAAAAAGCACTTAGCACTTTGCACGCTTGCATCGCTCATCGATCTAGGCCGTAGATTTTATTTAATTAATTAAATAAGATGAACGATTGTGATTTAATCTGAATATTAAATTAATATAGATTAAATTGGATGGTGTGGATTTAATCTTACTTAAGATCTAAATTCGACGGCTCAAATTAATCCGGGAAAAATATGGAGGGAATATTTAAAACTCAGATTTTAAATATCAACAGTCACATATTTTAGCAGGAAAGTTGTGTCTTTTATGTGAAAGAATTAACAGGAAAGTTGTGTCCTTCTGTGAAAGAATACTTAGGAAAATGTATGACTTTTCCTTGCAACTTTTCTCCATCTTTAAATACGCAGGATTATCAGAACCAAAGACATCATCAAAAATCGTATCTCTCAAATAATATACAGTTTTAATTGCTGCAGAAATTAAGTCTGTATTTTCTGCACTCTTGTTTTTCTTTTTCTGTTAATAGATTTCGTTAGTCCAATACGCAGTCTACCGTTTTATTTTCTGGGCTTAAATTGTATCCTGGAAAACGATTCGCTGTTACCCTATTGGCACACACGAGGTGGGGGCGAATTACGCTTTAAGGAAAACGTCTTTAGTTCGCTACTTTCATGTTCCAGATTGTGGAATTTTCGATAAACTAACCAACAAATTATTGATTTACAACTTTTTTTTTTATTTAATCACAATGTTAACAATATTCAATATTGTTATAGAACACAAGGGTACATGGCCGGTATATATATTTACTAGGAAATTATCACATTCTCAATTAGCAAACACTTGCTACTATAATTGAGCCATTTTCATGTACAATGATATATAATTTAATGTAATCCACCTAATAGTATGAAGTTATTTTTTTTGGATGATTACCGAATATAGTACTATGATTAGCTCATGTTACTTGTAGTTTTTCCACATATAGTATGTTCTTTTTATTTTATTTTTGTCAAAATGTACGTTAGTAGCTCCTTTACTCCAATACGGAAAAAACTTATATGGACCAGGTCCATATGAATAGTATGGACCATGCGGTCCATATTTGTCAGGATATTTGCCTATTAGTCCCTAAAGTTTTAAGGATAATGAATCGGATATTTCACTTGGTAATAATTATAATAAGATCCCCAATAAGTTTTCGTTAAATTTTCTAATTATCTCGGCCATCCAAAATGGTATCAGAGCATGGTTTATTTATTTTATGTGGTTATTTATTTATTTATTTCAACTCTTTATTACCTTATGAGAGGAGTGTTTCAAAAACATGAGTGATCCAGTGATGGATGACATTTGGGATCTTCCCATTTGGGTTCCTATGAAACGGAACGCATGTACGAGTATTAAAGGGCGAATTTCCGCCTTAACTAGATACCTTAATTTTCAAAAAGGGGAATTAAGAACCCATAGTGTTCTACGCTGTAGCATAGAACAAACAGGAGAGATTTGTCCTATCCAAAAAATTAGATTAGAACAAATCAGGTTGACCGAGATTAGCCTTGATAGAGCTAAAAAACAAAGTTATATACTAAGCCTGTAAAATGCCTGGTATTACACTTGAACGAGAACTCCAGATCTTGATAACTAAGTTAGATGACCTAGCTAGTTATAGACCGGACGACATACATGCCATCAGAGTCAAATTCATTAGAGTTAATGGTCTCTTGGCTAGTATTGCGAGAATTAATAGATTAATCACTGAACGTAATAACCGTTCTTCATGAGTAATCTAGTTTTGCCAGATTTCCACGAGCTCGTACCAGATAGCTCCAAGCTATCCCAGGACCTCAGGGAAGTCCAGAAGACAGTGCAAGCATATGGCAATCGCCAACACCATGTGCCCGAACTGATACAGGAAATCAGAGACAGGCTTGAAACCATGTCTCGTAGACAGAAGGAGATCTTGGGAATTCTACAAGATATCCAGCAACGAGTCAAGAGCTTGGAATCCAGGCCAAGGTCGTCCGAAAGAAGGAAAGTGGGTTGGTTGCCACCATCTTTCGGGAAGGAGCCTTTGCTACATCAAAAGGGCAAAGCGGTCCAGATCAAAAGGGAGATGACCACGAACGAGAAGCTGGAAGCCCGGATAAGGGGAGAACCTAGCACGAAGTGAGATCATGTCCAGATTCAGGATTGACGATTTCAACTTCGAGATTGGGCGAGACCTTGCCGATCTGGCGGAATCACTTTCAGGCCTCAACCTGGAAAACGTGCAGACGTTTGGTGCAATTGTACCAAGTCAAGGTCCTCCACCAGGGCAATCAAGTCAAGGTCCTCCACCGGGACAATCAACGGTTACCGAAGGTGCGGGATCTTCCATCCCTAATCCAGATCCACTTCGGGAAGAGCCAGTTCGGGAAGAAACCATGCCACACCAGCATGACTTTGTTGCGGGAAATATGTACAATCGTATCCCAACCAGAGCAAGAGCCAGAAGACCAGATGTTCATGGAACACCATACGGAAGATCTCAACTCGATCCTATTCACCCGTATGGGCTCATGCTCAACTTGGATATTTTGGATTTCAAAAACCGAGAAGCCCTGATTGATGAATGGGCAGCAGCAATGAGGATTGCAGCGGCGACTCTTGAACTCGACAAAGAAGGATTCATCATGATGTTACAGATGAGTCTCGAAGGTTCAGTCAAAGTCGGATGGGAACATGGTACTCCAGAAGTTAGGGGTGGAGTCCTATCTGGCGAGTCTCTCAAAGACATCGTTGATAGAATGGCGAGGCTTTTCAAAATCTACTTCATCGGAGAAGGATACTTTGTGGATCCCCAGACCGGAGGAGGTGACCAGGAGAAAGTTAAGAGGTACGAACAAGCGCTGTATAGCCTGGAGCTACATGACATATGTCAAGTTGATCTATACATCAAGTTGTTCACCGAGTACAGATGGAAGAGCCGAATTGCAGAAGACACGGCGCTTCCCCTTTTCTTCGCCAAGATTCCAAGCCCCTGGCGAGAAATGTTACTACGAGAGTATATTCCTTTGGGAATAGACACGGTGGCTCAAAGGATGTCTTTCCTCAAAGCCAAATTGAGTGAATGGTGCCAGAAGGCAGCAATTCAAAAGAATTTCAAGAGGCTGAAACGAATCAATAAATCAGCCCGCCTTTGCTGTGACGATAACGATGTTCCAACAGTCGTGGGGGCACCAGAGAGGCATCAAAAGAAGAAGTATAGGGATCATCCCTATGAACGAAAAAGCAAGTTTACCAGAAGATCTTCGTGGAAACCAAGAAGATTCTGGTCAAAACAGAAGGCCCGAAGTTACAAATCGGGGCAGAGACCAGGACCCAGCCGTGGACGGACGACGTTCAGCCAGGGAAGTACAGGCAGACCACCAGTTAGGCGAACTTTCAGGAGAGCACAAACACGTGCTAATGAAAGCTTCAAAGATTGTAACAGTTGGACATGTGGGGCCAAAGGACACATCTCAACGGATTGTCCTAAGAACCAAGAGAGAGGTGTTAGACAGTTCGAAGCTACGCCGGAGTTCGAAGAAGCTGTCTACTTTCAGGACCTTGTTCAGGTATACCGGTTTGAAGATATCCCTTCAGACGAAAGTATATATGAGGAAGACGAAGGACCAGATGAGTCTTCAGAGTCAGAATCAGAATCAGACTGAAGACGAGGAGATCTTCCATCAGGAAAGTTCAAGAAGACAGGACAAGATTTTTCTCACAAACCAGCATTTCTCAAAAAGCACTGATGAGAATTATGCGAGAAGATCCAAAGTTGAGAGTCTACGATGGTTTCACCATCGGAAAAATGGAGAGAGCCTTAGCTCAGCTAAGCTTCAGAAGGAGGAAACATCACATCATCTACAAGGTAACAGCGGGAGAAATTGCTATCCCAATGGAGCTGACCAGTAATGTGATGGAGATGCAGCTAGTTCCTATGAACGAAATCAAAGAGGAACTAAAAAGACTCAGGCCGGAGATCGCGCAGAAAATGTCATGGATCCATATCGGAGCCATAAGAATTCTGCTCAAAGCTACGTTCAAAGAAGGAATCGATTCCCCAATTGACATTGCCGTCTTTGATCGGAGGATCCAGAATTTGCGAGATGCCTGTCTCGGAGGTATTTCAGGAAATCTATTTGCGGGAAAGGTGGCGACGTTCATATATCCAAAGATCGCCTTTAACCTGGCCGATAAAGATTTCAGTAGAGTCCTAACTCTACATCAGGATTTCAAGAACAAGGAGTTAATGAAGGAAGGAAACCGTCCTTACTCCATTACATACAGTATCTCCTACGCACTCTCAAATACTCACCATTCAGATCTCTTCCAGAGGAATGAGTTTGTTGAGATACCGGAGATTTTCGAGAAGGCCGCACATGCAGTCAGGCCAGAGATTTCCAGCCTGCCACATATTCATGAGATGGATTTAATAATCCGCGATCAACCAGTGTTTGGCAAGGATACGAGCCAAAGATTCGAGCCCATGACAGTCTCTTTCCGGGATAATAGGATGCAAAGCCTCACCTGGGGAAAGAAACCTATTATGGAGGTTGTGATTGAACCAAAGAAATTCATAACCAAAGGAGAGCTGCAATGTCCAGGAGGATGGGGAGAAATCGAAGTCATCTTCGACACTACCCAGAAAGATAATACGTTACCGTGCGACGCATTGTATTATCTCAAGCAACCATTTGTGGGAAGGTATCAAGGAAACCTAAAGCTAGGTGGACTTGATTTTATTATCAACGGACGTGCAGGAAAGATCCCAGAACAGCTTGTTCTTGGAATCGAATTTCTCGAGGATCACAAACCTTGGGAAAGGGTGCCGGACGGAATGGAATTTACGGTGGAAGGAAGAAGATACCGACTCAAATGACCACCAGTCCATTCTCAATCTACATCTCGGTGGGGATGTTGTACGAGAAATATCGAGCCGAATACTTTGCAACGTATATCGACTCAGGAGCAGGAATTTGCGCAGCAAAACCAGGAATCTTTCCAGAAGAACTCGGGGAAGATTTACCAGCTATTGCTGGAAGGGATTTCTCAAAGAAGATCATCATCTTCAAACGAGGAATAAAACAGGCTGAGATATTAATTGGAGGAGCAGGAGGTACCCCATGGTACAAAGTAAAGACGCCCCCAATTTATTTCCATGATACCGGAGCCGATATCTTACTCGGCAACAATTTCCTGCAAACATTCAAACGTTTTACGCAGGATAATGAAACAAGGCGTCTTATCCTCACAACAATTTGTGATCATAAGATTTTGGTGCAGCGGTTGACGCAAGCGTTTCACCGGAGACTGCCAATTCAATTTCGCAGCAAGCGTGGTGATGAAGGACGACTTCTACACCCAAAAATGCAAGACCAGAGGAAGTATGGTAAGGCAATCCTACAGCTTAGAAATGAAAGCTTGGGCGGACAAAAGACCAAAAGGATCAGGAATGAAACAATCGAGATCCTTAAGGCCAGCCTTGAACCAAGTCCTCATATTGACATCACTACTGAAGAGCAGATTTCAATAGAAGATGTCAAGGCCAAGATTCAGAGGAACTACGAAGAAGATCCTCTGGCATGGTGGAACAAGAATGAACTCAAAGCTACTCTAAGAGTTCAAAAGGGAAAGGAAAACGAGCTGGTCAGATATAGACCCATCCTCATGAATCAGGAGGATCGTAAGGATATGCAGATGATTCTCAAAGAACATCTGAATCTGAAGCTCATCTCACCAGGAGTTTCCCCCTACAGCAGTCCAGGGTTCTTAGTCAGGAACCATGGAGAAATCAAGAGAGGAAAGCCGAGATTGGTGATCAACTACCAAGGGATCAACAAGATCTTGGAATTCGACGGGTATTACATCCCGAACCGAGAGCACCTGATCAACTGCGTTCAAAATGCGAGAGTCTTCTCCAAGTTTGATTGCAAGTCAGGTTTTTACCAAATCAAGATGGATGAAGATAGTAAGAAGTTTACAGCCTTCTCCACACCGCAAGGTCACTATATTTGGAATGTTATGCCAATGGGATTGGCTAATGCACCCCAGATATATCAGAGGAAAATGGATAATCTCTTCAAAGATTATTTCAAGTTCATGTTCGTCTACGTCGATGATATCCTCATCGCCTCAAAGAACGTTCAAGACCACATCAAACATTTGGAGATCTTCTCAGATGTTTGCCACAAAGAAGGATTAGTGCTATCACAGAAGAAGGCAGTAATTCTTACAAGGAAGATCGAATTCCTTGGAGTCGAGATTGACGAATCAGGTATTATCCTCCAAAATCATTTGGTGGAAAAGGTACGTGACTTTCCCGACGACCTCAAGACGGTTAAACAACTCCAAAGTTTTATGGGGTTGGTTAATTTCGCTGGAATGTTTATTAACAATCTGGCAAGTTACAGGAAAACATTTAGTCCATTACTGAAGAAGGATGCTGAGTTCAGATGGACGAATGAACACAAGGAGACAGTACAGAAGCTTAAAGCTATCTGTCAAGATCTCCCCAAGCTTGCAATCCCCAATGACGAAGATGATTTGATACTCTATACGGATGCAAGCGACCACTGGTGGGCGGCGGTTCTTACCAAAGTCGAGCCAAAAGGAGAAGTGCCATGCAGATACTGCAGTGGTCTCTTTTCGAAAGACGAGGCAGCAAGATGGCACATCAACGAGAAGGAATTCTTTGCAGTTCGAAGGGCCTTCAAAAAATGGCCTTTATTCTTACTAGCTAAAAAATTCACTCTTAAGATAGATAACACTAGCGTCAAGGCTTTCTTAAAAAATAAGATAGAAAGCAAACCTGAAAAAGCTAGGTTATTAAGATGGCAAGCTGAATGTCAATATTATAATTTTGATGTTCAAATTATTAAATCTCAGGAGAATGTTCTTGCAGATTTCCTGACTAGGGATGGAGGCAAGTGAAGCCAACACCATCCTTACGAGATGGAGACATCACAGGGATAACCTGGAGGAACTCCGAAAAGCAATTGACGGCCTGACAATCAATGCTCGGGCCTCTGGTCATGTTCATGAAAGGGACCTTATCAGGGTTCAAAGCTCGATGAAGGCAACTTTATTGGGTAGCACGAGTTTATGGGATGGCCTTACGGTACCCCTATCACGAGATGCCTCCACATCTAAACTTAATGTGGAAATACAGGCAAATACCTACGAGTTTGAGGATCCGAGTAAAATCGGACCAAGCAGTGATCCTTTCGAGGATAACACTGATAAACGAGCTGATTCAAGAGGGGAAAACCCGACGGAATCCCAGAATACTTCTTCAAAGAAAGAAGACAAGTCTGATTCAAGAGGGGAAAACCCGACGGAATCCCAGAATACTTCTTCAAAGAAAGAAGACAAGTCTGATTCAAGAGGGAAAAACCCGACGGAATCCCAGAATACTTCTTCAAAGAAAGAAGACAAGCCTGATTCAAGAGGGAAAAACCCGATTGAATCCCGGAATACCTCTTCTAGGAAAGAGGACGAGATTAGTCTTAGACCCCATTCGGGATCATCTAAGATAAGAAACGAGCCTAGAGTACCCCTGATGGAATATCAGAGAACCTGGGAAAAACTGTACACGAGAACAGGATTAATTCCTGGAAAGTCCGTGGCCGACTGGTCCGGAAAATACCCAAGGATCTGGGCACTGCCAGGATCAAAACCGGAAAGCGTACAAGAGTGGTTTGACTTTGGCTGTCTAGCCTCAGTATTTACCACATCACCAAGTTTCCTGGAGATTTCAAAATTACCAGGATGGATCTACAGGAACGTTTACGAAACGTGGAGTATGAATAATACTCTTGCAAGAGGAGATACTTTGGAAATAAAATTCATCTCAGCTGCACCGGAGATTGCAGGAAAAGGATTCCAACCAAGCTTTCACTTCGTCAAAATACAAAGACCAAATACGAAAGCTATGGAATTCATCAAACCGCCACCCAAGGAACTTTGTCTGATTTCCCCAATCAACGAAGACGAAATCTCAACAAGAAGGGCGTGGGGATTCTGGGTCTGTCTCACAGAGATGGACAAAGTCAAGTATTCGTTCAAATTATTTCACAATAATGAGAACGGATCATTCATGCTCAACAGCATGACCAACCACACCACAGATTTTGCGGAAACCGCGTTCGAGAAGAAGCGGCAAATGTTGTGGAGAAACGAGATCCCGGCAACCGCCGAAACACGTCGGAAGGTTTGCAACATGATTCACGCCGGACGATGGAATGAACGGATTTGCGACAAGTGTCCCGATCAAAAGGAGCCACTTTTCGGAAAAGGATTCCCGATGAAACGGGACAAAGCAGGATTTGACAAAGGGGGCCCCTCAAAAAAGGGAAAGATACCGCGTGCTGGTAAAGGGACCACTTTTGCTGAAAAAGAACAAGAGGCCATGTGAGGGACTGGGACAACTGAACAACCAGGGCCACCCACGTGAACGAACGAGACAACCTCCACTAACATAATGGAGGGACCACGTGACTCAGAAGATAAGGAAGCAGCCATGTGATCAAGACAGGACAACCTCCACCACTAGGGAGGGACCACAGGTGCAAGTGGAACACGTCTATTCCACCAGAGAATATTATTGAAGTCCGGATTTCAAATCCGAAAACGGGGCCTATATAAACAAGCATAAGGAAACAGAGGAAAGCAAGTCTTCACCACTATTTTCTTACAAAAACAAGAGAGTCTGTAATTTGTCTTAAGTCTTTAATTTCTGTCTTCAAATTTTCGAGTGTTTAATTCCAGTTTTATTGTAATAGTTTGCGAGTGTATGTACAAAAGAGTCGTAGCTACCATGAGTAGCTAAACAGGTTACTCCTCTCAAACGGGGATATGAGTGTATTGTAATAACTAAGTTTCCACATAAATAAATAAGATCTTTGCTTTCGCCTGAGTACGTCGATGTCAATCTTTTAAACTTTCCGTTTAAGTCACCTCTTACACCCGGAGTAGGAAACGAACCAGGGTTGTGCTGGTTACCGTTGAAGGAGCGGTTGCAGAACCATCGGTTGCGATCGAGTGGTTGAGGGCGAGGAGTCTTCGTAAAACCTGGCTGAATACCCGACGGTGATACGGTCAAAAGGAGGTATCTTTTACGGTTATGTTTTAATTGTTTGTACGGAAGCATGCTGGGCCTGATATGGTCGTAATGGACTATTCCCAGATTGGGGTCCCGATAATGAAAATTTAGATTACTTATGGGGTCGAATTCTAATTCTGAAAAGTTATTTATTCAATTTCTAAATTATTAAAGCATGATGGTGACTTTGAGGTGGGACCTTGACCAATTAAAACCACATGGTCCATAGTTCTCACTACGAACCAGGTCTATGTAAGTTTGATCCCTCCAATACAAACAAATACCAATGTGCACACACTGCCACGTTCTCCTATTCCGAGGCTTTCCACTTATGACTTCAAAACTATGTGTATATATAATAATGGTAAAAAGACCAATCAAAATGAAATATGATGGTAAAATGTAACACTATTATTATTTAATGTCAAATTGGTCAACTGTACATGTGCATGTTAGTATGGGCACTAAATAAAACACACACACACACATATATATATATATATATATATATATATCCTCAAATTAAAGTTAAATCATCACTCACTCTTTTGTGTGTGTGTGTATGTGTGTGTGTAGGAAAAAAAATGGAAAGAAAGATGGAGTTGTTGAAGCTGTATATTTTTCCAATGTCACAGCCCTCACGTGCAGTTCTTCTCTTCTCCAAGTAATTAAACACTAATCTGATCTCTTTTGTTAATCACTTTGTGTTAATTAGCTCTTTATTACAGTACCATTTGTGCTCTTGTCCTTCTTTTTTGTTAGTATTACTATTATAACAATATTCTTTCTCTATGCGATCTTTCTTTTTTTTTTAGAGTAAATGGGATAGAATTTGATGAGGTTGTGCTCGACCTTCGCAAGGGACAACAACACACCCCTGAATTTGCAGGTGGATAATCTTTTTGAGAAAAGAAAAAAAAAAGCTAGCTCTCTTTTTTGTGTGTGATTTATTTATTTTATAGTTCATTGGTTTTGTTTTCAGAAATAAATCCCATGAAACAAGTTCCAGCACTTGTGCACGGCGATTTCAAGCTTTTCGAGGGGTATATGCTCTTTAAGACTTTAACTGTTTCATCGGTTCGTTATTTGTTCTGTTAATTCTGTTTCATCTGTAATAAATACTACATTGAGAAGATTTGAGAACTTGTGATAATGTTTATTTGCACGAACAAATTAATTAACCACCTTCTTGCAATGTGTGCCATTAATTTACCAGAAAAAGAATCTCAAGAGCTAGTATATATTAGTTCTTGGTGTTGGATCATGTTTAAGTATGATCAACTACTTTATCTGATCTGAAAGAGCGGCGAGGCTTGAACCTGTACATTATTTTGGCTAATTACACGTAAGCTTTAGGCCGGTAATGAGTAGCTACCAATTATTGAAGACTAGGATTTGGCGATGGATTCGACTAATTAATTTTACTTCAATTCTAGTTCAAGCAGAATATCTGAACTTAGCTTAATCAGTTAGTTATAGATTCTCCTTTCAAACAAACCAAAGTGGTAATGCCGATTTTGTCTTCTTATCTGCAGTCATGCGATCCTGATTTATTTGGCTACGGCATTTTCTGGAGTTGCTGACCATTGGTACGTTCTGAATCATCGCTGTTACTACTTGTTTTCTGCAAAAGAGTGTATGTATTGTGGCAGACATGAGGTGTACCTGTAGCAATATGTTAAGATATATACGAATGCTTGTTATGATCTACTAAACGATTCTTGAAATTATAGTGCGTATTTGTGGAGTTGCATTTGCAGTATAAGTATGTAGAATTGCAATTGCATTTGAACTGGGACTGACTTGGACAGCAAGCTCTTACCTGCATATTATTCTTTCTGATCCAGGTATCCAGCAGACATACGCCAAAGAGCAAAGATTCATTCAGTTCTTAACTGGCAGCATTCATATTTGCGCCGTGGTTCAGGTGGTGTGCATATCTAGACTTTTTCTGCTTTGAAGTTGGTATAAGATGGTGATGAGTCAGAAGTGAAATGATATGTTTGGTATAATTGACATGATGCATGACTCTTTCTTTGTACTGATTAAACTTTTTATTCATCATTGTGATGGTAACAAGTCTTCTTTTGTTTTAGTTGGATATGCTTTTAATACCATTATCGCGCTTGGATTCGGCCTGCCCTCGAACCCAGATGCAGCTGCCGAAGGAGAAAAACTTCTGTCCGAATCTCTTGCAACAATCGAATCTTATTGGCTTGAGGAACACAAGCCTTTCTTGCTTGGGAATTCTCAACCTTCCATCGCAGATCTTGCTTTAGTTTGCGATATCACGCAACTTGAGGTACTATAAGGCAACATCTGTCAATATATCTTGCTGCCATTTTTCGAATTTGAAGTACTATTCGACAAATTCAAACATGTTCTTTTCCCCGTTGGCTTTAGGTTGTCGATGAGAGTGATCGTGAGCGTATTTTGGGTCCTCACAAAAGAGTTTTGAAGTGGATGGAGGATGTAAAGAGTGCAACTGCACCTCATTTCGATGAAATTCATTCGCGCATTTTGCCGATCAAGGAGAATCTGATGAAACAAAAGGCTCGAGTAAACAAGAACTGAACCGCGAAAACAAACGGAAGTCCATTTGTTGTAAGAACAATCATGGGACGTGTCCTTAACAAAGTTCAATCTGCACACAGTCTTTCCTTTCCAATTCATGGAATTGTTTATTTTGTTGAATAAAATGTATGTTACTACATAAAATTATTTATGAATTAGTTTCGCAACAAATGTAACTATCTACTCAACTTTAATCCCTTCCATTTCAATAGTATCCAGCACTCTAGGTCTCCTGTAGTACTTTAGTAAAAGAGAACTGCAAACGACACTGACGGAAGAAGCCGCCATGGCTCCACCTGCAACCCACGGTGGCAAACGGAATCCAATAAACGGGAAAAGCACTCCTGCAACAACCGGAATGCTTAGGACATTGTATCCCAATGCCCAAATATAGTTCAAGCGGATTCTTAGGAACGTTTTTCTTGAAAGATCAATGGCGGTAATAACGTCCTCCAAATTGCTCTTCATGAGAACAATGTCAGCCGCTTCAATCGCGATATCAGTGCCTGCGCCAATAGCCATACCAACGTCAGCAGCCACGAGTGCTGGTGCGTCGTTGATACCGTCTCCCACCATTGCAATCACATTGCCTGCGACCTGTCCAGGAAACACGTAACGTTGGCAACAAGAAGCACCTTTTTTTGGACATGTAAGAGGTAAACAAGCAGAATATATGTACCTGGAGCTCCCTCACTTTTTGTGCCTTATGCTCCGGTTTGGCTTCTGCAACGACAATATCTATGCCTACTTCTTTTGCAATCGCGTTAGCAGTTCCCCAATTGTCACCTGTCACAACTATACAGGCCACTTTCATCGTTTTCAGAACAGAAATAACTTCCCGTGCGCCAAGCTTCAACGGATCTGATACAGCAATAATCCCAACAAGTTCCCTCTCAATAGATACGAGAATCCCACTTTGAGCCGATTCTTGTATTTGCAAAAGAACTTCACTTGCCTGCTGTGAGATCTCAATATTGTTATCCACCATTAAGCTCCTGTTTCCAACAATAACCTGTTTCTTTCCTACTACCGCTTTTATACCCTGGCCGGTTATGGACTGAAAGTCGTGCGCTTCGTGCCAAACAGGGTTCTCGTCTTGTTTAAACTTCTTGGCGTTCTCGACAATCGCCTTGGCCAGTGGATGTTCACTGTTTACCTGATAAACCAAACAGCCTCGTCCTTTTAAGCCTCGTGGGACAAAAGATTTCTGCCACTCATAAAAATCAGGTCTTATCAAAGTTAGAATTGTAAATAAGCAAAGTACCTCAGCAGCAGC
The DNA here is from genome assembly GCA_948329865.1 of Linaria vulgaris. Taxonomy (NCBI): domain Eukaryota; kingdom Viridiplantae; phylum Streptophyta; class Magnoliopsida; order Lamiales; family Plantaginaceae; genus Linaria; species Linaria vulgaris. The sequence continues at coordinate 130,106,515 of OX415250.1, read as the reverse complement.
AACCAAGTCATGAAACTCTGCTAGATTCATGTCTTTCAACAACCTTAACTTCACAACCACTGGTTTTCCAATTGTTAAGGTTCCTGTTTTGTCTAAAACGACGCAGTTCACCTATTATACCAATGTACAAACTGTTTATTGTCCAAATCTTGTTAGTTAACTCAGAAACAAAAGACTTGTATATGAATCAAACCTTATGAGCACTCTCTAATGCATGGCCACCTTTGATAAGCACACCTTGAGAAGCACCAACTCCGGTACCAACCATAACGGCGGTAGGAGTCGCCAAGCCAAGCGCACAAGGGCAAGCTATGACCATCACAGAAATGCCAAACTCAAGCGCGAGCTGAAAACTATCCATCGAAGATGGTATCCACGATTTAGGATACGCGCTTATGTTTCCAGCCAAAAACCAAGCTAGCCAAGTCAAAAATGAAAGAAGTATTACCTGAAAAGTCCCGAAAAAGGATTAGTAACAGAATCTATCATTATGGAACTATAATGAGAAAAAAGAGTAGGTTTTTACATACGAGAGGCACGAAGAACTTCGAAATACGATCAGCGAGTTTCTGGACAGGGGCTTTCGCCATTTGTGCTGATTCCACGAGCCGAACAATTCGAGAAAGAGCACTATCGGATCCAACATTTGTCGCCTTAATATGCAGAAATCCATTTTCATTCAAAGTGCCTCCAATCACCGTGTCGCCTTTCTTCTTCGCCACTGGCCTCGATTCTCCCGTCACCATGCTCTCATTTACGTAACTCTGTCCCAACACTACAACTCCGTCACAAGCCACTTTTTCACCCGGGAGGATTTTTAAAACGTCATTCTTCTGTATCAAACGACTATCTATTTCCTCCTCGTTTAAGACATTTCCGTCTCTATCGATACTTAACAACGCTGCCGTCTGAGGAGCCAATCCGACTAGCTTTTCTAACGCTTCCGATGTCTTTCCTTTGGCCAAAACCTCTAAATATTTACCAAGCGAGATGAAAGTAATCAGCATCGAACTAGTCTCAAAAAAATCGTTTGATTTAAAGCTTGGAGACATAGCTGCTCTCAGTAATGAGTACACTGAATAAAAATATGCAGCATTTGTTCCCAAGGCGACTAGGACATCCATATTTGCCGAGCCATGGCGTAAGGATCTGTAAGAGCCTACATAGAAGCGTCGACCAATAACAAACTGAACGGGAGAAGACAATATCCACCTTAAAATCTCTCCAATGTTGAGCATGTTCACTACCTTGGTGTCCAAACCATGTCTGATGCCTGGCATGTACATGAACACCATGGACATTAAAAAGACGGGAATCGTGAAAAGCAGACTAAATACAAAAGTTCGATAGTATTGTCTGGTTTCTTCATCTTGACGAGTATCTTTACTCCCTATTTCTTGAAATATCTTAGCCCTGAAACTTCCTATTTCGGATGACTCAATAGTTTTTATAAAATCTCTCGGCCCAGTCAAATCTGGTTCGTATGAAATCGTTAAATTCTTTAGCTCTGGATCAAAGTTTAAATCTTGAACTCCTGGTAGTTCTTGAATCGCGTTTTTAATCACTCTTACTGAATTTTCACCATGAACTCCATCAACATGGAGTTGAATACTCTTGCATTGATCTTCACCGGTGCTGATGAGTATGGCCTTGAATCCGGCGTCTTCAACGGCTTCCAGGATTTTGTTGTGTGTCACGATTCTTGGATCGTAATGAACATCGACATCACCAGTCGATAACGCCACTAATACTTTGTGCACACCTTTTACAGCTAGCAATGAGTACTCAACAGTTGTGGAGCAAGAAACACAACTCATATCTTTTACACAAACTCGGCAAACATGATTCATGGATCTCTCGTTTAGCCCTTCTGTGATCAATGTGGCTTCGAAGCCTACGTCTTCAATCGCTTCCCGGATCTTCTCCTCCTGCACGAAACGCATACGCTTTCGTTTTCATTTTCGACTAAGTCAGCAATTATGTTACATAATATTTACTTAACTTCCTAGAGGATACTCAGATTATTACAACTAATACAGTTTTCCTGCTAGTAGAGGGTAGTAAAACACAACATTATATTCATCAAGTTTGATCAGCTACAACACCACTCTTCATATTTCAAATGTTAGAAAAACGTACACATTTAATTAATAACACCTATGTCACTATTAAAATGGAAGTTTATCTAAACCGGTTCTCTAACGTGGCATGTTTCCAATTTTAGTTCTCTAGTGATTATTTTTTCAGTTTTAGTTATCTAATGTGTATTATGTCCAATTTACTGTCACTTGACACGTAACTTGCTAATGGATTTGAAATTTTGGAAACTTTATCAAAACTGATCCCCTAATGTGACATGTTTATAACTTTAGTGCCCTGATTTACACATTATTAGGGGACAAGGTTTGATAAACATGACTAATTTTCTTTATATTCTGGTAAATATTGCATGACTCTGGTGTTGGAGGACGTAAATTGGACATAATACAAATTTTGGAGACTGAAATTTAAAAAAAATATAAAATTGAAAACAAGCTACATTAAAATACCTTATCTGTGTGATTTTATCAAAGCACATTGGCCATAGATGTAATTTTGGTGGAAAGTAATTTTAACACAATAAAAAGGATAAAAGCATCAAACCCCTGAATTATACACGTTTTTGCGGCTTGCCCTTTAAACAAATTTTATCATCACTTTCTCCGCTAAACTATGTACTTTTATGCGATTTGCCCCCTCAGTGCATTTTTGGTCGAAATACTCCCCGTTCGAGGTGTTTTTTTCCCCTACTTTTTGTCATCAACAACTAAAATACATCTAGTACAACACATATGAGTCGGGTAGGGGGGAATATTCCAGCAAAAAATGGCCGAAATATACTGAAGGAGCAAATCACGTTCCCGACCATTTTTGGTCGAAATACTCCCCGTTCGAGGTGTTCTTTTTCCTACTTTTTGTCATCAACAACTAAAATACATCTAGTACAACACATGAGTCGGGTACGGAGAATATTCCGGCCAAAAAATGGCCAAAAATGGCCAGAAATGCACTGAGGGGGCAAATCACACAAAAATGCATAGTTTAGGGGGGAAAGTGGTGATAAAATTTGTTTAAGGGGCAAGTCGCAAAAACGTGTATAGTTCAGGGGGTTTGATGCTTTTATCCCAATAAAAATGATAAGATAAAACTTTTGCGAATCACCCTATACTTCAGGAGCTTACGTAATTATTCTTTTTCTATATTTCTCCCCAAGAATATAATTCATGTAATAATTTTCTTATAAATGTGAATTCAATCAAATCTTAGTAACATCTGACAGAGCATCAGATTCATAAGCCTAACTTATTAGGCCAACTTTAAACCTCAGATTCCTCATTCCGCTAATTAAACACATGAAATATTGTACCTGCTCGACAACTAATTCTGTTAGAACATAATCTGTTTTCCAGTAAATTAAGGTAATAATGCACTATCAGAAAAGATATGTGCAATTAAACAGCACAAATGTGCTAGTTAGTGTGAGCTCCACAGTCCACATGCATGCCACACAATTTTAAAATTCAAATTAACGTTTAAGAAAGTGAGAACGACATACATGCCCTTTTAACGAAAAGTTGACACTTTTTTTATAAATATTATAATATTTTTTTTGTTATGATAATGTCCCATTATTAGATAGTGATCATTGTGTCCACTCCACATCTAAGTTGGATTATCTCTGTAAATTGTTTTCTACAGATGACACTAATTAGAAATTACACACATTGTATGTTATTAACTTAACACTTTCATCATCAGAAACAAAATATTGTAAATATATATATATATATATAGGGATAATTACATTAAACCCCCCATCGTATGGTCCATTTCTCAGTCAACACCCTTAACTTTGTTTTAAATCAGTCAACCCCCCATCGTTTGCCAAAATCATCACTTTGCCCCAAGTCAACTTTTCAACACTTTTTTCAGGGGTATTTTCGTCAAATGTTAAAAAATTTAATATTTGTTTTAAAAAAATGTAAAATCTAAAAATTTGTAAAAAAATAAAAAATGTAAAATTTTAAAAAAATGTAAAATTTGTTTTCAACCAAATTTATTTCGAACAAATTTTTTGTTGCGACGATTTTTTTTTTCGACAACATTTTTTTTTCGCCAAATATATTTTTTCAGAAAAAATATTTTTCGACAAATTTTTTTTCGAAAAAAGAATTATGTCGAAAAATAATTTGTCGAAAAAAATTTTTCTGAAAAAAAATATTTGCCGAAAAAAAAAATTCGGAAATAAATTTGGTTGAAATTTTTTTTTACATTTTTTTAAAATTTTACATTTTTTAATTTTTTACAAATTTTTAGATTTTACATTTTTTTAAAACAAATATTAAAATTTTTAACATTTGACGAAAATACCCCTGAAAAAAGTGCTGAAAAGTTGACTTGGGGCAAAGTAATGATTTTGGCAAACGATGGGGGGTTGACTGATTCAAAACAAAGTTAAGGGTGTTGACTGAGAAATGGACCATACGATGGGGGGTTTAATGTAATTATCCCATATATATATGTTGTTAAGCATCAACTTCAAGGGAACTTACATCGACGAAAGCAGGATAAAACACGACTTGCGCGCGGTGATTCAAGATATCAACCGTTGCCTCCTTGATCCCGGGAAGGCGTTTAATGGCCTTCTCCACCGAGATAGCGCAGGCAGAGCAAGTCATTCCAGTGACCGTGAAAAGGGCCTTCGCCTCTGATCCTTGCACATACTTCTCTTCGACTGATGATGAAGCAACACTCATTTCTTTCGAGTACTTTGCCATTTACTGATCTTATGCATCCTATAAATTAAAGTATCTATTTATAGGATGTATGCTCCTCTCTTGTAGTACATTGCAGTACTTTAGCTTTATATATGTAACAGTACAGCTTCATTGATCATGTCCACTCAGCATCCCCTTTTGATTAATGAATAGTTACTTACTTTAATATGGGCAAATGGTTTTTTAATCCTTTTCTAATTACTCTTTGAGCATTGCAAGAACAAAACATGCAGGATACACCATATATATGAGAAACAAACAAAATTCAGACAGAGACACTTGATAGATGCATACATACATACAAGATTTGTCACTGCTCTACAACAGTTATTTATTAACTACTCTCAACAGTTATTCCTCTTATCTCAAAAGTATCAAGCTTCTTAGGCCTCTTGTAGGTCTTCAACAAAAGAGAACTACAGACCACACTAACCGAAGAGGCCGCCATTGCTGCACCGGCGATCCATGGTGGAAGGCGGAATCCAGTAGACGGGAAGAGCACACCCGCAGCAATGGGAATGCCGAGGACGTTATAACCTAACGCCCAGAGATAGTTGAGGCGGATCCTGGAGAACGTTTTCCTAGAAAGGTCGATGGCGGTTATAACGTCCTCCAAATTGCTCTTCATGAGAACAATGTCGGCTGCCTCAACGGCTATGTCTGTGCCTGCACCAATGGCCATCCCTACGTCTGCAGCAACGAGGGCTGGTGAGTCGTTGATCCCGTCTCCCACCATTGCAACGACGTTGCCTGAAGCCTGTAATAACAAAACAAGCACATTATTTGAAGCAAACATTGCATTTTGTCGAAGAAGTAAAGAAAGTGTACCTGTAGTTCCTTCACTTTCTCTGCTTTATGCTCGGGTTTGGCTTCGGCAATGACGGTATCTATCCCGACTTCCTTGGCAATAGCATTTGCAGTTCCCCAGTTATCTCCCGTTACTACTATACTCTTGATTTTCATTGACTTGAGAATGGAAATGACTTCACGAGCCTCGGGCTTTAAAGGATCGGATATGGCAATTACTCCAACGAGCTCCTTATCAATTGATACAAGAATCCCAGTTTGAGCTAAACCTTCAGCTTCTGCTAGCATTTCTTCAGCATCAAGTGGGATGACAACATTTTGCTCCGTCATCAAACTTTTGTTTCCTACAAGGATTTCTTTGTTCCGTACATTAGCTTTCACACCATGTCCCGTTATGGATTCGAAGTCCACAGCTTCAGGCCAAACGGGGCTCTCTTCGTCTTGTCTGAATTTCTTGGCATACTCAACGACTGCTTTGGCTAAAGGGTGTTCACTATTAACCTAATAAATAGAAAAATCACATATACTTACTTAGTAGTGTTCATAATCACATATGTGGTATGGTGGACGACGGTTTTAATACAAGCATCCTATTCAGAATATTTAAGTGATAAAAAGAGAATACCTCAGCAGCAGCAACCAGTTCACAAAATTCTCGAAGAACCATATTTTTCAGGAGCCTCGTGCTGACTACCACAGGCTTCCCTATGGTGAGAGTTCCCGTCTTGTCGAAAACTATGCAATCCACCTATTATAGCAAGTCCGAAAGTTACATGAGTAGGTTTTTATGGAGATAAAATGATTTCTCACGATTCTTGCTCAGACTTATACAAAGAACTTACAATGTAAAAATATCACTCGAATAGTGTATTACCTTATGAGCGCTTTCTAATGCTTGACCACCTTTTATTAGTACACCTTGTGATGCACCAACACCAGTACCAACCATAACAGCCGTTGGAGTAGCTAGGCCGAGTGCACAAGGGCAGGCTATAACCATGACGGAAATGCCAAACTGAAGAGCAAGCTGAAAACTATCCATGGAAGATGGAATCCAAGATTTGGGATAACCGTCTAATTTCCCAGCCAAAAACCACGCAAGCCAAGTCGATAACGAAAGAAGTATAACCTACAATCGTAAACAAGTGTTCAACTTTTAACAATCGGCTGCAGCACTAAACTTAAGTAGATAGAAAAAATTTAGCACATACCAGGGGGACAAAGAACTTTGAAATACGATCAGCAAGTTTCTGAACTGGAGCTTTTGCCATTTGTGCTGACTCAACTAGTCTAACAATTTGAGCGAGAGCGCTCTCTGATCCAACCTTTGTAGCTTTTATGTGTAGAACCCCGTTCTCATTGACGGTCCCTCCAATCACCACGTCACCTTTTCTTTTTGCAACTGGCCTAGATTCGCCAGTAATCATGCTTTCATTAACATGGCTTTGACCCCAAACAACAAATCCATCACAAGCTACTTTTGCACCAGGGACGATTTTCATGATATCATTCTTTTGTATCAATCGACCGTCTATTTCTTCCTCCATCAACACATTTCCATCATTATCAAAGGTTAACAAGGTTGCTGTGTCAGGAGCCAACTCCATGAGCTTCTCTATGGCTTCAGAAGTCTTTCCCTTTGCCAAAACTTCCAGATACTTCCCTAGAAGTATAAACGAAATTAGCATCGAGCTGGTTTCAAAAAAGTCGGTCGCCTCAAAATCTGGAGACGTTGATGCTCTTAACACAAGGTACACCGAATAAAAGTAGGCAGCATTAGTTCCAAGTGCAATCAAAACATCCATATTTGCCGAACCATGTCTTAATGATTTGTAAGCACCAATATAGAACCGTCTACCAATGAAAAACTGAACAGGACTAGACAATATCCATCTTAAAGTCGCCCCAACAGTAAGCATGTTCACAATCTTAGTGTCCAGTCCGTGCTTGACACCTGGAATATACATGAAGATCATGGACAAAAAGAAGACAGGAATCGTGAAAACCAGGCTCCAGAGGAATGATCTGTAGTATCGTTTGATTTCCTCTTGTCGATGAGCTTCTCTTCCCCCTCCTTCAGGAAATATCTCTGCCTTAAAGCCAGAAGATTCAAGTATTTGCATAAAATTTCTAGGCCCCGTCAAATCTGGTTGGTAAGAAACTGACAGCTTACAGAGGTCTGGATCAAAGTTGATTTCTTGAACTCCTGGCAGTGCTTGAAGTGAATTTTGCATGATTCTCATCGAATTCTCTGTCCTCTCTCCATCAAGCCGTAGGTGTATTTTGCTCCGATCTTCCCCTGTGCTAATGAGGACAGCCTCAAATCCACTATCCTCTATGGCTTTCACGATCTGGTCATAGTTCAAGGTCCTTGGATCGTAACGTACTTCAGCCTCTTCGGTGGCTAAAGCTACTTGGGCTTTTTGCACACCGGGTAAAGATTGCAAAACAGATTCCACCGTGGTGGAGCAAGATGTGCAAGTCATTCCTTTTATACGAATCCGGCATACTTGAGACGACTTCTCATCCGTTGTTGCTTCTCCAATCAATGCGGCTTGAAATCCTACATCTTCGATTGTCTCAAGGATAGTCTCCTCCTGCACATCATGCCATACTAACTGAGTATTTGAATATTAAACGTTTACTCTACACCATTCAGACTCTCTTTTAACTCATAATAACATCAGATGTACACAAATTAGTCAAGGCTTATCTAAATGTATAATACCATAGGGAATTAAATGATCTAAGAGTAGAAAGAGTACATGTATTTATTTCAAGCCGGCAAAAACATTTCAGAAAAGCAGAAACGCGATTTCCATATCATTTCCATATCGTTGTGAGTCGAGACAAATTCTTTTAAGCTAAACAACTGTTATGTTCAACAAACATTTTGTTGAACAATTTTTCAACAAAATACATTTTCAATAAAGTGCAAGTGCCAAAAAACTTGTTGCACCTCCAAATTTATCACATGATTTATCGGTACACCTAACTTGTCTCGACTCACAACGACTTTTGTTTATTAGCACGAAATCTACACGAATTATAACATGCAGAAAACAAGTTCCACGAGGTGCCACCATTTCAAAATTTAAGAAAAATACAATTTCCTTACGAAGATTCTCCAAAGAACCTTTATCGTATACGTCTCAAAGAGGCACCCAAATTTAGTTTTAAGTCCAAGATTCCCAGATCATACGCAACTCCCACGACGTAAATACTTTCCAGTCCAGAAATCTTATCCCGAAGAACATAACAAAATCCGCAATAAAAAATCGAGAATTCTGAATTCCATCCTTCATGCATGTGTCCTAAAATTCTTAAAACATGAACTCACAACCAAATTATCGTGTTGAAACAAGAATTTCGCAACTTAAATTCCACTGAAATTTCTATTACAAGTGATTATAATTAGATAAAGTAAAATTTGGTAAACTGTTAAATTCTAATTATGCTAATTTGCACAACCATTTAGTAGTCATCATATTAGCAAACTGAAAGTGACATTAAACACTTGCGTATAAGCATGCTCAATCTTCAAATCTAAGAATCAAAAAACATACGCACACGCAGTTAATTTTAATTTTTTTAAAAATCTAATAAACAAACTACCAAAATAATAATAATAATAATATGGGTAAATCTCGTTCAGCCCCTAACATATACTTTGTTTCAAATTTAGCGGTGTAACTAAAAGAATGCAGAATACCCTAGGATTTATAAATCTCACGAACAAAAATATGAACACGTGTTCACAACCCGGCAACGTCCTTGGGGGTACTATATTAATGCTAAAACCTTAGGGGACAAAAAGAAAAACATAGTATACGTTAGGTAGCTTAACGAAATTTACCGAATACTAAATTATGAAAAAATGAGCTCACGTTAACAAAAGCAGGGTAAAACGTGACTTGCGCTCGGTTATTCAATACGTCAACCACCGCCTCCACGATTCCCGGCAACCGTTTGACGGCCTTTTCGACGGATCCGGCGCAGGCGGAGCACGTCATTCCGACGACGGAGAACACCGCATTCGCCGCCGCGATCTGCTCCTCGTCCGGTGATATGATGCCCCTCGGGTATTTCGGCATGGAAGGGTAGCGCGGCCGAGGAGAGAAATTCCCGCTCTCGCTCGATGATGATGATTTTATGCATGCTAGAGAGAGAAACTTTGCCGCCATGGTTGGACGAATTTTCGAGCTTTTTTTGTGTGTGTATGTGTGTATACAGAGTGGAGAGAATTGAAGGAGTTTTTTTTTTTTTTGTTTGTTTGTTTGTCTTTCTTTTTTTTTGTATGGATTTGATTTTTGTTTGGTGAAATGAGAAATGGAGAGTTTGTTTGTGGGGGGTTGTTTACGAAGGATTCTCACGGGATTTTATAGCAAAAGTTGGTGAGGATCTTTATTGTAAATATTATTATACTGTTCTGTTCAAAAAATAATATTATTATACTGTTATATATTTGGGATAAAAACATCAAACTCCCTAATCTAATGGGTGCTTTTGATATTGGCTTTTAGAGGATTTTTTATCACTATGCCTTCTAATCTTAGTTATCTTGTGTCAATCACCCCACAAGTATATTTTCGAATTATTTTTACCGAATAATTCCGGTTTGGAGTATTTTTTGCAACCAACTAACAAAATACATCTTGTACAACACGTATAAGTTGCATGTGAGCGAATATTCCGGTCGAAATACACCGGTAGGGTAAATTTAGCACAAGCTGTCAAAGGTTAGAGGGTATAGTGGTAAAAAAAATTATTTAGAGGGCAAATCGCGAAATAGCCAATTGGTTGAGGGGTTTGATGTTTTAATCCCTCTCATGTGCAATTGGACCTTCTATACTTTGATCTTGGTTTTCCTATATTTCATTGCAAAGGTCAAACCACAAATCAAAGTTTTAGTGCTTCCTCGAAAAGTATCGAAACGTGTTCATTACATTTACCATTTTCAAGAATTATTCGTAATGTGTCGAGAAGTTTTCGAAACACTACGAAATGTTTTCAATTTTTAGGAGACTGAAACCTACTCCAATGCCGAAACTTTATTCTATGGGTCAAACTAGTGAGGAAATATTCTCTAGGTAGAATGAGTTTTTTTTTTTTGGCAAATTATTGTATGCAGGCGGAAACAAATTTTATCATTTTGTCATGGTATGTTATTATTCTTCCTCTAGGAGAAATGAAGCACGTGATAGGTCATATAATCCTCCTACTACTCCTACTACACTAGCGCCCTAGTCGCGAACTGGCGAACTCAGTGCATGTTCTCGATTTAAAGGAGAACTAAGGATCCTTAATTCTCACACTAAGAATTCTTACGTAGTTCGTGCACTTTTTTAAGCATCTATTGTGAATTTGGTGAGGTTTATGAATCTTTTATATTCCCGATAGGAAGAAGGGCGAAAGAATATATTTGGGATAAAGATACTAAGAAAGAAAATATCTAAATACATTGAAACTCTTGTCTCAATTAATATATGAATCAAAGCCTAAAATTCAGCATATTTTAATATAATTAGTCGTATATTTCTGTGATTTATCACATGATTATATAGAGTTACACAAAGAAAAAAAAAACAAATTTGTCTTTGATTAACTATACAAATATTTTAATTTTTACTTATTAACTCACGCATTATAAGGCGCACTCAAAATTACATATTTTTAAATTTGACGCATTAGCGCACTCTCACCCGCATACACACTTGTTTGTGCACTCGCATTATGTGACCTAGAGTACGTGTTGTTACTCAGTATACAAATGTCTTAAACATCTGACACTTTGCTACACGACATTTCTCACCTCCACACATCAGTACTCTACGTGGTGCTATAACATACCCATGTGGTAAAAGTGAGGTTGGTTTAACCAGAGTTATTGATCCTCGGTCTATTCACTTAGAGTAATCCTACTTTTCAACTGGATGCCTCAATAAATATGAAATGACATGTTTATTATTTTTTGTGCAATGGGAGAATTTGCTTTAAGTTTGGATCTCCTATAATTTATTGTAAGGTCAAGCTCGTGAGGAAATGTTATTTAATTTTGTACCGCGATTGCACGATAACGTGGTACAACCAATCGATTTTTAATGTTTATGTAATAATTGGTTATATCGAAACATGTAAATGTAGGGGTGGGATGAGGCATGGGGGCGTAGAGTGAGCTTCTGAAAATTACTTTGTGTGAATCTAATTTGGCAACATTAGGTGAACAAATTAAATATGTAAAACTACCCTTTAGGTTTCAAAATGCAACAAATGATCTCTCTAGGAGAGAAGAAAGCACGTGGCGCTGCTAGTTGCACAAATGTCCAAAATGTCGACGCTTGGCTATATGCATTTCACACTTGGACATAATAGTAATCCACGTGGTACTATGACACTCACACATGGTAAAAGCAACTTAACATATGTCAAACGTTGTGAGAGGCTTATTTGAGAGGCTTATTTCACCGGAGTTAATGATCCCGTTTGTCTTTTTACTAAAAGCAATCCTTTTTTGTCAACAATTGGTAGGATTTAAAAAAAATTAGTGTTAATGTTGGTATCAACATTTTGTTATTTTTTGTGCAACGCGAGGGTTTTTTTTTTTTATTTCTTTTGCTTTAAGCTTGAATTTCGTATTACTTTGTTGTAAGGTCAAGCTAGCGAGGAAATGTTCTCTAGGTATATGAGATTTTTGGCAAATTATTGTATGCAACAAGAAATTTTAGCATTTTTCCTCAAGCATAAATGAAGCACAAGCTCTTAGTGACGACACAAATCTTCAAAACATTACGCCTTTTCCCCACCTATCCTAGAAATACTCACATGGTGCTGTGACACTCTCACATGGCAAAAGCGACTTAACACATGTCATATGTAGCGGGGGGGGGGGGGGGGGGGGTTGTATCACTAGAATGAATAATGGCGGGAAAATTGCAAACATAATCCGTTAATGTGGTCACGTTGCGATTTTAGTCCAATATTGTGTTTCTTTGTAGAAATTGTTCGGTATTGTTGACATTTATTCCTTTTTAGTCTCTCGATAAAAATATTAACTGGAAATGGCATGTGAGGCACGTGACCCCCAAAAGACAAAAATTAAACATACATACGAATTTGTACGCTAATATAGAAAATAACTAAAGATTAAATATAAACCTAGAATAGACAAGTCACGTTTTTATCACATCAAATACCCAAACGTGTACAAGCTCGCGTGCAAATTCGCACATATGTATTTATTTTTTACCGATTATGAGGGTCACGTGTCTCACGTGCCATTTTCAACGAAAATTCCACTGGAGGTCTAAAATCGCACGAATGTCCGCAGTACCGAACTATTCTTGTAAAGGAACACAATGAAGAACTAAAAGCGCAATGTGGCCACATAAATGATTACTTTTACAACTTTCCCGTGAATATTCTCATTTGTCGTTTTACTAAAAGCAATCTCTTTTTTCAATAGAACCCTTCAAACTACCACACGGTTTTCATACTAAAGTTGGTAACGATTCTTTTATTTCGTTATTGTAGACACATTAATTTTGTGTCTAATTAAAATAAATGATGGTAACTTAAGATGCAAGAAATACAAAATATATTTTATTTAATCTTAATCTTTTGAGGGATTAAAATAAATATATTAATTAAATCTTAAGACAAGGAAATAATTGCTCATCAAATCTCAATACATGGAGAGTCTTCTCCTACAAGTCTCAATATTCAAGAGATGGAAAGAATTCTCCACCAAATCTCAACACAAGGAAATAATTCCCCACCAAGTCTCAATCTTCAAGAGATGGAAAGAAGATTCTCCTAGACAAAGTATTCCATATCAAGGAATTGTAGACACGACACAACCGTTCATCTCATCAGGAGATTCTAATTGAGATTCACTCCACAACTATAAATAGAAGTGGTCTTGAAGAAGAAAAAAGTCACACAAAATATTCACAAGTTGAAAAGGGAAAAGCTCTAAGTTTTTTGCTCCACCAAATTCATCCATCTTCAAGCGTTTTTTGTAAAATTCAAGGCATTCTTCAACAATTTTCAAGGTGTTCTTTGTAAAAAACTCCTTTCAATCCGCCGTCAAGTCTGAATTCCATCCAAAAACCGTTTTTAAAGATTGCACTTCTGCCGAGAAAGATTAAACTCCAAGAAGTTCTACAAATCCATAACCAAGTTCATACCGTTCTTCATTCGTCTTCAAGTCAAAATTCGTTTAATCCGAGATCAAGTCCTAAGACCCTCGAAAAACCAGTTTTGAAGATTGAAGTACATTCAAGAAGATCAAAACCCAAAAACAATCCAAATAATTGAAGACGACGATCATACCAATCTTCAACAACCTTCAAATCAAATTCCAAATCAAGTTTCCGTTCGATCCGAGATCAAGCCGTAAAGCCCTCGAATCAACGTTTGTCAAATATCCAAGTACTTTGAAGATCAAGATTTCTCCAAAGGAGATTGACATTCAACAAGTTCAAGACGAAGATCAAATTGTTCGTCGCAAATATCAAGTCAAGTAGATCGTCAATTCAAGATCAAGCTCAACGCCTTTGGATTAACGTTCAACTCAAATACACATGAAAGAGATCAAAATCAAATCCACTTAAGTCAACCAAATTTCAAAATCATTTGTTTGAGAAAAGAATCAGAGGATTAAATAGAGATTGCACCACAATTGTACTTTAAATTAATTCAAATTTACTTTGTAATTTTTTCTTGTGTTTTAATTGCAGAGATCAAGAATTTGTCGTTACAAATATTGCACGCCCAGTGGGACCATCTCTTCCTCTCATCTCTTTTCCAACACGTCTCAAATTTGAAGTCACAAGAAGTAAGTGTTGCTCAACAATGGACAATTTAATGGAGGCAACAAGCGGAGGCTCCATGCAACCGACATTGAAAGTTTCACTTGTACCGGTGGCAAGGCATGAAGCTAAAGAAGACGATCAAGCAACTTTATTGGAAGAGCAAGTTGCGGCGCTGACAAGAGCCATTGAGAATGTTGCAAAATAAGCTCAAACGCATGATGACCACTTGAATCGCCTTCTCCAAAAGCTAGAGAGCAAAGAAGGAGTTGAGAATTCCCAAAAAGTCACCAACAACATTGGAGTTCAAGGATGCATCAAGACTACAATCAATGAAGTTGAGGTCTCACCTCATCTCCAAAAGCAAGAGCTCGATCAAAGCATGGCACATGAAAATGCTACTCAATGAGTGGAAGCTCAAGAGTTTGATGAAGTCCTAAGTGAAAGAATCCAAGCCACTTCTCTTTTCCACAAGTCAAATTTCTCAAGGAAGGAACATCAAGGCGCCATGATACGCACAAAGTTCCTGAGAAAAACATTCAAGATGTTGAAGTTGGAGAAAATCCTAAGTCTTCAAGCAAACAAATCCAAGTTTTCCCGCAAGACCTTGTCTCTGCCGATCAATTAAAGAAGCTCATTGAAGAAGTTGCAAATGATCATAAAGCTCAACACAAGACTCCGAAATCTTACACGAAGCCTTACACTCAAAGAATTGAGCAATTGCAAATGCCGAAAAGCTATCAACCTCCAAAGTTTCAAACATTCGATGGGACTGGAGACCTAAGACAACATGTTGCTCACTTCATTGAGACATGCAATAGTGCCGGCACTAATAGAGATCTTCTAGTCAAGCAGTTTGTTCGAACGTTAGAAGACTTTTCATTTGATTGGTACATCGATCTTGAGCCAAACTCTATTGACAATTAGCACGATCTACAAATCAAATTCTTCAATCGTTTTTATAGCACACGGTGTATTGTAAGAATGATTGAACTTGCAAATTCTCATCAACAAGAATACGAATCAGTGATTGAGTACATCAATAGGTGGAGAAGTCTCTCCTTAAGTTGCAAAGAGAAACTGTCTGAAGCTTCACCCATAGAGATTTGCATTCAAGGGATGAATTTGAGTCTCTCTTACATACTTCAAGGAATCAAACCAAGAAACTTTGAAGAATTGGCGACGCGAGTGCATGACATAGAGAAAAGTATAAACTCTATTAAAAAAGAAAGCTCAACTCATGGCCTTGTTATTGAAAGTGATGATACAGACGACGGCGATGACAATGAAGAGGGCGCGCCGTCAGATTTTGATCCAACCAATATGCTCTTTGATACGAGCTTAAACTATCTCAAATCCTCAAATTAAGTGCCAAAATATATGCTCCTTGATACGAGCTTAAACTATCTCAATTCCTCAAATTAAGTGCCAAAATATATGCTCCTTGATACGAGCTTAAACTATCTCAAATCTTCAAAGTAAGCGCCAAAATATTCACTCCTTGATAAGAGTATAAACTATCAACATTCTCCTTAACACGAGTATAAACTGTTTGCATTTTGAAGTCAAAGCAAATTCTTGAAAACCCAGTTTTCAAAGCAAAAAGTCAAAGTCCTCAAGTCTCCTAGACACGAGCCAAAAGGTCTACAAATCCTTCAAATCTCCAAGACTCCTAGACACGAGCAAAAGGTCTACAAATCCTTCAATTTTCCAAGTCTCCTAGACACGAGCAAGTTTGTCTACAAATTATTTAAGTCAAAGCCTTCTAGATATGAGATAAAACTGTCTACAAATGTCCAAATCAAATGCTCCATGGCGCACGAGCTTAAACTGCACGTTACTCCTGGCCCGCATGAGTAGAAAATGTGTATGGAACCCCCTTTAAATCAATCTTGATTTCTTTTGAACTACGTCATGACTTGATTCCTTCATTGGATACGTAGGCAGCTAGAAGTTCATTCTTAGCCCAGTCATATGCGAAAAAAATGCTCACGCAACATTCAAGTTGATGGATTTAATAATGAAGCTCACAAATGTTCTAAAATCATGAAGTGGATTTATGGTGGTTGAATTGAGGCACGAGAACAAGAAGAAGAAAGATGTCGAGACTTATCCATTCACTGATGCGTTTCAACACAAATCGTGAACAAGTCTCGAGGGGGCAATTTGTAGACACATTAATTTTGTGTCTAATTAAATTAAGTGATGGTAACTCTTAAGATGCAAGAAATACAAAATATATTTTATTTAATCTTAATCTTTTGAGGGATTAAAATAAATATATTAATTAAATCTTAAGACAAGGAAATAATTGCTCATCAAATCTCAAGACATAGAAAGTCTTCTCCTCCAAGTCTCAACATTCAGGAGATGGAAAGATTCTCCACCAAATCTCAACATAAGGAAATAATTCCCCACCAAGTCTCAATCTTCAAGAGACGGAAAGAAGATTCTCCTAGATAAAGTCTTCCATATCAAAGAATTGTAGACGCGATCACAACCGTTCATCTCATCAGGAGATTCTAATTGAGATTCACTACACAACTATAAATAGAGGTGGTCTTGAAAAAGAAAAAAGACACACACAAAATATTCACAAGTTGAAGAGGGAAAAGCTCTAATTTTTTTGCTCCACCAAATTCATCCATCTTCAAGCGTTCCTCGCGGCATTCAAGGCATTCTTCAACAATCTTCAAGGTGTTCTTTGTAAAGAACTCCTTTAAATCAGCCGTCAAGTCTGAATTCCATCCAAAAACCATTTTTGAAGATTACACTTCTGCCTAGAAAGATCAAACTCCAAGAAGTTCTACAAATCCATAACCAAGTTTATACCGTTCTTCATTCGTCTTCAAGTTAAAATCCGTTTAATTCGAGATCAAGTCCTAAGACCCTCAAAAAACCATTTTTGAAGATTGAAGTACATTCAAGAAGATCAAAACCCAAAAATAATCCAAAGAATTGAAGACGAAGATCATACCAATCTTCATCAACCTTCAAATCAAATTCCAAATCAAATTTCCGTTCGATCCGAGATCAAGCCGTAAAGCCCTCGAATGAACGTTTGCCAAATATCCAAGTACTCTGAAGATCAAGATTCCTCCAAAGGAGATTGACATTCAACAAGTTCAAGACGAAGATCAAATTGTTCGTCGCAAATATCAAGTCAAGTAGATCGTCAGTTCAGGATCAAGCTCAACGCCCTTGGATTAACGGTCAACTCAAATACACGTGAAAGAGATCAAAATCAAATCCACTCAAGTCAACCAAATTTCAAAATCATTTGTTTGAGAAAAGAATCAGAGTACTAAATAGAGATTGCACCACAATTGTACTTTAAATTAATTCAAATTTACTTTGTAATCTTTTCTTGTCTTTTAATTTCAGAGATCAAGAATTTGTCGTTACAGTTATCTTTTGTGCAACGTGAGTTTTTTGTTTTACGCTTGAGTTTCGTATTAGTTTGTTGCAAAGTCAAGCTAGTGCAAATCTATTCTCTAGATAGAATAAGCTTTTTGGCAAATTACCGTGTGGAACAATAAATGTTAGCACTTTGTTGCACGACATTATAGAGGGCGTGTAGCTATTAATTTTTCCTCTTGGCAAAAATGAAGCTTTTAATGAAGACACAAATGTTCAAAATGCTAGACCCTTTTCCCACCTAGTCATGGCATTATTCACGTGGTGTTATAACACTCCCGCAGTCCCACATGGTAAAAGCGACTTAACATCTATCATACGTTGAGTGGCTCGTTTCACCAGAGTTAATGATAACGTTAGACTTTTACTACAGAAATCGTTTCTTTCAACAAAAACCTTCAAAAAGCACACTCACACGAAATTTCATACTAAAGTTGGTAAGGATTTATTTTATTATTGTTAGTGTTGGTATTGTTATTTTTCGTGAAACGTGAGTTTTATTTTGCTTTAAGGTCAGAGAAAATGTTCTTTAAGTAGAACGAGCTTATTGGCAAATTATTGTGTGCAACAATAATTTTGTTGCAAGACATTATATGGAAGCGTGGATGTAATAATTTTTCCTCTAGTGGAAATAAAGCATGTTTTTAGTGATGGAAAAAAATGTTCAAAACATATTTCCATTTAGACATAGCAGTATTCCACATGGTGCTATGACACTCTCATGTGGTAAAAATGACTTAACATGTGTCATACGTTGCGAGAGGTTCGTTTCACCATAGTTAATGATCTCATCTGTAGTTTTACTAAAAGCAATCTCTTCTTTTCTACAGAAACCTTCAAAAAGCATAACTCGCATAATTTCATACTAAAGATGGTAATGATTTCTTTATTTCTTTATTTCATACTAAAGATGGTACCTTAAGTTTTTATTTCTCTTCAAAGTGGGTATCCCCGTGGCGGGAGCTGCATAATGTTTTCTCCAAATGTACACGTGGACCTCCATTGACCTTAGAATAATTGATTGTGAGCTGTGACAATGAGAGGGATATAGTAGTTTTACTCATCTTTTTATTTAACTTGTTTTTGTTTATTAATATAGTTAGCAAGTCCATTTGGGAAAAAATGGTTAAAGTCCGTAATTCTAAGGTCAACAGAGGTCCACGTGTGCATTTGGGGCAAAAGGTTGTGTAGTTCCGACTTTTGAGAAAATTTTGAAACTTAGGGTACCATTTGCTAGGCTAGACAAGTTAAGGTACCAATTCTGCTATGAGGCCAAGTTAAGGTATCAACGTTGATTTTTCGCCGCTTCCGACCAAACTCCACCTAAAAATGTCACTATGCGTCCAAATGACTTCACGTTGAGGTAAGACACGAAGGATAAAATTGTCATTTTACATATTAGGGAGTGTAGTGCAAGATGTATGATAAACTAATGCACCCTAAATTTTATTTTTTACACATTGCACCCCAAATATTTTTATATTTTAACAAAACTACCATCTTCTCCAAAAGAATACACCCTAATTAATTTATTTTACACATTGCACCCAAATGCTTTATTTTTTTTATAACAAAAATACTATCTTCTAAAAAAATGCACACCCTATATTTTATTATTTTACACATTGCACCCCAAATATTTTAACTTTCCAACAAAAATACCATATTTGTTAGGGAAGGAGATCAAATCGAATCTCCTTCCTAGTTTATCTTGTATCGAATTCTTATCTATCTTAGAATATTGGGTATATCTTTAGATTAGAAGACTAGTATATATATTCTTGTACTCTTGTATTATTATTCAAGCAATAAAATACCATTCATATTTATTCTTCACATGGTATCAAGATAAGCCATAATATATAACTATCTTTGTGCTTTGATCTGCCCAAAACCCTAGCCGTCGCCACCATGTCGCAAGAATCCCCTGCCTCGGATGGCACCACCATGCCACCAACCACCGTCGCCCCTCCACCTTCTGCCCTCACGGCACCCACCAGCCTTATACACGTCACACACCATAGTCGCTTCCCCCTCAAACTCACATCGTCTAATTGTCTCTCGTGGCGGCTCCAAGTTGTTTCTCAATGCAACAACCTCAATCTACTAGGTTATTTGCAAGGGACGTACCCACGTCCCGATCCTTCGGACCATGCGGCGTCGGTCCTTTGGTTTCAACAAGACTCTCTTCTTTTGGGCGCACTTGTTGGTGCAATTTCTGATGATTTTCTTCCGCTCATCAACTCTTCCACCACATTATCGAACCTTTGGGTCGCCCTCATGCATAGTTTTGTGCGCCCTGATCATACTAGAGTCATGGCATTGAAAGATGCCCTTAATTCTGCATCCCTCGGTAATCCATCCGTTACGGCCTACATGATCGAAATCAAAGCCAAAGTTGACAAGATTGGTATGATCGATCGTCCCCTTCGTGCTCATGATGTCACTTTACATGTACTCAATGGCCTCGGTCTCGCTTGCCGTGACATAGCAGCTTCGCGAAAATCCGTTCACTTTTGCGGAGTTACACAGCGCCATCGTGTCTCTCGAGGCTTACTTGCACCGCCTTGACTCGACCACCTCATCTCTTGTACTCACGACCAACACCGCCCATCAGTCATTTAATTCACACCATGGGGTCACGTCAGGCGGCCACCACCGCTCTTCCAACAACCGCGGTCGTTCCAACTCCTGTGGCCGCCCCTTTAGGGGTCGGGGTCAAGGTAACTCTAACTCAAGCTCTCATAACTCAAACTCACCGTTTAGCAATGTTCAGTGTCTGATCTGTGAGCATACTGGACGCACCGCCCTTCGTTGATATAACCTAACCTCCGCTTGGCTCGTTGACTCGGGTGCTTCTCACAGCCTCACCAATGATCTCAACAATCTCACCTTCCACTCCGAATATAATGGTACTGACGTGGTTCGAATTTTCGACCCTCATGGTATAAAAATTACTCATATTGGTACATCTTCTTTATGATTTCCACCCCTCACATTTTATCTCCCGCATGTATTACGTGTTCCATCCTCACAGCAAAATTTATTGTCGGTTCATCAATTCACTTATGACAATCATGTTTCTGTGGAGTTCTTTCCTGACTATTTTTGTTGTTAAGGACCAAGTTACGGGGGACCCTCTAGCAATGGAACGTGTAGACGAGATTATCTTTAATTTCTGCTTTTAATTTACCTGTGGACTCTAAATCCTCTGCGAAGGACTTATTTTGTGACTCTTGTCATGTAGCTAAATCTCATCGTTTGCCGTTTGAGACATCTAGCTTTACTACTTTGCATCCGTTACATTATGTCTTCTCAGATGTTTGAGGGCCCACTAATACCTCCATTGATGGTTTTCGTTTCTATGTGCTTTGTGGATTTGTTTAGTCACTACGTTTGGTTTTTCCCTTTAGTCACAAAATCAAAAGTGCACGATGTTTATGTCCATTTTAAACCACTTGTGGAAAAACAAATTTCGTGTCAAATTTAAAACTTTTATAGTGACAACGGTGGGGAATTTGTAGCTCTAAAAAGTGTCTTTGCAAAATCGGGCATAAATTGGTTAACCACTGCACCTCATACACCCCAACCAAATGGTCTTTCTGAAAGGTGTCACCGTCACATTGTTGAAACTGGTCGTGCACTATTACATCATGCTAAACTACCACCCTTGTTTTGATCGTTTGCACTACAAACTACGGTCTACATAATCAATCGTATGCCTTGTTCCACCATCAAAAATGTCACGCCCTTTCAAAAACTATTTAAAACGTCTCCAAATTATCTCAAGTTGCGTGTGTTTGGGTGTCTTTGTTATCCGTGGTTACGTCCTTATGAACCCAGAAAACTATATTTCCCCTCTAGGCCTTGCATTTTTCTTGGGTACTCTTCCTCACAAAGTGCTTACAAGTGTTGGGACCCCTCGTCTCGTCGTTTGTTTATCTTTCGTCATGTTAGGTTTTGTGAAGGACACTTCCCCTCGGCGACCCCGGCCCATCCTGCGGCCTCATCTATCCGACTTGAAACCCCGCTCTTTGGCCCGCCAGTCCGATCACTTGCCCAACCTGTGGCCCCATCAATTTGACACGCGGCCCCACCTCTAGGTCCGCATGTCCCGCCCCAAGCCCAACCCGAGGTCCAACCCATCGGTTGGCGGGTCCAACCCCAAGCCCAACCCGTGGCCCCGTCTGTCTGACACGTAGACCAGCCCAATGGTTTGCCGGTTCGACCCACTGCTTCTCCCGAGGCCCATCAGCAGTCCGAACTACCCCCATCTTTGGGCCAACACGTTACTGCCGCCTCTATTGTCCGACTTAGCCTTAACAATGGTCATCATATGGTCACAAGGGCCAAAAACAACATCTTCAAGCCCAAGGTCATCAATGTTGCCACCAAGCACCCTATGCCTCTTTCACTTGAACCTACCTCAGTCTCCTCCGCACTGAAGGACCCGCAGTGGCGTGATGCTATGTTGGTTGAGATTAACGCCTTTCTTATCATGGGACGTGGGATCTTGTCCCGTCGCATCACGCCCCTAACATTATTGGTTGCAAGTGGGTGTTTCAGGGTGAAACGCAACCCTGACGGGTCCATCGACAAATACAAAGCTCGGCTAGTTGCTAAGGGTTTCCATCTAGGATGCACGGATACTCAAAAAAAGTGCTCGGTCAGCTCCAGATACGTATCGGACACGGATACGCGTCGGATACGCGCGGGATACGTATCCGATACTCCAAATGGAGTATCCTGAATTAAAATTAATTAAAAAATATGGATACGAGTATCGGATACTCTCTTGAGGAGTATCCGATACGTATCGGATACTCTATTGGAGAGTATCCGATAAGTATCGGGGCCAATTTTTTTTTTTTTTGTTTGATTAGCAAAATAAGGTTTAATTCAAGAGAAAAGAAGACACTCATGAAATGAGTTGGACCAAATGACATGAGAATATGCAAACCCTTTAAACTTAGCATTAAACTATACCAAGCTCTAATTTTGTTATTTGTTATGTTTTAAAAATATGATAATCTAGTATTGTTATTTGTTATCGGATACTCTCTTGAAAAATATGTTAATCTAGTACTGTTATTTGTTATGTTTTAAACTCTTTAACTTTTGTTGTTGACCATGTTTAATGTATTTAACATTTAGCCATTAGTATTTTGAGTTTTTGAGCTTATATGAATTGCCTATGGCTATTAGGAATCTTTTATATATATGTTTATATTTTTTTATTGTGTTGAAATTAATTTTGCAAGTGATTACATATGATATAATATATCATTTGACTTTTTTTTAGTTATATATTTATATAATTATTATTTATTAATATTAAATATTTGAAGTATCCTACACGTATCGTATCTTGTAAATTTTAAAAAAATCGTTTCCACGTATCCGTATCCTATGGATACGGATTCTCGTATCCGTATCCGTGCAACCTTGGTTTCCATTAACGCCCTGGTCTCGATTACGTTGAAACCTTTAGCCCAGTCGTGAAACCTGTCACATTTTGCCTAGTTCTCTCGTTCGTGGTCATGCATTCATGGGCTATTCGACAGTTGAATGTCAGCAATGCCTTCTTATATGGCACTCTCAATGAGGTTGTATACATGGAACAACCGCCGGGGTTCGTTGACACTACTCATCTCACGCACGTTTGCCGCCTCCGTAAGTCCATCTATGGGCTCAAACAAGCTCCACGAGCTTGGTTCCACACTTTTCAAGATGCACTTGTTCGTCTTGGTTTTGTCTAATCTCGTTCGGACTGTTCTCTTTTATCTATCGGCGGGGCACCACGGTTTTGTTCTTTTTTGTGTACGTCGATGACATCATCTTCACGAGCACCGATCCTCGCCTCATCTCTACCTTCATTGTCGAGCTCTAGTCCTCCTTTGCGGTCAAAGATCTCGGTTCTTTGTCCTATTTCCTTGGGATTGAGGCTCTCCCGTGTGAAGAAGGGCTTCTTCTCTTGCAGCACAAGTACATCTATAATATTCTCAGTCGACATCATATGGATGGTTCCAAAACCGTGACCACCCCTATGGCCTCTAATGTTGCGACCACTCTTCTTGCCTCGTCCCCGAATTGTGATGCTCTTGTTTATTGCCAAGCCATTGGAGAGCTTCAATATCTATCATTAACCCGTCCTGACATTGCTTTTGCGGTGAATCAACTCGCCCAATTTGTCTCTTCATCGACCGCGTTGCATTGGGCGAGCGTCAAGCGAGTTCTTCGCTACCTTAAGGGTACCATTACACACGGCCTCCTTCTTTGCCGTGACTCTCCACACACTTTACGTGGTTACTCGGATGCTGATTGGGCTGGCAATCCAATGGACCGTTCATCCACCATGGCTTTCATCATATTTCTTGGCAACAACTCGATTTCATGGAGTTCTCGCAAGCAACGGGTTGTTGCCCGCTCCTCCACTGAGGCCGAGTATCGTTCCTTGGCGACCACCACGTCCGAGGTACGTTGGATCCAAAATCTTCTTGTGGAGCTTCGCGTCTCTCTTCTTTCTGTTCTTACCATTTTTTGTGACAATATTGGTGTCACACACTTGTTTTTGCATCATGTCAGGCACTTTCGCATGAAGCATATTGCTATTGATATTCACTTTGTACATGAAATTATTGCCAAAGGATTGCTTCGTGTCTCTCACATTAGTACACATGACCAACTTGCGGACATTCTTACCAAGGCACTCTATCGTTCACGGTTCTTACTTCTTCGTTCTAAAATTGCTTTAGCCGATGGAACGGCAATTTTGAGGGGGCGTATTAGGGAAGGAGATCCTATCGAATCTCCTTCCTAGTTTATCTTATATCGAATTCTTACCTCTCTTAGAATATTGTGTATATCTTTAGATTAGAAGACTAGTATATAAATCCTTGTACTTTTGTATTATTATTCAAGCAATAAAATACCATTCATATTTATTCTTCACAATATTCTCCACTTTAATTTTGCATATAATATACCTATCGTCAAAATTCAAAGAATTAACCAAAAATAGATGGTTCGTATAATTGCAAGACAATAAATCAAGTACGTAGATTCTTGCTTTTTGTAATTAGTGAGCAAGATTTGAATTGAGTAACCGGGGGCGGTGGTGGTGAAGTTGAACGCGATGAATTTGATGGGGGCGTGGATGAGGAGTACGATTAAAACGAGTATCAGCGGTTAGATCTGGTGGCGGTGACAGGCGTGCGCAAGGGCGTATCTAGGGGTTGGGGTGGGCTTCACACCGCCCCCACTCCCCCGCCCCCCCCCCCCCACCCCATTTTTTTGAATTTTTTTATTAGGCATATATGTGTTTGTATAATTGTGTTGTGAGCACTGTTTTGAAAACCGTCCCGGACCGGCCGGTCCGACCGGTTCAACCGGGAACCGGTGGCCTGGCCGGGCCGATTCCTCTCATGTAGCGGGTTGCAAGGAGCCTCGGGCAAACCGGCGAATTCGGCCGGTTCGCCAGGTTCGAACCGGGCATTCCCCTTTTTTTTTTTTTACTTTTTTTTGTTCTGCAAATTACGACACGGTCCATAATTTTTTGAGAATTACAAACTTGCCTCGAAAATATTGAAAAAAAATGAAGGAAAAAAATACTAAACTTTGAAATGCCATAACTTTGCGTAGGAGCGTCCGTTTTGGACGCATTTTTTTATTTGGGGTATCTCGACGAGATCTATCCAGCGCAAACAGCCTACGGCGGTTTGGGCCAACAAATTTTCAAAAAAATGCTGTTTTCCATACTTAATTTGAGTTTGAAACAAAACGAGCATGCATTCGAGAATTTCTTGCATAGTATTTCGTCTGATGCTAAATTCCATTTCTAGATTTTAGTGTCACATATTGTTGTTCTTGTATTAAATTTTGTGATACGTTTGGCCAACATTTAAAAATCCAAAACATTCTTTTAGTTTTAATTAAATGCATAGTTTGTTGGATTATTTATTATATTGTTGGATAGTTCAATGGTTTCCACTACTTTCCAAGAACTTCTTTTGTTGGAGGTCACGTGTTCAAGTCCCAGTTTTGTGATAACAATATTCTTATATTTCTTATAATATAACAAAATATTAGTGATTTCAAATATTTCTCACAATCTTATAATTTTTTTATACAATTAATTTTTATTATTATATATTTTATTGAATGTTGACTTTAGTCAACAAACCGGTCCACCCAGTGGTCCGACCGGTCCAACCTGTTGACCCTCTACCCGGTAACCTCACCGGGTCGCTCACCGGGCCGGGTTTCAGAACACTGATTGTGAGCAGGTTTTGTGTGCATGCTATTCTCTGCGGGTTCCATGTATTGTGTTGTGTGATGAATTGATGAATTGCAGAGTTTGTTTTGTAGTTTCCTATTTTTCCTCTTTTATTTGGTTTTCAAGAATTTGGGGAATTATCTGCTATTATCACCTCTATCTATATTTTGCAGCTTACTTACAAATTACAAATTCAATATATAAAATATTGAGATATTGCAATGAGATATCTAAATGTTTTGTTTAAATATAAAATAACCTCAAATGATATTTTGATTAGCAAAAATCTACTTGTAATATTAAGAAATTAGTTAGAGGACCACTTTTGACGTTAAGAAATTAGCAAAAAAACTCTTTTGCTGTTAAGAAAATTAGTAAAAACTCTTTTGATTTCAGGACATTAGAATAAAAATATCTTTTGATGTTAAAGAATTAGCACAAAATTCTTTTTGATGTTAAAAAATTAGCAAAAAGCCTATTTTCTTGTTAAGAGATTAGCAAAAAAAAATATTTTTCCATGTTAAGAAACCATCAAAAAAACTCCTTTTGATGTAAAAAATAGCAAAAAAAAACTTCTGATGTTATAAAATTAGCAAAAACCTTGTTTTGATGTTAAGGAACTAGCAAAAAAAAAAGATAAGCCTTTCATTTTTCCTACTTCCAATACACTTTTCATTTCTTGCATGTTGTTCTTAAAACAAATTAGCCCACTCAACATACGAATCCTGGATACGCTACTGGGCGTGCGAATAGGTGCCAAGGATCTAGTGGCGGGGGTTGTTAGGGTTGTAGAGGTGAGATTTGTTTGGGGGAGGGATGATATGTGGTGACGGTGGTGGTGTTGTTTTGCTTGTTGAATGAAAAGATGAACCTAGGTAAGATTCTCATCCCCCATTCACGACATAGTTGCATGTAATAGCATGTGTGTGTTAGTGTGCATTATTGGAAAATCTCAGCCACGATCTTGTAACAGAATGTGTGTTAGTGTATGTTAGTTTGTTGGGGAAGATGGTATTTTTAATAAAAAAAAAAAATCAAAAAATTCAGGGTGTATTAGTTTATCATACATTTTGTACTACACTCCCTAATATGTAAAATAACAATTTTACCCTTCGCATCTTACGTCAGCGCTACGTATTTTGACGAAAAGTATGTTTTTGGGCGGAGTTTCGTCGGAATCATAGTGGGGATCCTAAAGTGCAAAGAAATAAAATGTTGGATCTTAAACTGCAAAAAATATATAATGTTGGATAGGTAAGTGCAAACAGGGCCAAAGTTCGGATTGGTATCTGCATTCTTCCCATTTATAAATACCAATAACTTAAATCAAAAGTTTCTCTAAACAGTTTTACTCAATCAATAGATAACATGATATTTCCGAAAACTCTAGCAAACACTTTTAACGAAAAAATACTTTTGATCAAAGGTGTTGTTTGATAGGCTACGAAAGACTCGTGTTAAGAGGACTTATTATCTCGATCGCTAACCATTATTATTACGATTGGTAGAACTAATATGTATACGAGCTAATTAAATGAAGGTGGCATGATGACGAGCTATTATTTAGTGGCATAAAATATTTTGCTTATTATCTTTCCTGGATTTACAAAATATACTAAATCTGAACTATATGATGCATCGAATTCGTGGAAAAATCACCCAGTTTGTATCGCGGTGTCCAATATTGAACACACAAAGGTTTAAAATCAATTTCAAAAGGTCATGTCCGACCATATATATGTCCTTGTTTTCTTATATATATATGTACGTCATTGTTGGGGCAAATAAGAGTTCGACATCAGAAAGATGGAAGGGTTGATCTGAATTTACAGGACTGAAAATATTTCAATGGGTATGCGACATTTTGGAACGTTGGACTCCAAAAATAAAATCATGAAGACTTAGGCCCAAAGTGAACAATATCAGTGAAGATTACAATTTCTAATAATCATAGCCTATCAAACGTCCCCCTAATTATTCGACAACGTATTATATATTATGTCTTTATTATTGTTTGGCTTCAGAGTAGAATAGCGACAAAATGAACGTAGACGGTATGCGGGCAAAATATCATTTGTAATACTTGTTATTAATTAGTATCGAACTTAGATTCATATGAGTTAGTGATTATATTTGTTTTGAATATTCATATTCGTTAGGATTATTGACATTGATTCTTTAGTTGACTCATCAATAATTAACTATATAATATCCGATCTAGGCCTCTATTAGTCAATCGATTGATTTATTAATTTGAGTTACGGAAATAATGAAGACTTTGAAGCCTTGATGTCTATGTCTACGGTGTATCTTAAAGTTATTAGGTCATGTTATACGTTGCACATAAGACAAACCAATGCTTTTGAGTTTTGATACCAAAATGATGGATAATAACACCATAGCCCCTCCAGTACCACTGTTATTACAATTTTGTCACTATAGATTATTTTTGTTACATTACATGGTCATGTATCAAGATTTACATAATTGTACTTCGATAATAAATTTTTGGTGGATAAAGGACATTATATTTACAAAGTAATTACAAATGATTTCTCACTTAGGTCCTTCAATTCCCGTATCACAATTGTGGCCTTTTAGTACTTTGAATATCACGCGTATTACACTTTCATGGTCCCCCGATATATTATGCTAATTAACACCCTTTCAGTATAATTGTTACACATGCGTCCTTAAGACATAAACGTTTTTTATAAGCAGTAATTTGGGTTATAAAATTAATTATTGCGTTTCAGTTTGTTTTACAAAATTTGTAAAAAGAAAGAAAATTGTTGAAGTATATTAAATTTTAATAACTAGCAGAATAATGGTGTTCTTTACGATACTTAAATTGTCGGTATATTTGCTTTAAATATTAAATAACAAATAAAAGTATGAGAAAACATGAATAATATCATTACCTCATTGCAAAATCAAAATACCAAAAAATCACAGTTGAGGTGCAATAACGGTGCGAATTGGAGAGAGAAAAATTCCTTCGCCAGAAATGGCGAAGAAGCGATCACAACAACAGATCGAAGAGGAGATACGGGAAATGGAGAGGCAAGCTGATGAGCTGGAGGAGGAATTGGAGCAAGAAGAAGGGGAGGTGGATCTAGAGGTAGAGTTAGGGATCGAAAAAGGGGTAAAATTAGGGTTTCAACAGGAAAAGGGATTTCAGGATATATACCCAGATCTGCAGGGTACGAAGGAGATTGGCTACTTCCCACAAAGGCAAACAAGAAAATGGAATGAGTTATTTGCGGGGAATCGACGCCCAGAAAAGGGATGCAGGGTTACATACACTAAACCAGATGATCGAACCTTACTGGAATTCACAGAGGATGATGTGGAGGAAACAAGAGAGTACTGGGAACATGCAGTGTATGGGAAGGCCATAGGAACACACATTCCATTTGAGGCTATGAAGAGATTTGTGGAAGCTAGGTGGCCTCACAAACCATCAATCCATGCAGCAGATAAGGGCATATTTGTGTTCAGATTTGAGAATGAAAAACAAGTTATGGAGGTGATGAGTGGTGGACCATGGATGCTTAAGGGAAGGTATCTACTCATGTTGAAGAAATGGGAACCTGGGCAAACACTGGATCCTGCTACTCTACAGGACTACCCTACATGGATACAGCTACCTGGACTGGACCTTCAATTCTGGTCCCCAAAGATGCTAGGTAAGATTGCTAGCTTACTTGGAAAACCATGCTTTATAGATAAAATGACAAAAAATAGGGAAAGATTAGCCTATGCTAGAGTTATGGTAGAGCTGCAGAATGGGGAGAAAATATTAGACAAAATCCAACTAAGAGGACCTAAAAGGAGAGATATATGATCAGAGAGTAGTGTATGAAAATAAGCCTTATCAATGCTATAAGTGTCACAAGTTTGGCCATAGTATAAGAGAGTGTACTCCAAAGCAAGAGTGGGTAAGGAAAGAAAATGGAGAAGAAGAGAAGAGGAAAATGGAAACAGAGAAATAAACTGAAGCTGAAGAGGGAATGCAAACACCTAAAACAGTCAACAACAACCTTATAGAGGGAAGAGGAGTTGAGTTGAGCAAAAAGGAGAAGGGATCACATATTGAGAAGGATAAGGAGGAACTAGGGACAGAAAAGGCACAAAATAACATGGGGACAGAGAGGAGAAAGAACCAGATGAAAGTCAGAACAACACAAGACAAGATGGCCAGATACAACAAGAAGAGAAGGAAATACAGGAGAAGAACAAAGAAGGACAGAGCACCAAAGAAACAACAAATGGAAAATGGAATAAAGTGGAGACAAAGAAGTCCAAAAGAATTGAAAACTACAAAACTGGAAAAGGAGTGAAGACTAAACAGGGAAATACTGGAGGAGGTTCAAACATGGCTTTAAGCCCAAATGGATAACTTACAATTCTGTGGGTGGAACTTGAGAGGGATTAATGACCCTCTCAAGCAAGAAGCTTGGTTTCAAGCTATGAATAAATCAGACTGTGCCTTTGGAGCAGTCCTGGAGACAAGACTTAAAAATGGAGGGTATGATAAAGTGAGGAAAATTTTTGAGAAAAAGTGGAGCCTGGAGAGTAATAAAGAGATGGGGAACAACTATAGAATCATGTTGGTTTGGGATGAAAATCGAGTAGAAGTTCAAGTTGAGAGGAAAAATGACCAACTGATTCACTGTCAAATCAAGACCAGAGACAACAAATGGAGATTTCAGTGCACATTTGTTTATGCTCACAACAAGGAGGAGGACAGGAAACAACTTTGGAAGGATCTCAAGAGTATCAAAGCTCAAATAAAGGAGCCATGGATCCTGATTGGAGATTGGACTGTGGTCTTAGCTATGGATGAGAAATGGAATGAAGTTAGAGTGGAAGAGCCAGTGAGTGAAGAACTGCAGGAAAATCTAGAAGCACTGAATATACAGGACCACCAGTATACATGGCCAAAGTATACTTGGACTAATGGGCATACCTACTGCAAGCTGGACATGGTCCTCATCAACAGAGAATGTATAGAAGCCAATTTTGATTCAAGTGTCACTTTCCTCCCTCCAGGGATATCTGATCATGCAGCTGGGCTAGTGAGGATGTCAAGTAGCAACAACAAAAGAAACATACCATTCAGATTCAAAAATGTGTGGGCTCAAGATAAAGAGTACATCCCTTTGATCACAGAGGCTTGGGCAGAGAGAATAGAAGGATGTAAAATGTTCCAACTGGTAAAGAAGACTCAGAAAGTAAAAGAGAAGTTAAAGAACCTCAATACCAGGAACTTTCAGAATCTAAGCAAGCAGGTAGAAGACTATCTGGGTCAGCTGAAGAAAAAACAAGAAGACACTATGAGAGATCCTAGAGAAAGAGAGAAACAAGAAGAAGTCAGAGTTCTCAGAGAACAATATGAAGTCAATAAAAGGGACTTAATGAGCCAGATAGCCCAAGCAGCTAAAGTTGACTGGATAAGAGATGGAGATAGCTGCTCTAAACTGTTCTATAACAACATAAAATTCAGGAGAAAGAATAATCACATCCTGGCCATCCATAATGATAAAGGAGAACTGATCCATACAAGAGATAAGATAGTCACACACATTGTGAAGTTCTACACTGGACTACTGGGGACAGAATATGAAGTACAGGACATTGACATCACAGCTATTCAGATGGGACCAACAGTCACTTCAGAAATGAATAAGAAGGTGGGAGAACAATGCACAGACAAAGAGATCAAAGAGACCATTTTCCAAATGAGTGAGATGAAAAGTCCAGGTCCAGATGGAATGGGAGCAGGATTCTACAAATCAAGTTGGATCATCACAGGAAATTTGGTGTGTGAAGCTGTGAAAGAGGTCTTCACTACAGGGAAGTTGCTAAAACAAATTAACACTATTGTTGTGTGCCTTATACCAAAAATTATGCACCCTTCTTACATTACTGAATACAGGCCCATAGCATGTTGTAATGTTATTTACAAAGCCATTACTAAAGTCTTAGCTAATAGGATTAAACATATGATGCCTGAGCTTATTCTCCACAGCCAATCTGCTTTTTTGAAACACAGAGATATCTTTCAAAACATTTTTCTTGCTCAGGAGCTTGTGATGGGGTATGGTAGAAGGAATATATCACCTAGGGGCATGATGAAAATTGACATCTAGAAGGCTTATGACACAGTTAGTTGGAAATTCTTAGAAAATATCCTGACAAAGTATAACTTTGATAAAAAATTTGTGAATCTTATCATGATCTGTGTGACTAGTCCTAAGTTTTCCTTTAGCATTAATGGTAGCTTAGAAGGAAACATGGAGGGGAAGCAAGGGCTGAGGCAGGGGGATCCCTTTTCTCCTTACTTATTTGTGTTTTGCATGGATTATCTGGCTAGGCTCCTTAGATTGAGAACTGATAATAATAAGAATTTTCATTACCACCCTAAATGTGGTAAAATAAAATTATGTCATATGGCCTTTGCTGATGACTTATTACTCTTTTGTAAGGGTGACAGTAAATCAATGGAGATTCTCAAATCAACCATGGAAGATTTCTCAGCCATGTCAGGACTGAAAATCAGTGAAGGCAAAAGTAACATATTTCTGGCAGGGGTGGGAACAGAGGAATCAGAGAGGATCAAACAGATGTGGGGCTTCAAGGAAGGCAAATTCCCTATAAGATACGTGGGAATTCCATTAAGCCCTAGAACTTTGAAAATAGCAGAATATGAAGGCTTAATAAAGAAGATCATAAAGAAGATCCAGAGCTGGCAGGCAAAAACTCTTAGTTATGCTGGCAGACTGCAACTTATAAAGAGCGTGCAACTAAGCATAAAGAATTTCTGGAGCTACATATTTGTTATACTAGTAGGAGTGATAAAACAGATAGAAAAAATATGCAGATGTTATCTTTGGGCAGGTAAAGAGGCAGGAAAGAAAAGTACAGTTACATGGGCAAAAGTGTGCCAAGAATATAAGAGAGGTGGGCTGCAAATCAAGGAAGTTTTGGGGTGGAATAAAGCAGTGCTGGGCATGCAAGTGATGAGATTACACAAGACAGAGGGGCCACAGAAAGTATGGCAGAAATGGATAATAGAATACAAGTTGAAAGGGAGTAGAATATGGGAGGTAGAGGAAAAGAAAAGTGACTCACCTTGGTGGAAACACCTGCTGGAACTCAGAGACAAGATAGCAGCAAAGCTGCCAATGACAAGAATAAAAGGGGAAGTGAAAGAAGGCAACAGAACATGGGCCAATGCACTCTACTACCATATGGTCAAACAACACCCGGAGGTAAGATGGTGGAACCAGGTCTGGAACAAATTTGCCACTCCAAAAGCAACATTTATTCACTGGCTAGCAGTCCAAGTCAAGTTAACAACAAAGGACAGGATAGGTAAATTTATAAATTTGCCTGATATCAAATGTATGTTTTGTGAGAATCATAGTGAAACCCATGAGCATTTATTTTTTGAATGCAACTGGGCATATAACATCTTGTGCAAAGTGATGAATAGTACAGGTCTTAGAGTATGCCCAAGAAGAGGTGCAGAATGGATTGAAATGTTCCACCAATCAGATAGGAAAAAAGCCAAAGTGTTCCATATCAGAGCTGCAGCCTTGGGAGAAACAATAGCAGGTATATGGAAGGCAAGAAACAGCATGATCTTTAAAAGGAAAAAAAGCATAGAAAAACAGGTTTGGAAAGGTATCAGCAATACTCTTACTAGCGGAATCCTGACTAAGGGGAACCACAATAGAATAGAGAGGAGTATTTGCGATAAACTTAACCAGTTATGTTTAAACTAACCCCATGTGTTAGAGTTTGTGTTGCTTTGTTTCTAATCTCAGGTGGATCTGGAGAAGGACATGGAAAGGCAGGTATATTTGCTCACCTTTACCTTCTTCTATAACCCCCCAAAAGGAGTCTGCTAATCGAAGAAAGCAATGCCATTTGCACACAAGGCTAACCAAAACTACACTATGAGAGACATGAATGGTCACAGTACATGTACTGGAGCCATGGAGGGAGAAGGGCCAGCATAGCCAGGAAGTTATGGAAGGACACAAAAGAGAGAATGTGTTGTAGTTTTGGGGGGAGGTGGGGGGAGTCATAGACCTGGTCTAGAGCTCCAACACCCCCTGGCTAGATGGCAGTCGATTAGTAACATTGTAATAGTGTTATGCTGTCCATTGAGGGTCATACCTCTTCTTGTAACAAACACTCCGATTTGGGCTTTCAATAATATTTAACTTTCTGCGAAAAAAAAAATATCATTACCTCATTATTATTTATTGCATGTCGATAAAGTATTGGTACATATCACTGGATTCTCCGAGTTTGTCGGCTGATACTTGCGGGGCTTAAGTATAAAAACTTTTACCCGTAACGGACGAAAGTGCAAACCGATTTATTTTGCAAAAGTGCAAAGAAAAAATATACCCTTCACATGTACCAACAATATTCTTGAAGGATTAAAGTTTAACAAATTTAATATTAAAAAAAGGGATAAAAACATCAAACTTCCTAACCTGGGCTATTTTTGACATTGCCCTCCAAATAATTTTTTTTCACCACTATACCCCCTCTAACATTTGTCAGCTTGTGTCAATCACCCCACAAGTATATTTTTTGCTTTTTTTGACCAGACTTATTCCTGTTTGGGGTGTTTTTGCGCCTTTTTTTTGCATCCAACTAGCAAAGTGCATCTTGTACAACATGTATGAGTCACGTGTGGGCGAATATTTCGAACTAAAATGGCAGAAAATACACTGGTGGGTAAATAGCACAAGTTGGTTGGGGGGTATAGTGGTGAAAAATATTGTTTAGGGGACAAGTCGCAAAAGAGCCAATAGATTGAGGGGTTCAATGTTTTTATCCCTTGAAAGCAGGGGCGGACCGAAGGGGGGGGGGCATGCAGGGGCGGTGCCCCCCCCCCCCCCCCCCAGCTTTTTACCAAACTACTAGTGGTATATCATATTGTTGTTTATGAATTAAACATGGGCCTGATTTAGTAATGGTTATTGGCCCATTTAATTTCTATTCATCTGTGATATTATAGGCATTAGGGATTAGGCAATAAGGCTAGTGTTTCTTTCCCTTTCTTTTAATTAATGTTTGCATATTCTATATTGCCCATAACAACAAAAACTTATACGGCTATACTACAATTCACAGGAAAAAAAAAAAAGCTCTGCTAGCCTGCTGCTGTCTATGTCAAGAAAAATAATCTGTATCCACTCTTTTTTATTTCTTAGACAAATTATGCGTGCTATACCAATTCACCATAAGCAACAAAAAAACTATTGCTGCCTTGTAAGTTTTTTTACTTTTCTTTGATTTATTTCTCTGCTCATTACTGCATATTATGTAATTAAATCTATCAAGTTGATAATTATAATTTAGTTTATAATTTTCTTGTTAACTTCATTAGATATTAATGTATGAAGAAAATATTTTTTTGATTTTTTCTACGTACTCATGTAGGAGGGGTTTAACCATGTCTAAGAAGACAATTGATTCTTACTTTAAAAGAACTCGCGATGATGAAGATATCAGTTCTCCTAATGCCGAGAATTCTAATAATAATGGTAACAGTTCTAATTCTGTAAGTGCGAAACCAAATGTCACATCTTCGGATTCTCATCGTGACAAGATTCCAAGAATGGATAAAGATTCAGATTTCACTAATATTGAGCGAGATCCATGCTTACGTCGAATGATATGGGCCTATCCACCAGATATAATGGATCAAATTCGACGATCTTACTCAACATATGGACCGTATCAACCCGATGCAACAAAATCTGGTGAATGTGTTGATAACCGTGGTAGGAAGTTTCTTAATTCTTGGTACAACTTATTTCGTGATTGGTTGGAATATTCTCCTACAAAAAAGCAGCATTCTGTCTCCCATGTTTTTTGTTTGGTAAACCATCTACATTATTTGGTTCGAATACTTTTGTTATTAATGGGTTTCGGTCATGGAAGAAAGTGAATGGGAAAAATTGCTCTTTTTTGAATCATGTGGGTCATGCTCCTAACTCGTCACATAAGATTTGTATGGGAAAGTATCTTGATATGAAGAACTCGTTGCAACATATTGACAAGGCTCTAGAAAAACATTCACCAGAGTCAGTTGCAAAAAATCGACTACGACTCAAAGTTTCAATTGATGTTGTCAAATTATGTGCGCTTCAGGGTATTGCATTTAGAGGCCATAATGAAAGGGTGGACTCAGAAAATCATGGTAATTTCTTAGTAATTATAGATCACACGACTTCTTATATTACTGAAATAGCTCCACTTGCTTTGAAGAAGGCTCCAAAAAATGCCACTTATGCTTCTCATAGAATTCAAAAAGAGATTCTATCAATATATGCAAGTAAAATTCAAAGATTTATCCGAGCTGAAATTGGTGATGCTAAGTTTTGCATTATCGTCGATGAATCTAGAGATGAGTCCAAAAGAGAGCAGATGGCAATTATTTTGAGGTTTGTTGATAAAGAGGGGGTTGTCAGAGAAAGGTTCTTTGATATAGTTCATGTTGAAGACACAAAGTCTTCTACTTTGAAAAAGAAAACATGTGACGTTCTTTCTCGTCATAATCTTAGCGTACAAGATATTCGAGGACAAGGGTATGACGGTGCCAGTAATATGAGAGGAGAATGGAATGGTCTGCAAGCTTTGTTTTTAAGTGAATGCCCTTATGCTTATTACATCCACTGCTTCGCTCACCGCTTGCAACTAATATTAGTAGCAACATCCCAAAGTATCCTTCCAATTGAGAACTTCTTCTCACACTTAAATAATATCATCAATGTAGTTGATTCTTCTTCAAAACACAACGATCAACTACAAATTGCAAAGTCTCTCCAGATTATAGAGTCAGTTGCAATGGATGAGCTAGAAACTGGTAAGGGAGAAAATCAAGTTGGAAATCTACAACGTCCATGTGATACAAGATGGAGCTCTCACTTAAAGTCTCTTCATAGATTACTTGAAATGTTCGATTCTGTCCTTGTGGTTTTAGATGCAATTGTAAATGATGCAAGTCCAGTTTCTTCACGAGCTGCAGCAAATGGGGAATATGAAGGGGGAAAATCACTTTTGGTCCCTTATTATGGCATAGTTATGATTTTAGTCCCATAATGTGGCATTGTCCACATTTAGTCCCTTATTGTGGCTTTTTGTACAATTTTAGTCCCACGACCAGATTTTGGCCCCTCTAAGTTATTTTTATTAGCAAAAAACACCCCATGTATTATTTCTAATTAATTAAAACCCTCGTGTGTTATATATTCTACTAAAATTATATTTTCACCTAAGAAAAGCTAAAAATAAAAACAAACTCCTAAGTTACAATGTAAATTAATTTTTTAAATTATTATATATATTTATATTTAAAAAAAGACTCAATTATTAAAAATATATAAAAAAAACCTTCTCCTTCCCCACCCACCACTAACGCCACCACACAATTTTTGTTCTTTTTTTTTACGTCAAATTTATGACTTTTCACTAAAAATGAAAATTATTTTTTTCATGTAAAGAAAATAAGATTTATGCACCATGTTTTAAGTAGCTCAATTTTTTAAATTATTTATTGTTCTAAATTATTTGAAGTGCTTAATAGAAAAAGAAAAACAACAAGAAGAAAATGACTAAGAAGTCGAGAAGTCTTCCCCAATCCTCGGTGAGAAACCAGCTTCTCAGGGGCCACTTCAAAGCTCAATTACCAACAAAATAATTGGTGTCAGTGAACCTTAATTTGGATTTTTATGGATAGGATGGGAGGAGGAAAAATGAAAAATAAAATTGGGTGGTGGTGGCGGTCGCGGGGGAGGGGGAGGGGGTGGGTGGATCAGAAGGGAGCGAGGGAGAAGGTTTTCTTTTTAAGAATATATTTTATTATAGTTAAGTCTTTTTGTTTTTTAAATTTTAACATGAAATAATTAATTTTCTTTTTATAGTAAAAAAAATCTTAAATTGGACCGAAAATAAAATAAAAAAGAAGAAGAATAATATACGTGGTGGGGGCTGGGTAAGGAGGAAGAAGGTTTTTGTTGAAAAAATGTTTTAAAATTATTTTATTATAATTTAGTCTTTATTTCTTTTTAGATTTTTGACATGAAATAAATAATTTTGTTTTTAGTGAAAATCATAAATTGGACCGATAAAAAAAGAAGAAGAAGAAGAAAAACTCGTGGTGGTGGGGACTGGGGGTGGAGGCAGAAGGGTTTTTTTAATTTATTATTGGGTATTGTTTCTTTTAGTAATTTTAAATATAAATATTTATAATAATTAAAATGAAATAATAAATATAAGTTTACATTGATTTTTTAATTATAGTTTTTTTTGATGAAAATATAATTTTAGAAGAATATATAACTTACATGAGTTTTTTACTAATTAGAAAAATATACGGGGGTGTTTTTTGCTAAAACAAATAACTTAGGGGGCCAAAATCTGACCGTGAGACCAAAATTGTACAAAAAGCCACAATAAGGGACTAAATGTGGACAATGCCACATTATGGGACCAAAATCGTAGCTATGCCACAATAAATGACCAAAAGTGATTTTTTCCCAATATGAAGTGATGATGACATTTGAGTTTGTATTTATATTGCATTTTCTAATTGAGCTTTTGGGAAGAACAAGTGATCTTTGCTACATGTTACAATCCAGATCTCAAGATATTGTTAATGCCATGGATGAAGTGGCACATACAAAAGAAACTATTCAGAATTTTAGAGAAAATGGATGGGATAAATTATTCAAGGAAGTAAAGAGCTTTTGTGAGAAGCGTGATATAGATATCTCTGACATGAATGGTCCTCGTCGATCAAGTAAGGGTCGTGCTCGAAAAAACAATCCTATTACACTTGAGCATTACTATCGGATTGAGATATTTACCGCAATAATTGATCGTATATTACACGAGATGAATATCAGATTTAATGAAGATGCGGTGGAGTTGCTTAAGCTTAGCACAGTTTTGGATCCTCGGGATGGTTATAAGCTATTCAATGTCGATGATGTTTGCAAATTAGTTGACAAGTTTTATCCAGCTGATTTTACTACTCAGGAGAAATTGCATCTTAAGTATCAGTTGGAAACTTTTGAATGTGATATACGAAAAAGTAGTGTCTTCCAAGGTGTATCAACGCTCTCTCAGTTGTGCAATGTATTGTCAACATCAAGAAAGTCAACTAATTACAATCTTATTGATAGGTTGATTCGACTGCTTTTAACCCTTCCAGTTTCTACTGCAATATCAGAACGTGCGTTTTCAGGTATGAAGATTGTGAAGACAAGACTCCGGAGTAAAATGGAGGATAAGTTCTTATCAAGTAGTTTGCTAATGTATATTGAGAAAGAAATTGCTCAAAGTTTTGACGTTGACTCGATCATTGATGAGTTTGATCGCGTTAAAAAACATAGAGCACAATTCAAGAAGCCTAAGTGAAAACTTTGTGTGTGACCGTCTGACGTTATTCTTGTTATTCTTGCTATTATTGTTATTTTGTATGGTACATTAAGATTTTTTTAATAAGTATTTTTAATAAATTCCCCCCCCCCCTAATTTAAATTCTTGGGTCCGCCCCTGCTTGAAAGAATATAGTTGCTTCAAAATATTGAAGGGTTAAAGTATGATAAAATTGATATATATACTACTTAGGTGTAGGTATCATTATACCTTAAATAAGTATTTCGTGAAGTAATGGAGTATACATTGGCCATAAACTTAAGAGATCATAACGTTTCATCTGGTATTTCGTACTGCAAATGGCAATTCAAGATACATGTACGTTAATCAATGTGCCATACGTTTTAAAAAGAATTTGCCATGAAAATTGGATTTTTGACTATTATATTATATACACCTCTACTCTTTTTAGCATCCTGATTGAAATAGATTGATCCACTTTAAAATCATGTCACATGTTTTGGTCTTATTTCGTCATGGTAATAGAACACAATAAATAATACAAAATGAGATCAAACAATGCTATCCAATATTATTAACGGACTAGTTTGGTCTGGAACACTTAATACAAGCTTTCTAGATAGAATAACTAAATTACAATGTAAATAGAACGTATCGAATTGCAAGTATTCGATACTGACGTGTCGAATGAGGGTCTGTTCGATGCTGAATAGATATCTGTGGGACAAATTAATTTGGAAGGTATCGAATTCAATACGTGTTGTAGATGTCGAATTCGATGCGTACCAACGTATCGAATGGAGATACGGTGTTATGATCGTATCGAATTGTAGTTGATTCGATATGATTCGTGTCGAATGGAGCAAGTTCGATGCTGACTGTGCAGAGCTGGTTCAGATCTCAAAAAGTCCCCTCAGAATACAAGGGGACGGGCTATTTATAGAACCTGTCTCGTGGATCCCACATTCTAATATAGAAAGGCGTATCGAATCGTCATTGTTCGATACGCGCATCGAATCAAGTGTATTCGATGAGCTAATGGGTTGGCCCAATAAATAAGGCTTACACTGTCGATTCGATGCGCGCATCGAATTCTCTGTATTCGATGCGCTTATGGGCCGGCCCAATAATGTTATATTGGGTCAATCCTAAATCACACCCATCATATAGTCCCCCCAGTTTGGGAGACGATATCGATGTAGAGATCGTATTCCAAACTTTAAAATATATTCGTACTGATTTGGGATATTCCTATTCATAGTAAAATCGGAACAGTTCAGAGTACTTGTAATAGAACGGTAATTTTTGACGCATCGAATTGTTAGTCATTCGATGCGCGAAAAAGTACGCATCGAATTACAGCTGTTCGATGCGGTTATTCAATGCGTCACTGCAAATGGGCCTGGTGGGCCTCGCGTCCCCTATATAAAGGGGGTCTGCAATGATTAGCTCATTCGTCAGGCAACAGATTTTTCGCTTCAGGTAAGACGCATCGAATGTGTCATCGATGCGAACCGTATCGAATGCTCAAGACTTCGATACGATCAGCATCGAATTCAGAAAATTCGATGCGTTTAACATATCTGTTTCTCCTCGTTTTTCCAAGCGTTCCGCTGCTTATTTCTAACTTGCTGTTATTTTGTGTAGGATATAGACAACCAAGCAAGAACTTCTTTACCGAGAATATTTTTAAGGTAAAATTTTTGATTTTTATTTTGGTGGGTTATTTAGTTTTTAACATGTTCAATGTTACATATATGTGAATGATATACGAGAGTGTGGAGTGACGTATGCGTCCTTAGTCAGTCTCGTTTTTAATTTATTTC
This sequence comes from Linaria vulgaris, assembly GCA_948329865.1. NCBI lineage: Eukaryota > Viridiplantae > Streptophyta > Magnoliopsida > Lamiales > Plantaginaceae > Linaria > Linaria vulgaris. The sequence continues at coordinate 130,065,126 of OX415250.1, read as the reverse complement.
AGTTTGTTATCATCAAAGATGGTGAGCGGTGGATCCACTCATGGAAGTGAGTCGAGTAGTGGTTCTAGTTCCAGTTCCATTAATAAAGAGGACCCTCCGGTTGCACTCATGGCCCCAGAAAACCCTCTCGTAGCACCCACGGCCCCGAATATAGAGGACGTAGATCTATTTGATTTAATAGATATAACACCAGTTGATCCACCAGCGGGTGACGCCCCCGCGGTAGACACTGAACCCACCATGGCCGAAGAAGACAATGATGACTCATCTACGTCATCTTATAAAGATAACCGCGCTCCAAGCGAGGGTGAAGAGGACGTAGATTATATCAATAGGGAATTTGACGATCATGTCGAGGTCCCAGGGATGACATTTGATCAATATATCTCTCGGCTTCAACATAGTCGTAAGGGACTTCGTAAGAAGTTTGATATACCTGATAAGTACAAGATCGTGCTCCCGGGGCCAAATGATCGGATGCATACCCCACCGCCCAAATATATGACCGTGTTTGTTGGACAACTTCTGAATGGTCTACGTTTCCCGATCCCCTATGAGGTAAGATGGATTCTACGGAAAATAAGCGTCGTCCCCGCGCAACTCACGCCAAACTCATACGGGAATATCATGGGTTTTATCATAGTTATGAAGGCTTTGCGCTAACCACAAAGTCCCAACGAGTTTTACGGGTTATTCGAGATTGCGAGGCGCGAAGAAGGATTTTACCATATCAAGGCTCAAACGAACCGGAAGTTCTTGAACGGTGGGGCGACCGGGTATGGAAAGGATTGGAAGAGAAGATACTTTTATATAAAAGAGAGCTACGACGGCGAGTTCGATCAATTTCGCCAGGAATGGTATACCGGGGCAAGGGTAATGATTCCCAGCGGAGTTAACATAACCCTATGGGATTGCGAATTCGTCCCCAATTTAGTTAGGGAACATCAATTTGATGTCAAAAAACTCGTTGAAAATCGGGTCCTTTCTTTAGCTAGGTTGTCTCCAGTTAAATATAATGGCAGGATGACCCTTGGTAAATTTATATGAACTTATTAGAATTTTTGATTTACGCTCATTGTGTTTCTAACGATTTATTTTATTTGCAGCCAAGTTCTTCATGAGTCGACACGCAAGGATGAACCGGGTTGTTCCTGCGGATATGGCAAGTTCCCAGACTGATACTATGCCTGAAATTCCTCCTCATCGGAAGAGAAAAAGTAAGGGCAAGAAGAAAATTTCTGAACCCTCTACTGCTATTGTTGCTGCCGTTGATCCCGCAGTTGATCTTTTCGAGGAATTATTGGGGGATAATCCTGAGGGAGTTCCAGGCGGTGCTGAAGCGTCAGAGGGCAGGGCAACTGAAACCGGCGATGACGTCGGCAATCTCGTCCAACGTAAGAGACGAAGGATGCCGCAAAATCTGGCGCAAACCGAAAGGGTTTCTCCTACGATTGGCCAGACCAGCAGGCCCAGTGCCTCCAATCCCCCTACCGGTGCATTTGTACCAAATTACATGGCCAGACCTAGCCAGGGCCCTCGAGCTCGAGCCGCTGGGTACCAGCTCTCGGAGGCCGAAGCCATCGAGCATTTAAGGGCATTGATGCCTGGTCTGTCCGTCCCTCTTCCAATCTCTGACGAAGAAAGGAAAAGGTTGGAGCGAAATACGCTGCACCTACTGTCAGCGGTAATGATTTCCTCATTTGACTTACACTTCCCTTGAATTTGCTTTGCAAGTTTTGGTCTAACTATTCATTTGTTGTCAGGCGGGAGGTTTCGTGGATGTCATGGCCTCAGCCTTAATGGATTTTAAGGAAACTGCCAGTAAGGCTGATAACTCTGCGCTTCAAGTTGCCATTGACGCCAAGGAAAAAGCTTTGGCAATAGCCAAGGAAGCTCGAGAGGAAGCTGATAAACTCAAAGAGGATCTTAATCAGCAAATTACTGAGTTGAGGAAAGAGGTTGGTGCAGCGAAAGAGGAAGCCCTCAATGCTGACTCGAATGGCTACCTTCGAGGCCTTCAAGAGGTAAAATATATTATTTTTATAACTTGGCACCCATTCTCTTATGAATACTTTCATCAATATCTTTTCCTTTTCTGAAGGTTTCTCCTCAGCAAACATTGGAAATTGCTGAAAGGTTTCTCCAAGGCAACACGTTTCAAGAATTGCGCACTCGTCGAGATGATCACGTGGCTCGAAATGCTCAAGCTCTGACGGTGCATCAGTTCTATGCTACAAAGTATGTTCGTGGCAAATTTAAACCAGACTGGTTAGATCTGTCACTGGGGCCAAATCTGGAGAAACGTCCACCTCGTCAAACTTCTGAAGCTACAGAACCTGATGAGTTTGCCTCATTGCTGGATAAGGAGGATCTCGTTCTCGGAGGATTATCCCCGCCGCGAGAAATGCCTGAACCATATCCCTCATCAGAGGATGAAGAAGAAGACTGATTGTTGCTAAGGCTGTTTACTATTTCTGTGTTTATGAACAATTTTCATTCGTAATTTAATTTGTGTGTGGCGCTGCGTCGCTCTAATGTGTTTGAAACAATTTAATATCCGTTGCTTAATTTTTTGGGATAATAACTGTTGTTTTTTATTTCAATTTCCTATCTCAATCCTTTACTTTATTTTGACAACTCGATAATTTCTTATTGTTCTTTGAAGATTGTTATACCATTAAGAAAGGATATTATATTCGTCACTTTGGATATAATATTTTTCTTTCTCTTATAATATTTTTGTTTTATCATAGTTAATCTTGTGAGAGTTTGTTTATGTTTTCTGAAACATAAATTTTATAACGCTTACCATTTCATATGTAGTGTCTATTCATTACCTTTGGAGCATCTTTACTAGGCTCCTTATTATTTCTCGCCCTTGGCCTCATTCGGTATCTCATGTTACTTCTGGGCTGAGTTTCCACTTCTTACGTCGTCTTTGACTTCTACCCGTATCTCGTGCCACTTTGGGGCAGAGTTTCCGTTTTCTTGATTTCTTTAGGGATTTTCGGTATCTCGTGTCACTCTGGGACAGAGTTTCCGTCCCTGTAACTTCTTCTGGGATTTTCGGTATCTCGTGCCACTTTGGGGCAGAGTTTCCGTTCTCCTGATTTCTTTAGGGATTTTCGGTATCTCGTGCCACTTTGGGGCAGAGTTTCCGTTCTCCTGATTTCTTTGGGGATTTTTGGTATCTCGTGCCACTTTGGGGCAGAGTTTCCGTTCTCCTGATTTCTTTAGGGATTTTTGGTATCTCGTGCCACTTTGGGGCAGAGTTTCCGTTCTCCTAATTTCTTTAGGGATTTTCGGTATCTCGTGCCACTTTGGGGCAGAGTTCCCGTTCTCCTGATTTCTCAGACCTGCACTGATTACATTATTCAAAGTAGATAAACTCACGCAAATCAAATAATCGGACACAATCTTCTTTGAATAATTCAAATTAGCTTATGTAAATAGAACTGAGCTTTGATCATCGCTCATTTGCATGAATTCCAGTGTTGTCCTCCAGATTCATGACTTGGGGTACCTGTTTTAAGTTCATACATTCTTGTCTCTCATGCGTGTTATAGCAGAGAGAACGAATAAAAACTTGTTCAAAATATTCAAAATGCTAAAAAACATTGGTAAATCGAAACAGAATCTTTAATCGATACACTCCATATGCCTTGGAGGCAATACCCTTGCCGCTGCTTCTTCTTGTTGTGGCCCAGTCCTGAGTGAAGTTACGTAGCATTTCCATCCTTCGATATGATCTGCTATGACATCTCATGTGCCGCTAGAAGTTGGAAACTTCACCATTTGATGATAAGTTGAAGGTAACGCTCGGAAATTATTGAGTGCAGGTCTTCCTATGATACCATTGTATGCAAAATGCATATCAACAATCACATAATCTTCCATAAGCGTCTTCCTCTGTGGTGTTGTTCCCAATGATGTTGGTAGCTTGAGCATTCCAAGTGGTATTATTTCTGGACCTCCAAAACCATGAAAATATGTCCTTACTGGTTCTAGCGCCTGATTATTCAAGCCCATTTTGATCAGCGTAGAATTAAACAGCACATTTACTAAACTACCATGATCAACTAACATCTTAGTGACTCCATAGTTAGCTATATCCACTGTGATCACCAAAGGGCAATTCAAATTTGACATCTGTATAGCTTGTGGACTCAACTTTCTCAAATCTGTTGTAGAAAATGTGATTTCTTCGTGCGGTATTTGCTCGATTCTCAGTATATTGGCCATGTCCACAAAATTATATGATTCAACCATTCTTGTGATCTTCCTTCGACCATTGGTGGAATCCGCACCCCCAGGACCTCCTGATATCATATTTATCATCCATTTCCTGGCGTTCCCATCTTCGATTTGAGGATATTGGAAAAGTTGTGGTTCATCAATCATCCTCTGCTTATCCTTCCTTGGAGATGGAGTTCTCTTCCGGTTGAAATGGTTCTCCTGTTCTTGTACCTTTTTAACAAACTCAACGAGTTTGCCATCCTTTATTAGCCGTTCTATTTCATCTTTCAGGTTTATACAATCATCTGTTTCATGTCCTTTTTGATTATGATATTTGCAGAATTGACTTGAAAACATCGTGGCTTTAGATTCCCTCATTGTCTTGGGATCCTTCAGCCATCCTTTCCTCTTAGCTGCCCCAAAGACTACCATGATGTTAGCATTCAACGGCGTGTACCTTCTAGGCGAACTATCCCTTCTGTAATTTTTGTTCCTGTTGTTGCTGTTATTGCGATTATGATCTTCTCTGCCTCTCTCTCTATCTTTCACAGCCACACTATTAGGAACTTTGGTCGCCATCATTTCCTCGAAATGAACCACATCTCGCACTATTTTGTTGATTTCTTCAACTGTGGTGGGTTTTCATTTCAGTAAGTCTCCACCGAAAATGGTGTTGGTAGTTGCTCGAAAGAGTATACTTGCAACCATCTCTCCCGTCGGGCTATCAATCCTTAATAGCTCTGTATTGAAACGTTTCATGAAGTCCTTTAGACTTTCATTAACTTCCTGTTTCATCGTGTATAGATGGGAGTGATCCAAAACCAGCCTAGATTGACTAGAAAATTGATCCTCGAACATTTTTCTCAACTGGGCGTAACTTTTAATCTGTCCATGAGGAATGCGATTGAACCAATCTACAGCCACTTCCGATAGAGTCGGTCCAAATATCATGGCTTGCATATTGTCCTTGAAACCTTAAAGGGACAGTTTCCTATCCAATTTGAACAGGTGATCTCGGGGGTCAGATTTCCCATTGTAGGTTTCCAGTTCCGGGATTTTATCTCCTTGCCCCAGAATCTCCAACTCTATCTCTCGGCAAAAAGGATTGCGATTTACAAGACTGTCCTCCCTTGCTGTTTGAGTCTCAGATGTTGCTTTCCCCCTTTCCAATCTTTCAACATTTCTGCTCACTGTGTTATGCTTGCCATGCAAATCATGATCTCCTGACTGTCTTCTGTCATCTCTATGTTTTCTTCTTCGCGATTCCTCTCTTTGATTCTCTTCCTCATCCCGTTCCTTTCTGGAATCACGGCTCTCTGAACGTCTTCTGTCTTCTCTTCTTGCTCGCTCAGCAACACATTCTGCCTCTTTTTCCTTTTGTCTCTTCTCATGATGCCTCTTTGATTGTATCTCAACAGATACTAGCTTCTTTCCCCGCTCTTCATGAATGGATTTCCCTTTGCTCCTTATTCCCTCCGAAGTATGTCTACTTCTTCGGTCGTCTTGCTGAGACTTTTCCTTTTCTTTTCCCTTTTGCTTTCTGATAGCTGAACCTTGTTCTCTCAAGTTCTCAGAATATTCAACAGGAGATGGTATCATAGCGGGAGGCGCTGGAGTGAGTGCTTCAGTCACTACGGCTTTTATCATTGTCATTAATTCATTTTTCAATTTATCTAGAATTGCGGCACTCGTCGTTGAAGCTCCAGTTACATCGGCTTCGTTATTGGGTATCTCCTCAGCTTGAGGTCCTTGATTCTCTTTCCTGGCCGGAGTTGGTACTGCTGGGGGTACTGTAGATGGTCCAGCAATATCTGGCATGTTCCGTTCAGGTGTATCCGGTCGATCTTCTCCCGTATTTCCTTCTAGAGCTTTACTCTGGGATCTGGTCATTCTAGTCATACTACCTATCAAGCTAATATAATTTGTGTTCCCACATACGGCGCCAATGTTTTGGTCTTATTTCGTCACGGTAATAGAACACAATAAATAATACAAAATGAGATCAAACAATGCTATCCAATATTATTAACGGACTAGCTTGGTCCGGAACACTTAATACAAGCTTTCTAGATAGAATAACTAAATTACAATGTAAATAGAACGTATCGAATTGCAAGTATTCGATACTGACGTGTCGAATGAGGGTCTGTTCGATGCTGAATAGATATCTGTGGGAGAAATTAATCTGGAAGGTATCGAATTCGATACGTGCTGTAGATGTCGAATTCGATGCGTACCAACGTATCGAATGGAGATACGGTGTTATGATCGTATCGAATTGTAGTTGATTCGATATGATTCGTGTCGAATGGAGCAAGTTCGATGCTGACTGTGCAGAGCTGGTTCAGGTCTCAAAAAGTCCCCTCAGAATACAAGGGGACGGGCTATTTATAGAACTCGTCCCGTGGAGCCCACATTCCAATATAGAAGGCGTATCGAATCGTCATTGTTCGATACGCGCATCGAATCAAGTGTATTCGATGCGCTAATGGGCTGGCCCAATAAATAAGGCTTACACTGTCGATTCGATGCGCGCATCGAATTCTCTATATTCGATGCGCGCATCGAATTCTCTATATTCGATGCGCTTATGGGCCGGCCTAATAATGTTATATTGGGCCAATCCTAAATCACACCCATCATCACAAATAGGACAAACACGGTGTAGAGATTTTTTTTTTAGGTCACTATATATCAAACTAAGATACACTAATTTAAAATAACCACTTGTTTGAAGTCAAACAACCTGTGATATGGACTGATTCTTCAAGGTTGTATCTGAAATCGTATGAGAATTTAACTGAATTAATAAGGCTCCAAAGACCAGGGATATAATTGGCAGGCATCAATGACAAGAGCATAAATTTAAGTTTACCCATATTTATTTAATTTGTAAGTGTAACATCTTATTAGATGATAGGATTTAAATGTTGTTTCTATCAACATCATTATATTTCTGAGGTGCTATTTGCAAAAGCTTAGGTATGAAGCATGCTTACGAATAGGACACGCGAGAGACCGTAAAAGAACATGGATAAAAAATCATACGAGATGATCATGATATGAAACTTATTTAACGAAAACATACTTATCAGCCACACCGAAGGAAGACGGATTATTTATGCATACTCAACTCTACGTAATTCACTAATGATAATTTAGTTGGGTTGTTGTTTGTTGCATTTGCAAATTTAAAAGCATAAGTATATTCTTTTTGTTTGCTATGCTTTTGCTTAAAGTTGGCCTAGATGAGTAGAAGTTTCTAGCATTTGTACAGTATAACAAATACTACCTGCCACAACAAAAATATTGTTATTAAAGTGTTTCTTTTTTGAAAAAAAAAAAAATTATGACATAATTATATTAATGAAAAAATATAGGAGGAGAAACAAATTCAATACTATTCTGAACAACACCACAAATTCATTTCCTTGGGCTTGTGCTTTTCGTTGCTTATTTTAAGACAAGCAAAAGATTAGAAAGTATAAGCGCTTAAAATGCTTATTAAAGTTAATAAGCTATTTGTAAAAGCATTTGCCAACAGTGAACCATAACAGAGGTATTTTGATGCAGCAAATAATTCAAACGACAATAACTGGTACTTTATATACATTGGCTGCTTTATATATGCAAAAGCTGATACAAGTTTGAGGTATAAAGTTGCAAAGCACAAGCTGCAAACAACCGCGCTTTATTTACATAAAAGTTCTTTAGCCTTCTGCTCCTGGCTCCACATTCCCATTTATACAAATGTTGGAAACCCACAAAAAATGATTTGCTAGCAACTTTAAGATGGCTAACTTGTTATGCATGAAAGAGTGGATGGTGTTAAACTATTGTTTTGAACGCACGAATAACAAAACAACATAAAAGAGAAATAAGGACGCGCGGATCATATTCATAAATCGAGTTATAATGTAACAAGTTAGAGCAGCACTTATAGTCGTAAAAGAAGAGAATTACATGATAGGAACACTACCCAAATGACAAGCAATAACGAGAAGATTGAAAGATTATTAATCTTTAGGGATAAGTCCATGTTCATTCCCAATCTATCACTGAACATAGGAGTACAAGAGGCTATTCCTTTTGCATATTACAAAAGTTCAGTCACTACAATCATAATATCGGATTAAATTTAAGAATGCAAAGGTAATCAAAAGTAGGAAAAAAAATTCGTATTTGGTCTTCACCCAGCACCGACCCTTTACAATTCTTTGCAGCTAATTGTACATTTCTTGGACCTCTCTTGATACGGCATCTGTTGGTTGTAAATTCACAAACACACAATGGCATAAACATAATTATAATCAACATGTATCACAATTAATAATAAACACATAATAGAAATGAAATAAGTATAATTTAGAAAGAAAACTGGTTTCAAGGCACACTACAAAAGTAGTGCTTCCTTTAGAGCAGAATTTCGCCGCAGCATAGGTGCAATCGGTCTCTTGACGTCTACTCTCAAGATACAATGAACCTTCAAGAATTCTTAACGTACACTCGAGCAACGAATTTCCACGAACTTGCTAAATCCTCAATTTCCTTCTAACTTTAAAAAAAGAATATTTTCTCTACTTTTGCATATTTTAAAAAGAATCGTGAGACTTATGTTTATAGGGAACCAAAAGCCTTATAAGAAAAGACACGCCTTTTGGAACACAACAATACATGCATGTCAAGGGATGTGACTGTATATTTAAAAATTTAAAACACACTTATTTAAATAATAACTAACAGCATCAACGCATACATTATTAGCATATCGATACACCAGCTTCTGCCTTACTACGTGCATCTAATCCTCTTATGATACACTTACACTTTCATACTTATATAGTGACTACTCATAGATTCAAATATTTGCCGACACCGATACATTTATATATAATTAAGGTAGACGTATTTATAGTAATTATTTCCTTCACATAACATTGTTGTCAATTATTGTACGTGAGGCAATTGCATCGCTGCTCTTGATCACGGTGTTCTTTGATGGATCAAGTTCCGGCAATTGTTGTTCTTGAACTTGTTTTGTGTCAGCAACATCTTTTGGATCCTTACTTTTACCCCAAATTACTAGGTACAAACCAACGATAATAACCAAAGCTCCCGTGATCCTGCAATTACACGTTACACTCGATAATTAGTTCACATAATTAATCACCATATATTTCTTTTCTTTTTTAATTTCTCTTGACAAAAGAAAATATTGTATCTAGTATTCTAGGTTATAGTTACTTACTTTCCCACGTCCAATTTCTCGGCAAAAATGAAAGAACTCAACACCGCAACGATAACCATGTTCAGAGGATTAAACGCTGTGGCAAAAACAGGTCCCTTTTCGTTCATTATAACTCCCGAAAGATAATAAGTAATACCGGATGAGATAATTCCCTAGACCAAATTAAGTAAAAATTTAGTCAAATAACATAAATAGTAAAATTTTCAAGAAGCATGAAATACCTTCTTATATATATGACAGATATGTTTAACAATTTTCTTACTCCATAAACATAAGCTAAAAGTTTAGCATCCCATCCTACGACCCACACAATGTTGTTGCCTCTCTCCATCACGAGAGCTAGTGCAGCGGCTTGTAATGATCCGAACGTACATATTAGAGCGGTCAATGAAAGTCCAGCCGGATACGATTTCAAAATCCTTGCCTATAATGAAAAAATAGTTAATTAGACAAGAATTAAATTTATGTAACTTTCGAACATAATATAATTAACATAGATGTGGCATACTTGGAGAATGTAAAATAAGGCGTAACCAACGTTTGAGCCAGTAATCATTAGAGCGCCTAACATCGGATTTTGTTCTGTGGTAGAAGTAGAGCTTGAAGAATGGGCAGTGTTATGTGTGCTTTTGGTCCATGGCAATCCTATTTCAGATCCTCTTATAAGGGTCATGATCAACCCTCCACCAACAGTCACCAAAGTACCACTAATTTTAGCTTGGCTATGTATTTTTCTTATATTCACCTTCTCCATGCTATACAAAAATAACATGAATTAAGCTAAATAATATACCTTACTTGAATCAAAATATAGAAGAAATGAGTGTATTTGTACCTGAACATCCACGCCATTATGAAAGTGATTGCAGGAAGAACATTGCACATGGCTGAAGTAAAAGTGGCTGAAGCGTATTTCATTCCAGCATACAGCAAGTTTTGATTAATAACCGGGCTGCAATGATAAAAGAGTAACGTTTTTATTCAAATTGATTAAATATTTGCACGCATGATGCATGGTAACTGTTTGTGTGTCTCGTAGAGAGAAATTTTTCATTGCAATTGATGCATGATTGATGCTAGTGACGATATTAATGCTAGTGACGATATTGATGCTAGTGACGATATTATGACGTGTCGATGATTGGTTGCATCACGCCGTCAATACAACGATTACAGTAGGACATTAATTTTAAGTACTTACTCTAGCAACCCGAGGAAGACGATCCTAAGGAGAATGGGCCATGTCATTCTTGGCCTTATTTTCCTCTCCAATACGAAGGCGAGAGGGACAAAGATAACCGCTGCAATAGCGTTTCTATACACCGAAAAAACGTAGGTGCTCATTCCTTCGTTTAAGGCAGCCTTAGCTATTACAAAAAAACCCGCAAAACGAAATTGGAGGATAATTACACAAACGTATATCTTCACTTCCTTTGCAACCTCGGGACTCATTTTAAACATTTTTAGTTATTCTATGCTCTGCAAGTGAATTAATTCCGAAGGTGTTTCTTTCAAACTATGATGAGTATAGTACGAACGTGAAATAGGAATATTTGTGTGTGTGCTGAATTTGAGTTGCACTAGTGGTACTTAATAGACGATTTTTTCACAATGGAAAATTAAAAAATATAGATATTGGAAATGGCTACTTACCACAAACACAAATCTACATGTGTTTCGTGCAGCAGATGAGGAATATAAAAAGCTACGCTTGTCATTGAAATAAAAGATCAAAAAGAAGCTTTTGCGTATATAGGGCCCGTGATTTCCTATCGGCTGACGATGCATGCATGTGCACTTGAGAACTGGATCAAAAGCTTGAACAGTAAAGAAAAGAAACTAACTTTTATTCAACATCAATGATTGAATTCTGTTTAAAAAAAGTGATGAAATGAACCAAGTAATTAGTTATATTGTGTAGTTATATTGTGAGCTATAGCTCTTACTTATTTATACTACAATCCTACAACTAGTCTGCAACAGAACCAGTTGAGAGGAGATTTGAGCTGCACTTGAACCTTCCTTTTTGGGAAAGGAGGTTATCAACTTTTTTACCAGATAATTGGAAAGTTTTCGATTTGTTGTGTAATTGCAGGATCTAATTGACTATGTAAACTTGTGTGTGTTGCAGATCTGTGAGTGACGGAGAAGACGAAGTGATATGGAGGTTTCTAGCATGTGGGCCCATTCTGGGCCACGGCCCATGAACGAGCATATTGGGGATCAACCCCGATATGACATCGAAAGTAGAATTCGACATAGGCCAGCCGCGCCTATAAATATCACGCCCCGCACACCAAGAAAGGCAATTAATTCTCCGCCTCGGTCCTCCCGCATCACATCGAATAGAAATATTCGATATTATACCCGATATAGACATTCGACATAGTCTTGCCCACGTCATTATTCTGCCTCCTATAACGACCTTATCCCCGACGTCACATCGAGGATCATCACCGACGTCATATCGAGACTTATCCCCGACGTCACATCGAGGATCATCACCGACGTCATATCGAGACTTATCCCCGACGTCACATCGAGGATCATCACCGACGTCACATCGAGACTCATCCCCGACCTCGAGCAACAGGTTCTGGACCAAGTCTACGCGAGATACATAGTGTAGGCCTGATTTGAGATAGACTCGTTGTATTGCCAGACTATTCACTTGTAATCGACACTCGCATATATATAAAACGATCTATTGTCAAATCAGTGGCGCCGTCTGTGGGAACCAAGGTTCTCTAGATCGGGAGCTCATCAGACGAGATGTCAGGGAAGAGGCAACGAAGTATTGAGGGGCAGGAACTGGACAAGACAGATCCCAGTATGACGAAAAGTGGCAAGAGGTCGAGGCTTGATCATAAGGGGCAACGCGCCGAGGTGGAAAGGGCAGTTATCCCTTATCAGAGTGAACCGAGAATGGAGCCGGCCGAAGATTTTATCACGATAGAGATCGACCCGGGACAACCGGGAGCACACGTTGAAGATAGGGGCTACAATGTCGCCTGATATTCGGAAGGCATTGATTGAATGCTTAAAAAGGAATGTCGATATATTTGCCTGGAGCGATTCTGACCTGATTGGAATCGACCCAAAGATTATAGAGCATAAGTTGAATGTTGATCCACGGGCCAAACCAATACGACAGAAGAAAAGGAATTTTAGCAAAGAGAAGAGCGAGGCAGCAGAGAAAGAGGTTGTGGAAAAGCTTAGAGCAGGACATATTTACGAATTGCGTTATTCAGAGTGGCTCAGCAACATCGTCCTAGTTAAAAAGAAAGCAGCAGAGTGGAGAATGTGCGTGGATTACAAAGACTTGAACAAGCATTGCCCACGAGATCCTTTTCCGTTGCCAAGGATCGACCTTCTAGTAGATTCGACAACCGGGTGCGCCCTATTTAGTTTCATGGATGCCAAGAGCGGGTTCCACCAGATTTTTATGACAACGAAGGATCAACCAAAAATAGCCTTTATTACGGACACGGGTGTGTACTATTATCGTGTAATGCCTTTCGGTCTGAGGAATGCTGGAGCAACGTTCCAGAGATTGGTAGCGAAGATGTTTTACAGCCTAATAGGAAAGTCGATGGAGGTATACGTGGACGATATTTTGATCAAAAGTTTGAGGGCACAAGATCACGTAGAACATTTGGAGGAATCGTTTGCCATTATGAGAAATTATGGGATGAAGCTCAACCCCAAGAAGTGCACCTTCGGAGTGGCAGTAGGAAAATTTCTGGGATATATGGTTAACGAGCGCGGAATCGAAGCCAACCCAGACAAGATAGAGGTTGTGTTGAATCTCGCATCCCCACGCTCGGTACGGGATGTGCAGTGCCTTTTGGGACGTATAACAGCCTTGGGATGTTTTATTGCTACCTCAGCAGAGCGGAGTCTTCCTTTCTTCAAAATCTTGAAGAAGGCCAAGGACTTCCAGTGGACCGAAGAATGCGAAAGAGCGTTCCAACAGTTCAAGAAGTATCTGGTGGCACCACCACTCTTGGCAAAACCAGATCCAGTGGAGACTCTTTATCTGTATATGGCGGTCTCTTCCAACGCCATTAGCACAGTGTTAGTAAAGGAAGCAAACGGAAAGCAATCTCCAGTTCAATACGTCAGTCGTGTTCTTCACGGGGTAGAAAAGAATTATCTGCAAATTGAACTATTTGCCTTGGCCGTCGTCATGACGGCTCGCAAGTTGAAACCTTATTTTCAAGCTCACCCAGTAGTGGTCATGACAGACAGACCACTCCGCCAGATCATGACCAATCCTGATACCTCGGGGAGATTGGTAAAATGGGCCATAGATTGGGCGAATTTGGGATCGAGTACCTTCCCCGTACGGCCATTAAACCACAGGTGCTAGCCGACTTTATGGCAGAGGCACTAGGTAACAGCTTAGACCATTCGTGCCACCACATATTTCCTGTAAGCCAGGACCCTGGTCCTAGTTCGAAACCCGCAGCATGGCTACTTTATGTGGATGGCTCCTCCACAGCAAACGGCGGGGGAGCAGGAATTCACCTGGTATCCCCAGATCGTAGGGAATTTGATTTTGCTATCAGTCTGAACTTTCCTATAATGAACAACGAGGCGGAGTATGAGGCGATTTTGGCAGGAATCAGAATGGCTAAGACCCTCTGTTCGGATCACCTGGAAGTCTTCACGGATTCGCAGTTAGTGGCTAACTATTTCTCGGGATTCTTCGAGGCAAAGCAAGAAACCATGGGTTTATACTTGGCAAAGTTGAAAGAATTGGAGGCTGAGTTCACTACATTCAATTTGACACAAATACCTCGATCAGAAAATGCAAAGGCCGATGCTTTATCAAAATTCGCTAGTTCCTCAGATACCTTTGTGGAAAAGCGTATGACCTTGCTGACCACCTCTAGGCCGGCGATCGGAGTGACAAAGGCCAACAAAAAATGGGCCGATGTGGAGTTTATTTTTCCTATCGCAAGCACGCCGTGTTGGAAGGACGAGATATATGATTACCTCGCAAACGGAACCCTCCCGGCCGACCTTAATGCCCAAAGGCGACTGAAGCACAAAGCATACAGGTTTACCATTTACCAGGGTGAACTATATAAGAGGTCTTTTGAAGGCCCGCTGCTGAGATGCGTATCACCAATGGACGCCCAGTACATACTGAGGGAGATACACGCAGGTAGTTGCGGAAATCATTCAGGAGGGAGAGCGTTAGCTCAGAAAATATTAAGACAGGATATTTCTGGCCAACGATACGACAAGACGCCACCCTGTACTGCCGTAATTGTGAGAATTGCCAGTACCACGCCAAACTGGTACACAGGCCAGCTGTGCTGATGCAGCCCCTAGAAACCACTTGCCCATTTGATCAGTGGGGAATCGATATAGTTGGTCCCCTACCAATGGCTAGAGGTCAGAAGAAATTTCTCTTAGTAGCAGTAGAATACTTTACGAAATGGGTGGAGGCTGAAGCTTTAAGGCACATCACGGAGAAAAATCATTCATGAGGGAGAGCGTTAGCTCAGAAAATATTAAGACAGGGATATTTCTGGCCAACGATACGACAAGACGCCACCCTGTACTGCCGTAATTGTGAGAATTGCCAGTACCACGCCAAACTGGTACACAGGCCAGCTGTGCTGATGCAGCCCCTAGAAATCACTTGCCCATTTGATCAGTGGGGAATCGATATAGTTGGTCCCCTACCAATGGCTAGAGGTCAGAAGAAATTTCTCTTAGTAGCAGTAGAATACTTTACGAAATGGGTGGAGGCTGAAGCTTTAAGGCAGATCACGGAGAAAAATATGATATACTTTGTCTGGAAGAATATCGTATGTCGCTTTGGACTACCCCGAGTTTTGGTATCGGACAATGGTACCCAGTTCAGAGGGAAGACAATGGTTGCATGGTGCAAAGAATTAAAAATATCCCAACATTTTGCTGCGGTATCCCACCCACAGGCAAATGGACAAGTGGAGTCCACCAACAAGACTCTTAAACAATATTTGGAGCGGCGACTACACGCCACCGGAAGGAGTTGGATCGACGAACTGCCAGGTATTCTATGGGCATATAGAACTACACCCAGAACATCCACAGGAGAGGCGCCGTTTACTCTAGTATACGGGTCCGAGGCAGTAGTCCCGGTTGAGATCGGCATGCCAACGTACAGAATAGCAGAATACGACCCGCAGCACGCTGCACGACTGCAAAAAATGGACTTAGAGATGATTGGTTCCACAAGAGAGCAAGCTTACCAACGTACGGTGGCCTTCAAAGCAGCGATGGCCAAAAGTTTCGATAAACGAGTGCACCTTCGAAACTTTCAAGTGGGCGACTTGGTGTTGAAAAGTGTGAAAACAAGTAAACACGTTGGAAAACTACAAGCCAATTGGGAGGGACCCTACAGGGTCACCCACGCCAACGCAAAAGGCTATTATTATCTCGAAGACATGCATGGCGAGCCCCTTCCCAGACCATGGAATGTGCAACACCTTAGGCGCTTTTATTCTTAAGAAATTCAGCATTTCAATCGCTACTAGCAATGTAAAGAACTACGCGAGGCTTGATTCCCTGCACGGGATACGTAGGCAATCGGATACGGTTAAGCACCAATCTATCGTTAAAATTATCATGATAAGGAGGAAGGCTCCTGCCCAGGAGCGGTAGCGGGTCACCTACCCAAGAAAAAATCCCCTGTGATAACGGGGTCGATTCGACAAAAGATCCCATGTGATAACGGGGTCGATCCAAGAAAAAATCCCCTGTGATAACGGGGTCGATTCAAAAAAAAATCCCCTGTGATAACGGGGTCGATTCAAAGAAAAAAACTCTCTGTGATAACGGGGCCAATTCAAGAAAAAAATCCCCTGTGATAACAGGGTCGGTCCAAGAAAAAATTCCCTGTGATAACGGGGCCAATTCAAGACAAAATCTCCTGTGATAACGGGGTCGATTCAAGAAAAATACCCTATGATAACGGGGTCGATTCAAGAAAAAATTTCCTGTGATAACGGGGTCAATTCAAGAAAAAATCCCCTGTGATAACGGGGTCGATTCGACAAAAGATCCCATGTGATAACGGGGTCGATCCAAGAAAAAATCCCCTGTGATAACGGGGTGGATTCAAGAAAAAATTCCATGTGATAACGGGGCCAATTCAAGAAAAAATCCCCTGTCATAACGGGGTCGATTCGACAAAAGATCCCCTGTGATAACGGGGTCGATCCAAGATAAAATCCCCTGTGATAACGGGGTCGATTCAAAGAAAAAGATCCCCTGTGATAACGGGGTCGATCCAAGAAAAAATCCCCTGTGATAACGGGGTCGATTCAAAGAAAAAACTCCCTGTGATAACGGGGTCGATCCAAGAAAAAATTCCTTGTGATAACAGGGTCGATTCAAAGAAAAAACTCCATGTGATAACGGGGCCAATTCAAGAAAAAATCCCCTGTGATAACGGTGTCGATTCAAGAAAAAATTCCCTGTGATAATGGGGTCGATCCAAGAAAAAGTTTCCCCTGTGATAGCAGGGCCACCACAAGAAAAAACATCCCCTATGATAACGGGGTCGATCATAAAACGGTAGTGGGTTCCCTATGATAACGGGATGTGCCCCTACCCACAAGAAAAATATCCCATGTGATAACGGGGTTGATTATAAAACAGTAGTGGTTTCCCTGCAATAACGGATGAACCCCTACCCGCGAGAAAAGTATACCCTGTCACAAGGGGATGGCTCTCACTCATGAGTGGTAACAAATCACCTACCAAAGATAGGCAATCCCATGCCCTAACACCAGACATTCATCAGGCTATCACAACTACTATACGACAAGGATAGAATATTCATGATCACAGAAAAAATTATACAAGATAAGAATTCTACAAATAAGACGCCTTTCATTAAACATCATGAAAGTGGCTCCCAGTCAATAACATGGGACACACTTCACATACAAAAATTTTCCCGAGGAAATAACTGCTACAATATCAAAAAAGGTCACCAGCCGACAACACAACTACATATCGTAGAGAAACTCGTTACTCGCGAGATCAGTGAATAACTCGGCCCGAATATCGTCCCGATGAAAGGTCCCAAGCCCAGATACATTCATTTCAAATTCGGGAAATTTCCAGGGCTCGGCGCAAATATCGTCAGCAAGTTCATCCATTCCCCGGGGAGACAAAACTTCTGGGTATTTCTTCCATTTCGGACTACTACCTTCTGGATCAGGTGATAACCGGGAATACCGCATCGCACGGGGAACCCTATAACGTTCCCTAACGTAAGGTCCTGCGACAGCCCTGACGGGCACCCTTCCGCCATAAGGCTCGGTAGTCCCACTCATATCAGCCCCAACCGGGGTACCACCATACGAGGGGGGAGAGTCTTCGAAGTTAAAATCACTATCCTTTATAGAACCACTAGCACCTGCCTTGGTATAAGGCGAAGATGCAGTTACCCCGTGCCGAGCCAAAGTTTCGGTTAATTTCGCATTCTGAATTTCAAGTTTTCGAGGGACTCTCGATACGCATTGCGTTCACGCTCTAACCTAAGATTACTGGCACGCAGACGTCGGTTCTCGTCCTGGCTTCTAGCCAATTCCTTCTTCATCTCCTCCTCAGCGACTAATGCCTTCCATGCTGCGTCACGGGTAATGCATTTCTGAGTTTCAGCAGCACGAGCCCGGCTATTAGCACGATCACGACTAATTTCACTACGCGCAATCATCGCGCGTAGTTCTTGCACCAAAGCATCGTGTCGAGTCTGCACCTCCCCAAGCAGCATGTAATCTCTACACAGCTTATGGAACGTGTACCCAAACTGCCAAGGAACCGAATAATCATCAGTAAAGAATAAGAAGGTATGAACATTAGTAACAACCTACAAACAACGGGGCAAGCTCCTTACTGTATATAGCAACATCAGACATATGCATGGTGCTAACTCCACCCCCAGATCTCGGCACAGTTCAGAAGGATCAAAATTTCCATAAATAGTTTCCAAGCCTCGGATAGCATCCTCTTCACGGATATTATTATTCCCAATCCGCATAATTAACCGTTCCGAAAGAGGATCACGGAGAAAAGAGTAATCTTCCCTCAATGGCGCTCTACTGTCAGATGGCCCCTCAGTATCAGTGTTACCAGGGGAGGCCGCAGTACGCTTTGCGGTCGAAGTAGACGAGCTCGGAGTGGCCGACACAGCAGGAACCTCATCAAAACTTTCTTCATCCGGATCAAGCTCCCCACTCCCGGCACCGGGCGACACCGCAAAATGTTGTGGGTCAGAATGAGAACTTTCCCCAAGCCCCCGTGCCGACGCCTCAAAGCGAGCCTGAACCCGAGGATGCCAATAGTTAGTCGGTGCGCCTTCTGGCGGCAGAGCCACTTTGACCCGGGGAGGGTTAGCAGCCATACGTTGATGGGAAGCATGATCCACGGTCATAGCATTAATTCTATCCTCTTCCAACCGAATACCCTCCGCTATGGCAGTGCGATCTCCAACAATAACACTCCCACCATAAACATTTGATTGCATTACGACATACTTATCAGGGAACCGAGAGTTCCGTTCATGTAGACGGACTCGGGATAACCTTAGATTGGCAGAAATTCCGGAGACTTGCACCAAACCATCATCTAATGACGCGTCCCTCGCAGAAGTTTCAGAATCAGAAGATTCGTCGTCTGACACGACGAAAGCATTTCGCCTAGCAGGGCCAGCTTCATAATACTGCGGCAATACAACAAGTTTTTTCTTCTTCAGAGATTTCTTACCACGAACCATCCTCAGGCAAAACAACTAAGGCGATTTATTGCAAAAACGCGCAGAATATCGAAAGCAATGTCGAAAAATATATCGAAATCTATATCGAAGAAGATATCGGGGAAAGTTATCGATGTCAAATTCGACGTAGTCCAGACAGTGAAAACACGGGGAATTAAAATAAGTGAAGGATGACAAGGCAGGGACCGACTTTTATAAATAAACAAAAGCTGGAGACCGCAGCATTAAATGCGTTATATCGGGGATTACATCGAAACCCATATTCGATTTGACTTTCGACGTGAGTTCACCGTACCAGCAAGAAATGGCACTACGCGTGACAGAGGGCTCGACCCAAACTTAGCACTACAAAAAATTGAGGACTGCCATACGCTTTGAATTCTTGTATCCGTATTTGCAAGACCGCGTTTTTTAAACAATTTAGAGTTCAAACGAGGACCTCATGCAAATGCGGTAACTGCACTGGGGAACCGCACAAACTAGTTCCAAGTGCACTTCCCACATTTTCGATTTCCGTCCTTCGAATTGGGGGACGTGGGGTACAGGTAACCCGGAAATTCAAAACTAAATTTACAAATTCTTATCCCTAGGATAATAATCCCCAAATTGGGGGACTACATGATATGGAGATTTCTAGCATGTAGGCCCATTATGGGCCACGGCCCATGAACGAGCATATCGGGGATCAACCCCGATATGACATCGAAAGTAGAATTCGACATAGGCCAGCCGCGCCTATAAATATCACGCCCCGCACACCAAGAAAGGCAATTAATTCTCCGCCTCGGTCCTCCCGCATCACATCGAATAGAAATATTTGATATTATACCCGATATAGACATTCGACATAGTCTTGCCCACGTCATTATTCTGCCTCCTATAACGACCTTATCCCTGACGTCACATCGAGGATCATCACCGACGTTACATCGAGACTCATCCCCGACCTCGAGCAACAGGTTCCAGACCAAGTCTACGCGAGATACATAGTGTAGGCCTGATTTGAGATAAACTCGTTGTATTGCCAGACTATTCACTTGTAACCGACACTCGCATATATATAAAACGATCTATTGTCAAATTAGTGCTTTGACCTGAATAATGCAGACGTTGAGTTTCTGGCGGAGGCATCGGAGGTCGAGCAACCTTCCCCTAGCCTTGTAGTGCCTGAACGTGTTAATGAAGAACTTTTTAACAATGGGGTACAGGTAACCCGGAAATTCAAAACTAAATTTGCGAATTCTTATCCCTAGGATAATAATCCCCAAATTGGGGGACTACATGATATGGATGTTTCTAGCATGTGGGCCCATTCTGGGCCACGGCCCATGAACGAGCATATTGGGGATCAACCCCGATATGACATCGAAAGTAGAATTCGACATAGGCAAGCCGCGCCTATAAATATCATGCCCCGCACACCAAGAAAGGCAATTAATTCTCCGCCTCGGTCCTCCCGCATCACATCGAATAGAAATATTCGATATTATACCCGATATAGACATTCGACATAGTCTTGCCCACGTCATTATTATGCCTCCTATAACGACCTTATCCCCGACGTCACATCGAGGATCATCACCGACGTCATATCGAGACTTATCCCCGACGTCACATCGAGGATCATCACCGACGTCATATCGAGACTTATCCCTGACGTCACATCGAGGATCATCACCGACGTCACATAGAGACTCATCCCCGACCTCGAGCAACAGGTTCTGGACCAAGTCTACGCGAGATACATAGTGTATGCCTGATTTGAGATAGACTCGTTGTATTTCCAGACTATTCACTTGTAACCGACACTCACATATATATAAAACGATCTATTGTCAAATCACGAAGAGAGAGAGAGAGAGAGAGAGAGAGAGAGAGAGAGAGAGAGAGAGAGAGAGAGAGAGAGAGAGAGAGAGAGAGAGAGAGATGAGGCAGCCATTAGGGTTTGCAGAATGAAAAGAATGAATTAAATTAATTATGAAAAAGTCCCCATGTTCTTTATATAGATTGGACATATGTACAATATTGGTCATTCTAAGGACTAAAATGCAAATACATGAATTATATACATAATTTATAAAGCGCGACTTTACAAGTCGTCTAACACCCTCCCCCCCCGCAAGAGGAGCATGGATATCTTTCATGCCCATCTTGGACATCATCTTCGTAAAAGGCTGAACAACCAAGGGTTTGGTAAATATGTCGGCGAGCTGGTGTTCATTTGCAACATGTTGAACGCTGAGCAGGCCTTGATGGACTTTCTCTCGGACGAAGAAGCAATCAATTTTTATATGCTTTGTACGCTCGTGTTGGACTGGATTCACGGCAATGTAGGCTGCACTTTTGTTGTCTGTGAATAGGACATGAACCTTCTGTTGTTGGACTTGGAGCTCTTTAAGTAACTGGGTTAGCCACAGGACTTCACATATGGTGGTGGCTAAAGCCCTGTATTCAGCTTCGGTTGAGGAGCGGCTGACAGTGGGCTGCTTCTTGGCCTTCCATGAAACAAGGGAGTCTTCTAAGTAGACTGCATATCCAGTGATGCTACGCCTTGAGTCCAAGCAGCTTGCCCAATCACTGTCAGAGAAAGATTTTAAATGAGTTTCACTGTTAGAAGGATAAAAAAGGCCTTTACCTGGAGTGCCCTTTATGTATCTAAGGACTCTATGTGCAGCAGCCAAGTGAGTTTCAGTTGGTTTAGCCATGTATTGAGTTAGGCACTGAATACTGAAGCATAGATCAGGCCTGGTTATGGTTAAATACAATAATCTCCCCACCAATCTTCTGTAAGATGTTGGGTCAGATAATAAAGCAGAGGAGTCAGATTCTTGTAGCTGTAAAGTAGAGTCCATAGGAATCACAGATGGTTTGGATGCTAAGTATCCAGAATCTTCTAAAATGTCAAGGGCATATTTTCTTTGACATAAAGAGATCCCTGTTTTAGACCTAGCAACTTCAATCCCTAAGATATACTTCAAGTTACCTAGGTCTTTTATTGTGAATTTTTCATGCAAATGAGCTTTCAGTTTTGAAATTTCAGTAAGGTCATTGCCAGCCACTATAACATCATCAACATAAATGCATAAAACAGTTATAGATGGAGAGGACTGTTTCGCAAATAGAGAACAATCAGAGACAGATTGGCTATAACCAAAATCAAGAAGACATGATGTAAGTTTGTTGTACCATTGTCTAGAGGCTTATTTTAGGCCATATAGACTCTTTTTAAGTAAACAAACTCTATTGTCATTATTAGAGCAATACCCAGGGGGAGTCATGAAAATAACTTCATCAAGATCCCCATGTAAAAAAGCATTATTAACATCTAATTGATGTAAATGCCAATTATGAGATGCAGCTACTGCTAAAAGAACTCTTACAGTGGTGAGTTTAGCAACAGGTGAGAATGTGTCAAAATAGTCTAGGCCCTCTTCCTGAGTGTAGCCTTTTTCTACCAATCTAGCTTTATATCTTTCAATAGTACCATCAGATTTAAGTTTAACCTTAAAAACCCATTTACAACCTATACAGTGTTGACCAGCAGGTAATTCAGTTAAAACCCAAGTATTTGTAGTTTCTAAAGCCTGAAGTTCAGATTTCATAGCTTGCTTCCACTCAGGAATGGTACTAGCTTGTTTATAGGTTCTTGGTTCCTTGATACAGGATACTGATGCAGTAAAAGCTTTATGATTAGAGCCCAAGTTGGCCATAGAGACAAAAGATGCAATGGGATATCTAACATGCTTTTGAGAAACTAGGGCATTGCTCTTATGCAAGGAACTAGGCAGGTTGTAATCATAAACATTCAAGTAAGCAGGAGGTTGCACATGTCTAGTAGATCTTCTAATTGGAACATTAGGAATATGTAAAGGAGGGGGAGCAGAAATGTTTCTGTCAGGACTAAAGTCATGTGAGGTAGCTGTGCTTGAAAAGTCTTGTAGTCCAGCTAGCATATAGTTGTTAGGTGTGTCCACTTGGGAATGTTCATCTGCTGCTGGAGGTGGCTGGTGAGCAGGCTCATTGGGGTTAGAATGGGCTGGAACAACTGCTGGTACAGGTGGCAAGGTCAGGCTAGGTTCAGCAGTAGCTCCAATGTCCTGTAATAAAATATAGGGACTGGTGCAATTATCTTGCCCTGAAGGGTTAGTAACAGAGTCACCCTTAAAGGGGAAATGTTGTTCATAGAAGATGACATTCATGTATATAAATGTTTTACCAGTGGATTGATCTAACAAAAGATATCCTTTTGTGCCTTTTGGATAGCCTAAAAAAATACTTTTAGTTGCCCTAGAATCAAATTTGAGTCTATGAGCAGTAATAGTGGAAGCATAACAGAGACACCCAAAAGTTCTTTAAAAACTATAATCATGCAATTGATTGTGCAAAACTTCATAAGGGCATTTATTTTTGAGCACTTTAGTAGGAAGCCTATTGATGAGATATGCAGCAGTAGAGATGCAATTAGTCCAATATTTGAGGGGAATATTAGATTGAAATCTTAAGGCCCTAGCTACTTGTAGCAAATGCTGATGTTTTCTCTCAACTAAGCCATTTTGTTGAGGAGTTTCTACACAACTCCTTTGGTGTACAATACCAGTGTTAGCATAGAAGGTATGCATGAGAAATTCAGTGCCATTATCAGTCCTAATGACTTTAATTTTGGAAGAAAATGGAGTTTCAACTAGTTTGGAAAAGGAAATTAGTTTTCTTTCAACTTCAGACTTGTGTTTTAAAAAACAGATCCAAGTGTTTCTACTAAAATCATCCACAATAGTTAGAAAAAATTTGAAACCATCATGAGATAATACTGAGAATGGACCCCAGACATCACAATATAATAAATCAAAAGCTTTAACAGAAACATAAGTGCTTTGAGAGAAGGAAAGCTTCTTTTGTTTAGAAAAATGGCAAGTATCACAGTTTTTGATATCACAAGAAGAACTGGAAATAGAAGGAATAAGAGCCAACTTCTGTGAAGAAGGGTGGCCAAGTCTGTTGTGCCAAAGACTTTTGTTCACCACAGTTGCATTACAGGTAGAAAAAACAGTAGACAAACTAGTTTTATTACAATCAATTAAAGTGCAATTATTAAAGTTGAGGAGATAGAGGCCATGTAGTAGATTAGCTGAACCAATCATCTTCTTCAAGAAGATGTCCTGCAATAGGCACAAGAAATCGTAGAAGATCGTGAGAACTAGGGTTCTACGTAGCCAATTTTCAAACCGTAAAAGGGAAAAGAGAGCGAGGATTGCAGCGGAAGAGAGGATCGAAAAACCTACACGAATGATACCATGTAAACTTGTGTGTGTTCCAATCTGTGAGTGACGGAGAAGACGAAGAAAGAGAGAGAGAGAGAGAGAGAGAGAGAGAGAGAGAGAGAGAGAGAGAGAGAGAGAGAGAGAGAGAGAGAGAGAGAGAGGCGGCCATTAGGGTTTGCAGAATGAAAAGAATGAATTAAATTAATTATGAAAAAGTCCCCATGTTCTTTATATAGATGGGACATATGTACAATATTGGTCATTCTAAGGACTAAAATGCAAATACATGAATTATATACATAATTTATAAAGCGCGACTTTACAAGTCGTCTAACAACTGATTAATGCAAGTGATAATATATGTGCGCATAGTTTTACTTCAGCTTATGCTCTTTGTTCTGTACTTTGTAACTCTCTTGCAGCATTTCTTATTTTCCCCTTTTTTTAACAAATCCTCTATTGTGGATAACAGAAATAGATTACGATTCGATTTGGTATATCTATTAGACTAGATAATTATTTTAAATAATATATGCCAATATTATGATTGATAGCTTACCTTGATTAGGTTTCTCTTGTGAGTTGTATATAAACTACACTTGATTAATGAAATACACACGGATTATTTCCTACATGGTATCAATAGCCTAAACGAGAGAGAGCCTAAACGAGAGAGAGAGAGAGAGAGTATTTAGCCGACACCAAATACTCTCGAGATGGAAAAAGGGACAATATTCTTCGTGGACGGAGCTATTCAAGATACATTGTCGTGCATATCAATTCATTGGCCACATAACTCCCTCTCCCAAATCTCCGACACATCTTGTTCAATATTCTCCCAAAAGCATTGTTGCAGCATCTCCGACTCATGTCGCGTCTTCCATGGACTCTTATCACTACAAGAAAAACTGGCTCTAGCCACGGCCTTTGCCCTTGGTAAAGACCCCTTTCTCGTTGGTAATGAGTTAGTAGGGACGGCCAAGTCCTTGGAAATTTTTCGTTGGTAGTAATCGCGTCGCAAAATTTTCCAACGGTCGATCCCTTGGTAATGAGTTCCTTACTGACGATCGGGCCCTTGCTATAAAGTAGGTACGGCTCAGCTCTAGCTACATATTACCCACGGCCAAGCCCTTGGTAAAAACAATTACTAAGGGCTGGACCGTGGCTAAGAACATGCACTCATTCAACGCTTGCTACGTGGCTAATGTTATGGATGTCATTACCCACGGGTGCGTCCTAGGTAAAGACATAAAGTCATTACCAAGGACTCAGCCCTTGGTAATGACTTAAAAGACATTACCAAGGACGCAGCCCTTGGTAATGACCTAAATGTCATCACCAAGGGCTAAGCCCTTGGTGATAACTTAAACGTCATTACCAAGGGCTAAGCCGTAGTTACAAATATTCATAACATTACCAAGGGTCAAGCCGTTGGTACTAATATTGAACCACATTTTACGTTTAAATATTAGTAACCATGGCTTGGCCGTGGCTACTAATATTCATCTGAATAAAGAAAACCAATAATATTCTGAAAATTTTATAAATTGCCGGAATACTATTGGATGCATTTTAACAATTACCTAATCGTAGGATTTGTTGTGTGTAAAGAAACAAAATCTTTGATTAAGAAAAAGAAAGATATGTTTGAAAATGATTTTGAGGATGTATAGAAAAAAGTGTAAAGAAAATCAAAAAACTTTGAAGATTTGAAGAAACTTTGAAGATATGAAGATTTGAAGAAACTTTGAAGATATGATATGAAGATTTGAAGAAAGGAAAAACTTTGAAGATATGAGGACAAATTTGGAAGAGAGGAAAGAAAAAACTTGGAAAAAATGAAAAGAAACTCGGGTATTTTCGTGGATAATGAAAATGAAGGGTTGAAGGTGTATTTATAATGTTGGATGAAAAATTCAAATTTTCTTGAAATTTTCATTTTTCCGTATATTCTTGAGTCATTACCAACGGCCCGACCGTTGGTACTAATTTTAAATTTTTGAAAATTCCGCCAAAATTTTGGCTAAAACATTTTGGATATTATCTTGCCTCGGTAAAAACACGTTTGAATATTAGTATGGACGGCTAGGCCCTTGGTAAAGCTGGATAAATATTGTTGAATATTAGTAGGGATGGCTAGGCCCTTGGTACTAACCCCTAAATTTTTCGTTTTCATGATTTGCATTATATAAATTTGATTTGTTTATGATTTTAGTTAAGATACTCTTACAATATGTAAAATGAAGAACTATAAACACAACTATGATAGTTTTTGAGTTATCAAAATATACATTATAGAGCATACATTTTATATTCTCGTACGTTTATTACATATTAAGTTAAGTTTTATATCCTTATATATACTAAGTATGTATTGCGTTTAATAAGATCTTACGAAGTTGTAATGATCCCTCATAATTGATTAATAATCGTTACAACATGCAATTACGAATGTTACATAGATTTAATTAGTATCAAATATAAGTCATTACGAACAACGTTATTCAATTATTTTGCCATTAAGACCCGGAGTGTGTAAATGATGCATGATTGTGCTACGAAAGCTAAAAGTTATGTATATTAAACTAACTTATACTTATCATTGTCGTAATCGATAATAAACCATCCATATATATTAAACAATCATGCAAAAGGTAAAATTTATGTACATGAATATTACTACTAAGGGCTCAGCCGTGGGTAATGAGCCATATTAGTCACGGCTAGGCCGTAGCTAGTGTTAAGGTATTTGTCCAACGGTCGAACCCTTGGAAATCATTACAATAGGGACAATTGCACCATTGGTAATGTTATGGTATAGAGTATAGGGTTTGGGGTTTAGGATTTTGGATGTGTTTTCAACTTTTCATTAATTATACTTCTCACCCCCTAAAGTCTTATTTATCGTATTATCAACTCAATTTTTGATGAAATTTTAGGAAACACATATATTTATGTTTAAAAAGTGTATGGATTAAAAAAAACATTTTGGAGGCGTTTTGCAACTTTTCATTAATTACACTTCTCACCCTTAAAATTTTATTTATCGTATTCTCGACTCAATTTTTTATAAAATTTTAGGAAACACATCTCCATATGTTTAAAAAGTGTATGGTTTAAAAAAATTGAGTTTGGAGGCATTTTGGAGCTTTTCATTATTTACACTTTCTCCCCCTAAAGTTTTATTGCAAACATTATTACCAACGACCTAGGCGTGGCAAATGCCAACGGTAACCTTAATTTCTAACGGTCGGGCCGTGGAAAATGTTAACGGTAACTATCATTACCAATGGCCCGACCATGGCAAATGTTAACGGAAACTCTTATTACCAACGGCCAAGCGGTGGCAAATATCAACGGTAACAATCATTACCAACAGCCGTTGGTAATGGTTGTTACCATTGACATTTACCACGGCTTTGCCGTTGGAAATCTTAAACTTTTCCCTATAAATACTTCTCCTCTTTCATTTTGAGAATTCATTCCAGCTCCTCATCTTAGTTGAGGTATGTCTTATTTTTTAATATCTAACTTATTAATTTTTTTTACTATCTTACTTTTTTTTTTTTTTGCGATGATTTGTATTTTATATTAACGTCTATTTTGTTTGATTTGTAGATATTATCGTACGACGCCACGAAAATTGATGTGTACGCAATCTAGCTAGCTACTTGAAGATCGTAATTCAACTCACCAACACGTACGTATATCTTTTACTTAGTTTGTCATATACATTAATTGTTTTATATTGTGTCATATTTAGAAGAATACATTGTAAATTATTTTTTTTAAATTGCCTAGATAAATTAATGGATTATGACGGGGATAGATCATGGATGTACGATAGGGTAGATAACAATGGCGTTTTGAAAGAGAGATTTATCGGTGTTGTTTTGGGGTTCATAGAATATGCTTTACAACAACGACAATACTTAGATCTTAGCAACTGATTTAGGTGTTCGTGCTTCAAATGCGACAACACAATATATCTTGATCATAACACAGTACGTAGACATCTTCATAAGTGAGGCTTCACATTGGAATATTGGGTTTGGGAGTTACATGGTGAGAACGTACCTAGGGCCTCAACATCGTATTTAGACTCTTCACCCAGTCCATCTCCCACTCGTACACCCGTTGATAGCCATGTGCATGTGGATCCATTTAGAGACGTGGTCATGGATGCATATGGTGGCCAATTTCCAGATGAAGAGTTACGTGAAGAAGAGCTAACTCCCGCTAATAAGGCATTTTATGAGTTGTTGCATCTCGCGAACACGAAATTACATCCTAAAAAGGATAAATCAGTACTACAGTAGATAGCGGAGTTCTTGACTTACAAGACCGTGCACAAAGTGAGTAACGCCACAAGCGATCAAATTTAAAGTTGGCTAAAGATGGCATGGACCCAGAGATTGAGAGGTTAATACCTGATTCGGTATACGAGTTGCATAGGATGTTGGCGGGACTGGGGTTAGGGTACACAAGGATTGATGTGTGCACAAATCAGTGCTTCTTGTACTACAGCCAGTACGCGAGTGAGGAGTACAAAATATGCTCGATATGCAAAGGCAGAAAGATGGGATCATGGTAAGAAGTCGAGAGTCACGAAAGAAAATTGTGGTACTTCCCTCTAGGTCCCCTTCTTCAAAGGCTATACTATACTATAGGCATTGCAAAGCATATGACTTGCCATTTGAAGTGTAGCCAAGAAACTGATAGAATGATTCACCTAGCTTCTGGCAAGGCGTGGCAACACTTTGACAAGACGCATCCAGATTTCGCAACAGAGCCCAGGAACGTACGACTCGGTTTATGCACAGATGGATTCACACCATTTAACATGTCTTCGTCCAATTACTCGTGTTGGCCTGTATTCATGACTCCATATAACCTCCCTCCCAATTTTTGCATGCGACAAGAGTTCATATTTCTGAGCCTTATTATATTTGGTCCAAAGAGTCCCATAAAGAACCTTGATGTATTGTTGAGACCACTGATTGACGAGCTTAAGGATCTGTGGAATGACAGTTTGTTGACATATGACAGCTCTACGAAGCAAAACTTCAAAAACGAGAGGCTTTGATGTGGACAATCAGTGATTTCCCAGCATATGGGATGTTGTTTCAGTGGAGTACGCGTGGGAGGTTATCATGCCCTTATTGTATGGGGGAAACAAAATCTTTTACATTGTAGAACGGTAGAAAACCGTGTTTCTGGATTGTCATCGTCGGTTTCTACCAACTAATCATAAGTGGAGAAGAAACAAAAAAAGATTTCTGGAAAGATGAAGAGGCACTAGAAGATCCTATTTTAAGGAAATCGGGCGAGGAAATGAGAAGAATTGTGGAGGAGCTCCCACAGGTCGGTTTTGGTCCAAAGAGAAAAAGATTCCAGGGTTTGGAATGACTCATAATTGGTTGCGCACGAGCATTTTTTTGGGAATTACCGTACTGGTCCACAAACTTGATCCGGCACAATCTTGACGTCATGCACTGTGAAAAGAATTTCTTTGACAACATCATCAACACAGTGATGGACGATGCAAAGACAAAAGACAACGTCAAGTCTAGACGAGATTTGAAGCTCTTGACTAACCGTAAAGAACTCTTTCTAGACGAAACTGCCAGGGGAACTGTAGTCAAAAAGCCCAAGGCTAAATATTGTCTCGATAAGAGCAAAAGACTAAGGTGCTTCAGACTAAGGTGCTTCAGTGGTTCGGATATGTCTCGAACTTGGGAAGGTGTGTGGAACTGCAACAAGGAAGATTGTATGGGATGAAGAATCATGATTGCAACGTCTTCATGCAGAGATTGATCCCAATTGCCTTTTGTGACTTCCTGCACGATGATATATGGGGCCCGTTAGTGGAGATTAGTCATTTCTTTAAGGCGATTTGCGCTTCAGAGGTTTCGGCGAATGATATGGCGCTACTAGAAGAATCAATTGTTGTTACGATGTGCAGATTGGAAAAGATATTTCCACTGTCATTTTTTGATTCTATGGATCATTTGGCCATTCACTTGTCGTTCGAGGCTAGAGTCGGGGGACCAGTCCACTATAGATGGATGTACCTATTCGACAAGTACAATAATTAATATCTTAAACAATTAAACAACTTTTTCGGTTTGTTTCATTCGCTAACACTTGGTTTTTACAGGCGTATGCTCGAATTAAAAAAGACAGTTGAGAATAAAGCGCATGTTGAAGGATCAATGGCCAATTCGTACATTTTATTGGAAATAGAAAATATGTGTTCTCAATATCTAGATATATCTTTTCAAACCAGATATAACCGATTGAACAGGAACGAGACGTCTTATAGTAGATGTAGTAGTAGGCTCGTACGGTGACTCACGTCGCTCCTCCAGCCTGAGCCACATCCATAAGCTCTAATATATGATGGATGCGTGACTCTCGAGGAGTAGATGTAGTAGTAGGCTCGTATGGTGTCTCACGTCGCTGAGTCTCGACAGGTGTCGCGGCTACATCAAGAGCTGGCGTGGGAGGATCTGGCTGCTGCCTCCGTATAAGTCCGTATCGCCAACCTTTCTTCTTCGTTGCGGTAGTACGCTCATGGGTGCGTTTAGGATCGTCTGGCATCTCTATATCAATGAGTTGCGTAGAAATTCAAAATATCTAAGTTGGATTAAGACAACTTTCATTTGAAATCAAACATATATAGATACCCTGAAAGTATAATTCCCTAAAAGGCGATAGTTCAAAACAAACAATTCTGCGAGATCCAACAATTCCCTAAATGAATAAAGACATGATCCATGTTTAAAATCCAGCATTACTAACAATTTAATGATAATCGTATAACTATACTAATCGGATCAATTTAATACATGAAAAATTATGGGAAACAAAGAACTCTTGAAATTGTTATCAAAATATTTCATAAGATTATACAAAAAAGAATAATTATTATGGAATAGTTGGGGATTTTTTTTTTCTAAACAGGTATAGATAATGTAAATATATAGTTTAGTTACCTATTAAAATAATTTATTCAATACACATATTCATGTATGTAATAATGTAAATATTTCATAGTGAACCTTAAAATCTCGCAACAAAAGGATAATAATATTCGGATTTTATTTTATTTTCTTGCTGATGTAATTTGCTCCAAAAAAAGAAGAAGAAAAAGAAGAAGATCACTACTAATAATGTATTAAGATCGCAATGACCAACACCAACCACAATTTTAGGAAATAATGAGATAGAAATAAATTCTTTACCTTTTGTAATATATTAAACGAGATTTTACTATTTCCTAGATCATGGAATCTTCCTTAATTGCGAATGATTAGACGTCGTGTTTCTCAATTATGCAAATCACATCCTCAAATCTAACAATCAATAGTTAAAACTTACAAATTCAAACGAAATCAAACGAAATTCAAACAATTCCCTAAAGGCATCAAGGCTTGATCCGTATTTAAAATCTAGCATTTCTAACAATTTTCTAATCGCATATTATGCAAGATAGTTTCAATGTTTAAGCTATTGTCATAATTCTTGAAAACTAAAGCTAGTGTCAAATTTCTCAATTATGCAAATCATATCCTCAAATCTAACAATCAAGAGTTAAACCTTACAAATTCAAACGAAATTCAAACAATTCCCTAAAGGCATCAAGGCTTGATCCGTATTTAAAATCTAGCATTTCTAACAATTTTCTAATCGCATATTATACAAGATAGTTTCAATGTTTCTTGTAAATAAAAGCAAGTGTCATGTTTCTCAATTATGCAAATCACATCCTCAAATCTAACAATCAAGAGTTAAAACTTACAAATTTAAATGAAATCAAACGAAATTCAAACGAAATCAAACAAAATTCAAACAAAAAAAAAGTTACAACTTACAAATTTCGCATTAGCTACGGATTAGCCGTTGGAAAGGGGTGTCGCGCCGCTTGAGAGAGGAAGAGAGGTGAGTGTGTGATGAAAAAAATGGAAGAAAAGTAAAAAAAATAAAAATAAAAAAATGGGAAGGGGGAATTTTTTCTACCTACTCACTTCAGTACCAACGGCTCGGCCGTTGGTAATGAGTCTTAACCCTAGACTCGTTGGGCCGCACGGCTACGGCTCAGCTGTGGCCCAAGTTAAAGGGTCGCAGACCTAACTTAGTACCAGGGCCTAGCCCCTTGGTACTAATGAAAATTAGGGGTGGAGGGATTTTCTCCCAAAACCGAGCCACGGCTTGGCCGTTGGTACGTATTTGTACTAACGGATTGGCCCTTGGTAACGTACATTAGGGACGGCCGAGCCGTCCCTAATACTACCAAGGGCCTGGCCGTTGGAAAATTTCCAGGACTACTAATCCTATTTCTTGTAGTGTATTCTGGCCCAATAATTTATAATTTAATTTTATAAGAACAATAGTTGCATAAATTATGAGATGCAATGCATGCAATTCATTCACATGATATTGGATAATATGTGAAATTAATTTATATCTATAATTATATGATTTTATCTATACACATATTATGTTACACCGATAACAGAAAAAATTACTATGTACCTTGTCATGTATAATAATACATATGTACTGGAAATACTAATATTATAATAATTATAACCATATCCTCGACATATATTATGGAAATATTTATGTCTTCGTCGCACCTCTATGTATTACACATATACGGATTTGTGCAACATATGAAGCACCGCTTTTACACTGAATTCGTAAAGCAATTGAACAATAATAACGGTTTTTGATTTGGTTAAATGAAATAGATCTTTATAGTGGCGGAATTATATAAAAACAAATAGTTTATGCAACTTATTTGAAATTATTTTATATTGCAACTTCTAAAAGCAAATTTTCAATCAATTAAAGTGAAACTTGAGAACGCATCCACACCATATAGTTTTCTCGATGGAAGCAAGCCACAAGTGACGTGGTAGTATTTTCACCATCATGAAGATATGCCCTCAGGAGAACGTGTCATATACAGCAGGCTGTTGTGGAAAGTAGTGTATCGATCTGTTGAGGTGGTCACTGCTATGTTGCACGGATAATCCAAAAATGGCTCTGTATCGGTTATCGGATACTAAACGGATAAGGATACGCCTCGAATACGTCACGTGACGTATCCTATTTAAATATTATTTTTTTAATAAATCGGATACGTATCGGATACTATCCTAAGGCGTATCCGATACGTGTCCTCAATAAAATAGGTTATTTTATTGTTTTTTAAAATTTTAGTGGTGAAAAAAGTAATTTATTTATACTACGAATACCAAAATGCAATTTTCTAATTTATTAGTTTATTTAACTCGTATAATAGTTCATCGTTTTCACTTTTCACTTGATGAACCCGACTTTGAGTCGATTTTGTTTGTTGATGATGTTGTTTAACAATAAATAAGCTATTGCAATATTAATCTTTTTTGTTATATTATGAAACTTTATAATATTCGTGTTAAACATATTTATCAATTAATATTTGAGTTTGTGGAATGGTGGATCTCTTTGTATATAGCTATATGTTAATTATTTTTTAAATTTTATAAGTGTTTAATATTCATTATTTTATATACTTAATTAAATAATATATATACATATATATATATATATTTAATATTAAATATTCGACGTATCCTTGACGTATCTCAATATGTGATTTTGAAAAAAATATGTATCTTCGTATCCGTATCTTGTCTGATACGTATCTACGTATCCGTGTCCGTGCAACATAGGTGGTCAGGTTGCTTTTTATTTGTTAACTATAGTCCACGTAACTTTTATCCAATTTATTAACTTTTTTCTCGTGTAGTGGTAAATGACAAGAGCATAAATTAAAATATTCATGGTGCATCCTTATGGACCATATTAAATTTGTCAGCCTTCCTAATTGATTGGACATATGCTGCCTCTATCAGCATCATTTCTAGGTATCATTCGCAAAATCTTAAGTATATTTAATTTAATTATTATATAAGAGCCTAGACGTATACTATTTTGAACAACGTCACAACAAACCTATTTTTAGGATTATGCTTTGCATGGCTTATTTTATGACAAACAAAAGAGTGTGTATACACTCGTAAATTATTTTAAAAAAAATTATATACTGTGTTTCTCACGAGTCACGACTACCTATAAAAAAATTGTCATCTACCCCTTAAAAGTATATTTAATACTCACAATGACAGTTTATTAACTATTCATTTTGTACACGAGTATCCATAGTTTTTTCCTTGAACATTAGTCTCGAGTGTGTTCGGAATCGCTAAAGGGGCACGTTACTTTAGAAAGTCTAGAAAGTGTTCGGCATACCTAAAGGGGCACGTTACTACTTTTCAAACATCAAAGGATAAAGTAATAAACCAACATATGTTAAGGGGTTAAACGTAATTTACCAAAATTAACAAGCTATTTGTCCAGGTAGCAAATCATATTCAGATGACAATAACTGGTAGTTTGTATTGGCTGCTTTATGCAAAAGCTGATAAAAGTTTGAGGGTATAACGTTGCAAAAGCACAAGCTACAAACAGCCTTGCTTTATTTACATGCACATGTATTATATAACTCAATCCACTATACCATACTATTGAAGATGAGCAAACCATTTCTGTCAAAAGTCGTAAAATCCATATCGAAAGAGCAAACATTCAAAAAGTCTCCTTCAAAGACACTTACCAAGTATACCATCTTCAAATCTGGCACTATAATTACGAGCTTGCACCATAAACTCGGATTCTCTGTTCAATCGGGACCCGGCAGTAAGGACACGCCGCTTTACCTCTCTTCCCGTAGTTCTCGTTACAGTTTGCACAGATAACCTGGTGGGCACAAGGAAGAAAGACGACAGACACTTCATCTTTCCTGCAGATCATGCATTCCCTGTCGCCGCTGGCCCCTTTTTCCGGAGAATCTTCCAACTGGTCAAGTTCATGCAGCAGCCTTGCGATGGTTCCGCCTTGGGGATTTGCGACATTGGAGTTTTCTGTCCAAATAGTGTCTGACTGGTGTTCGGTTTCAGTGAACTGCGCAGAATCTTTGAGGCGCGCGTATTCTTGCTCGAGGCGCTGGAGATCATCCTTGTGGCGCTGGAAATCTATCTCAATCTTTAGGCGCAAAGCCTCGAGTCTTCTCTTGTTGTTCGCCTCGGATGCTTCTTTGAGACGTCTTTCTTCCTCCACCTGTCCAAGGACTTGTTCCTTAGCCTTCTGCTCCTGCCTCCACTTTCCCTTTCATATAAAAGTTGGAAACCCGATAACATATTTGTTAGCAACTTTAAGGTGGCTAACTCGTTATGCATGAAAGAGTATAAAACTTGGAAACCCAATAAAATATGTGTTAGCAACTTTAAGATGGCTAACTCGTTATGCAGGACAGAGTAGTGGATCTTTTGTTTTGAACGAAGAGCTAAACAACATAAAGAGAAATAAGGACGAACCAGAATAAGAAAATCAACTTCTGATTTAACAAGTTAGAAGAGCCATAATTAGCAAAGAGTAACGGAATGGAGTATGATATATACATTCAATTCTAGAAGCTTAAGCTAGAAAACCAAAACTTGATTCGAATAAGACCATATAGTCATAATAGAAGAGAATTACACAATCAGACCATGTTCAAAATAATAAGCAGTATAAAGAAGATGTTAACATAGCTTGATGATTCACAGACACCGTCAACAGGTAATATCAAGCTTAAACCTTGCTTTATTGTGAGATTATCAATCAATTGTGGATTTGGCAGAAATAAGGAGAGGTAATTGCAATTGTGAATGAACTCATTTGAATAAAAATGATTTACTCACTGGTGTTATGGTATATAAAAGACTATATACTGAAGTCAACAAAAAAATAACTGCAGGAAATAACCCTAATAAGAAATGGAACACTGTGTGAACCTTCACCCAGAGCAAGAAATTTGGTACGGATGTAAAAGTAACACAACAATAAATGTCTCTCCCAGATGTTAAAGATGAAATGTAAATTAACAAGGACGAAATATCAGAGAACTAAGATTGCAGCAAGACGGAATATGAAACTTCCTATCAAATACATACTCAAGAAGCAACATTAATACTAGACGCACAAGTAATAGCTGTAGAGTGTGAACCAAAGGTATAGACGATGCACCCAGTTTAAACAACTTGATACCGTTGGATAACCACCACCCAAACGAAGTTCTTGCAAATAATGCAAGAAAAGTTGCGCCCAAGTGGCATTCTAAAATATAAAGGCTAGTAGATACAAGTATGTTTCTCGTACAAACAAATAAAAGAACAAAAGATGACTTCAAGCTAAATGCCAAGTTGACTCCCACAAACAAGAAAGACGAGAAACCAAAAGTTATATCATGAATACAGAACTTCAAGAATAAGTAGCATTTTGTGATAAAAGCGAGCAATATTCTACAAATCATACTCGATAATCAGCACAAGAAATGGTGACATACCTCAGCTTCTTTTGTTGCTGCCTCTACCTCAGCCAACTCCTTATGCAAATCCGAAATTTTCTGCTTTTCAGCTGCGATTTCCTCCTGCATCTTAGTGTTCTGTTTTTCCCAGGCCAAGAGCCTCTTAAGGCACTTCTTCTCCCTCTTTGCAACTTCCAAACAAGTCATGGCTGATTCAGATGCACTCAATTTAGATGCCTCCATCTCTGCTCTAAATTCTGCATTCTCAGTCTCAAGCTTGCGCACCGCAGCATTCGCACGGTCCACTTGTCCACTTGCCTTCCTCAGAGCATTCTCCATCTCAGATAACCTCTTCATGGTGCTGTCTTCAAGGGTCTGTTTCCCCTTCTTCAGCCGCTGAGTCTCGTCTCTGTCCGACCGCAAGACCTTGAGTTCGCTCAAATCATTACTGAGCTTCCTTGCAGCCTGCATTGCCTTCTGGTGAGCCCACTCTTTACGTTCCTTCACCTGCTTCTCCAAGTCCTTAATCTCATGAATCAAACTAAGGATCATCTCATCTTTTCGGTCCAACGCCACTTGTTCTGAATTCTCGTCAAGGTTCAAATCCTGGAATTTACTCATCACAGAGTTTACTACATCTTGATTCTTTGCGTACTGGGGTTCTTCCCTGACCACAGCTGGAACCTCTGCTCCTGTACCAGAACCCTTCGGTAAATCCCCACCCGACAAGGAACTGGGGCAAGTCTGCGATTGGCTCTGAAAGTGCTTCGAGTTGGCCCTAAATCCTGCCGCAAACATTGCAACATTCCTCTTCAACAAACTCTTCATCGACGGACTCAGGTTGAATCTCTTCGGACATTCAATCTCCCTCTGCAACGCCATCTCCGACGCATACGACAAAAACCCATTCATCGGGAACTCAGCCGTCCCCCCATTCCCAAAACCCCACCCACTGTGAAACCTACACAACTCCGGAGCAACCCCAACAGCACCCCCATTAATGCCAACACCACCGTCAGCGTTCCCACCTTCCCCTTCCGCCACACTCTCACCCCCATTTCCGTTTCCACTCCCATTCGCATTCCCACTCCCACTCCCACCAGGAGACGGCAAAACCGGAATCTCCATAAGGCTGGCACGACCCACATGCAGCTCACTCATCAACAAACACCACATAGCATCACCCTTACTCAAATGCGGCTTCAGCTGCTGCAACAAACAAACCATCCCCGCGAGTGAATACTCCTGCAGCTGCCTCAAGTCCACAAAAGCCGGCCTCGGCTCCTCAACCTCCCCATCACTCCCTCCACCACCACCACCGCCACCGCTATTCAAATACGCCAACGAATTCTGCAAAATATTAGTCATCACATCCATCGCCCCGTAGCAATGCCCGTGCCTCAGTATCGCCTTCATCGCCACCTCCTCTTCGTAACCCAACGCCACGAGCTTGTTAATCGCCTCGTTATACAGAAACTCCAGATTCTTCAATAGAATCTCCTCCAGCTGCTCCTCGGTGCAGTACCCCCACCCACCACCATCCTCACACCCCGAACTCGGTATCGAATTAGGGCTCTGCGTCATGGCTTTGAGGGCCATTTGGTAATTCTTCGCATTCGATATGGGAACCTCGGATTTAGCGTCGGTGGCGGAATGATCGGGTTCGGGTCGCGCCGATCGGGTCCTCCGGTTGGCCCGGATGTGCTTCTCTCTAACGGTGCACCCCATTTTTCAGCTTAATTACACAAAATTAACAAACCCTAGAAAAAGGGAAAATTGAGAAACGTGTTAAATTAAATCAATCAAACGAATTTGTATGTATAGGTAGAGAGAGAAAAATACTTACAGTTGATTTGTGGATTTTAAAGGTGTGATGAAAATGGCGGAGTGAAGAGGAAATGGGTACAGTTCAGCTTTATGCTCACAGCTCCGGATCCGAATACTGACCCGGTTTGAACAAATTGGGAAGGTGGTACATAAAAATTGATAATTTAAATTTCAACCTCTAAATTTTATTTATTATTTTGAAGAAATGTGTTTTTAGCTTAAAATTAGCCATATGGTTTTTTTTTTGGGTAAAAAAAAGATTAAACAAAGGCACCTACGCCATATCAAAGTTTAACAACTCGACAACTTGAGTCGGGGGTCTATCCCAAAATAGATCTCCCTCCTCATGACATAACATAAATTTTGCTAGACTATCTGCGACCCTATTCGCCGTGCGGGGTATCCACTTTATCTTGCAAGTCCATGGCTTCCTCATCAATGTGATGCATTCGTGCGCCTTTCGGTATTGAGGGTCCGTCGGGTGAATGTTTTCTGTTACCATCTTGTAGACCGAGAGTGAGTCGGTCTCTACTTCAATCTTCGGAATTCGTCTTTCCCAAGCTAAGCTCAGTCCTTTCCTAAGTGCTTCCAGTTCCGCCTCATCCACCGTTGGTGTATCTACATGCGTAGCAAACCCCCATTGCCATTCTCCTCTTTGAGACCGAAGTACCCCAGATGCAACTCCCGAGTTTCGTATGTTGCTAACGCTGCCATCTACATTTAATTTGAACCAACCATCATCCGGCTTTCTCCACTTTTCCGTTTTCTTTTTCGTTCCTTTATTCCTTTGCGCGCGCTGCAGTTCAAGGCTTAACGCCTTAATTTTGAACACCATTGTGGTGATGCTCTCTTCTTTATTGCTGAAAACCTTCTCGTTTCTAGCCTTCCAGATGGTCCATGTACTTCGCGTTCACCAGCTCCTTCCAAACCGACTCTTCGTCACTTATCACCTTCCAAGCAATTTTTGCAAGCAAAGCCTCATTCGAAATTCGCGCGATCCGGATCCCCAGTCCTCCATCTTTTTTTGGCTTGGTTACTTTCGGCCATCCCACAAGGTGGAGTTTTTTTGTCGTCGCATCCGCTGACCATAAAAAGTTGCGGTTGATTTGGTCGAGTTTATCACAAGCATACTCGGGGAGCCACGAGGATTGCATCGTGTAAATAGGCATAGTCGTTGACACCGCTTGAATTAACGTTGCACGTCCCGCAAGAGACAACGTTTTACTCGACCACCCATTCGATCAAATAAATCTGCACAAGCTTCACGGCTCATCCGACCGTTTGTGAGATTAATTCCAAGATATTTTCCGAGGTTGCACGTTTGACCGAACCCCAATATATCACACACGCTCCTTTTACCCGCTGCTCCTTGGCTTCGAGAAAAGAAAACCTTTGATTTTTCCGGGTTCAACCGCAGTCCTGAGGCCGAACAGAAACTGTCAAGCACTCCCTTCATCACCTTTGTCGTTGTAGTATCCGCCTTTCCCATAAGGATGAGGTCATCCGCAAAGAATATGTGTGACAACTTGGGCCCTTGGCGACACGGTATAAGGGGTTTCCACCTCCTTTTTTCCACGGCCTCATTGATAAGGTAAGAGAGACGTTCAATGCATAGTACGAAGAGGTATGGCGAGAGGGGATCCCCTTGTCGCAGTCCGCAAGAATGTTGAAAAGCTTCAAGAGGAGAGCCGTTCCATAGAATTTTCGTGGCTGCGTTTCGGACACAAAACATGATAAGCTCTATCAACTCTTTTGGGAATAAGAAGGTGTGTAGCGTTTCTTCCAAGAAGTCCCAGTTAACCCTATCATACGCTTTTGCAAGATCAAGTTTGAGGATCATATACCCATTTTTCACCTTTTTCCTACTCCGAAGAGAATGAAGTACTTCTTGCATTGCGAAGATATTATCTTGTGTGCTTCTATTCTTGATGAAACTCGATTGCGTCGGCGCGATGATTTTTGGCATGATATATTTGAGCCTTGTGGTGATGTACTTTGTG
This sequence comes from Linaria vulgaris, assembly GCA_948329865.1. Lineage (NCBI taxonomy): Eukaryota > Viridiplantae > Streptophyta > Magnoliopsida > Lamiales > Plantaginaceae > Linaria > Linaria vulgaris. The sequence goes on along the minus strand of OX415250.1, from coordinate 130,024,370 downwards.
ACAATTTTATAAAGCACGTTACACAAAGAGATCGGGCAGAATTGGGATATATTTTCCGGCTCGTTCACCTTGGGAATGAGACATAGATATGCTTCGCATATTTTTTTTCCAAAATACATGTCTCTAAACGCTCCCTCGACAAACTGCAGCAAAGTTGTATGAATTACCTCCCAACTTTTATGGTAGAACATCGCTTGAAGCCCATCCGGCCCCGGAGCTTTGAACGGACCAGTCGCAAATACCACTTCCTTGAGTTCTTTTGCTGAAATAGGATCAGTAAGTTGCTTAATGTCTGTTGCGTCAAGTCTGGTTTGGAAAGGTGAAACGGAAAGTTTGCCTCGCGCATCGCTGCTCTGATTTTGTCCAGCCGAGAATAATTTCTCAAAATAATTCTTCGCATTTTCCTGTAGCAGCAGGTCATCCCGAACCCAAATGCCATCAATTTTTAGCGCCGTGACTTTATTTTTCTGTCTCTTAATCATCACCGCCCTATGGAAAAATTTCGTGTTCCTCTCGCCGTCTTGAATCCATTTAACTCGGGACTTTTGAAACCAAAACACCTCTTCTTGTTTTAGCACCTCGTCCAACTCACGGATTAATTCATCCTCGAGTCGGGTTAGATGTGGGTTTGACCGATGCACCAGTGAGCGCTGAATTCCGGAAAGCCTTGCATTGAGCTTCCTCTTTCGCTGGAAATATTACCGAATCTATCCCGATTCCATGGCTCGAGGATTTTGGGGACCTCGTTGATAGCTTCTACAATGTTATTCTTCTCCTCCCAAATCCTCTTAATGATATCCTCGCACTCCGGGTTTAGAAACCATGCAGACTCGAAGCGAAAAGGCTTCGGTCCGCTAATAAGCTCCCCCTCGTCCGTGCATGTCACAATGGGATGATGATCAGAGCATGTTCGGATTGCATGTTGAACGACATAAGTGGGGAAACGGTCCATCCATGCTTGATTCGCCACCGCGCGATCAAGCCGACCCATAATATTTTCTCCGTCTTCCCTCTTATTGGTCCATGTGAAATCCGGTCCCCTATATCCGAGGTCCAATAGCCCACTCCTCTCAAGATACGACCTGAAGAAGTTAAGGCGGTTTAGAGATACCGTTCGACCCCCAACGCATTCGTGAGCAAAGTAAACCTCATTAAAATCCCCGGTGACCATCCACGGTTCATCGCTAGCATTCGCTGTGGCAACAAGATCATCAAACGCTCGAATTTTATCACATCGTCGAGGCTGCGCATAAATTCCGGAGACCTTCCATGGGGTTGCACCGGTTGGACGGATTCGCGCATGTATAACTTGGTCATTGATACCCAAGATTTCGACATCAGTTTCCTCTTCTTGCCATAGCATCCACACCCCTCCCATCATACCGTTGGTAGGTGCAGTTACATGTCTTGAGAACCCAAGGGTCGGGATAATTTCTCTTGCATGTTCGAGGCTCACGCGTGTCTCCAAAACGTAGACCACAGAAGGTCTATGAATTCTAACGTATTCACGAAAATTTCTACGGAACTCTTCTTTCCCGGCCCCTTGACAATTCCAAGAAAGGATTCTCATGGATAAATTACTTATATGATATGGGAGGACGGGGTTGTCAATGGATGTCGCCCTCCATGTTGCTATCAGCTACAACATTATTATATGTATCAATACCCATTGGCGTCGAATCTCCCAACGACTTACCGTAGTCTTCATCCACCATGTCCTCGGAAAACCATTCCGTCGGATTAAGATCATCTTGTTCTCTATTTCCCATACTTGCGATGGTATTTCCAGCACGTGCACCACCCAGTCCTCTTGTCTTGTTCGTAATGTCGTGGAGAGGCCCCGAAAGTAATGGAACCTCGTGAGGAAGTCCGGAATCTCTTCCCACCTGCCGATTAGCATCCCGTTTCTGAAGAAGACGCGAAAGATTAGCATTTTTCTGACCGACAGTAAGAGGCGGTGTGGATTTTGTTGTATTATCTGTCAACGCCGTGAGTTCCGTCTCTCGCGCAGCAAGAATAGCGAACGGGTTGTGAGTATTTTCTTTGGCGGGATCCTGTTGGTTTCTCTTTAGGATAGTAATTTGCCTAGAAGACTTGCCAAACTTGATTCCTTTCCTGCCAGTAATAGAATTACTATTAGGGAAATTTTGTCTTTCCTTTTGAACCCGACTACCACTGTCCAAGCCATTTGCCCGAAATACCCCAATACCACGAGTCTCCTCATGCTCTGGGTTTGCGTCGCCTACCTTTGCTTTTCCTTTTTCCGTGTTTCCATTACCCGTGGGAGAGTCTCTCTTATCCTTTCTACCAAACTTTTTCGGCTGGATCACCATCCACTCACCGTATTGTTTGGTTTGTGCCTTCTCAATTAGCCACGCATCCGATTCATCCCCTCTCCGTGTTTCTAGATTTTTTTGCTGTTCCAACGTTCCAACAGTTTCGGGTTTCGTTGTGTTTTGTGCCTTGCAGTTTTCTTTCTTGTGATCGGCCTTCCCACACGAATAGCATATCGTCGGGAGATTTTCGTAGACGACTTGGTATACGACGTCATCAATGCATACCCCTAAATCAAGTGGTACATCTGTCCGAACTTGGACGCAAAAACGAGCAAACCTTCCTCGCGCCGCATTGTATGTATTCCCATCAATTTTAATGGGGTCGCCGATGCTTTTTGCAAGAGATCTGATCCATGTTTTCCGAAAGTGTTCAACTGGGAGGTCTAGTATTCGCACCCATGTTATCGCACTTTTAACCTTGTCGGTCTTCGCACGAAATTTCGGGCACCACTTCCGTACCGAGAGGAAACTCCCCGCTAACTGCCATGGCCCTTCGGTAAGAATCATCTCCCTCTTCTCTCTACTCAAGCCCTTCAGGAAAAAACAACTATATCCGAGGTCGACAAGTTCGAACTCATTTTGTAGTCTCCACATATTGTCAAGTTTGGTCACAAGCGCCGGATAAAACCAAGGGTTCCCAATAACACGAATAATGATTGCGTCCTTCCATTGGTTCTCCATGCGTACTTTCATGTCTGGATGGCTTACAAATTTTTTGAACGGCATGTCTACCGAGGGCGGGGATATGGTAATTAGGTCCGATTCCTCATCCATCTCGTCGTCATCAATCCGGACATGTTCAGTTCTTTTCCGAATCGCAGCCGCATATGAAATCGGTGCGCTGATGGTCTCGTTCAGATTATTCATGGTTTTTCTCTGAGTTTCCGCGTCCAATTCCATGTCATCCTCGTGTCGTGATCGTTTCTGGGTTCTTAATTCCGGATCACCTAAGTCCGGCGGGACGAATTCCGTTGACGCCGTGTTGATTTGGGTGGCCGGAGGCGAAGCTAGGGCTTGCATGGTTCGAAATTCTAAAAAATAACTTATTTAGCCATATGGTTAGTTCATGAAGAAAGAGATGGATTTTTTATCCATTTATCTTAGATCTTAAATTTGATTTCGATCGTAGTTGATGGGGTGTTTTAGGAAGACCCATAATAGCATTATGGGCTGGCCCAATCAGGTAATACTCAATAAGTTTTATATCGAATGATGACCATTCGACCGATACCTGATGATCGAACCATGCCCCTTCGACCTATCTAATTCGAAGTCGGGATGGGCTCCACGGGGTGAGATCTATAAATACCCCGTCCCCCAACATTAATGGACACTTTTTGAATATCGACGCTCTCACATATCGATCGAATTTAGTGATTCGATACTCATCCCGATTCGATCATTGTGCGTGCCCAATGTAAACGTTTGTATTAACTGCATATTTCCATGTCAAAAAGTGCCTGTTTAGTTTCCTACGATCATTTTGTCTAGATCAAATTTGTTAAAAAACTCTCAATCTTGCAAATTTCGCATTTCATTTGATCACCATTAATAGTAACTTGATTCTATGTCTTAAGGCTTTGTTGATAACAATAATGATTTTGTTATAATTTATTCAATATGCGAGGTTTGTAGGTCATTGTTGCCAATGTAAACGTTGGTGGTATCAACGACTTATTTCCATGTCATAAAAAGTGTCAATTTAGTTCCTTATGATCATCTTGTCTAGATCGCATTTTTTTCTTAAAAAAAATGTTAATCTTGTCAAAACTCACATTTCATTTGCAAACAATTAGAATTAATTTGAGAGATATCATATTTTTTTTTATCTAGATCGCATTTATTAAAAAGCTATGAATATTGACAAATTCACATTTTATTTGCAAACAATTACCATTAAATGGAGATATATATCAAAAAAAGAAAAGAAACTACCATTAAATGAAGGGTTTTAATTTGCTACTTCAACATTGGTATGCAATAATTTTGTAATGATATGTGGCACAATTTGAAAAGACAACGACCACCTAAGTTGCAATTGTGTCATAAAAACGAACTCTTAAAGGTAAAATAAGCACAATTTAAAAAATGTGCTACTATTTTTGTAGACCAAATTAGGCCATCAAAGTCATATGCCACTATTGTCTAGTTTTAACGGAAACTACTACAGACTCCAATTCGAGCAAATATAAAGGAAGCTATGAACAAAATGGGCGCATGACCTAAAAATAGATCAAAAATCGTGACTAAGACCATTAAGATATTTGGATCGACAATCATAAAAATATTTTATCTATAAATATTCGTTTGACATAATTAATAAGATATGTTTTAGGGGAAGAGCTCAAATAGATCGAAACAAGTTAGACCTATTTAGTTTCGACCTATTTTGCTCATTTCAGCCTATTTGGTCTTGTTTAAGCTATTTGGTCAATTTCAAGCTATTTTGTCTATTTTGAGTTTTGACCTATTTTACATATTTCGAGCTATATCTTATTTGGAGCCTATAATCTTCATTTTAGGCCAAACTCTTGACAACCTATATTGATGGACTTAGACATTAGAGAGCAAACGATAGGCCAACCTCGACCCAATTCATGTGTCGTGGTTTAATGTAAGCTTTCGAAGTTAAAAAAAATTGAGTAACTGTGACATGAACTGATTAATTAGTCAACAATCGAAACTGTCCCGTTTCAAACATATTTGATAAAATCAAATTTCCTACTCTAGTAATGAGGCTATAGTGTAACAATATTAACAATATAACTATTTGTACACAAATTTATTTAATAATGAATTAAAATATATCATATGGTATATACTATATAATAATATAATACACCTCCAACAAGTATAAATCTTTTTCATTTTTAGGGTTTAACACACTTGTACTTCCCTTTCACGCAACCACCATGGAGGTACAACCACCGCCCGCTGCTCCACCATCTGCGCCGCCGTGTTGGAGCTCCATTCTGAAGCAACAACCACCACAAAAACCCGAACAACAACAAGAGAAACATCACCTAAATCCGCTCTCCAATCACCACGGCGGAGTTCCGGTGGGGAGCTGCAACTCGTCGAAGGGAATAGCGGTGGCGGTTGTGGACGCCAACGCGATTATTCACGGCGGCGAGAAGCTGGCACACACCGCGGACCGGTTCGTGTCGGTTGATGACGTTATTGCTGAAATTCGCGACCCTGCTTCTCGCCACGCGCTCAACTTTTTGCCGTTTACTGTCGATACGGTCGAACCGACGCCCGAGGCTCTGAAGAAAGGTACTTTGAATTGGAATTTGTCGATACGGTTGAATTAGAATTTTACGTGTGTAGAATTTGATGTATTTGTCGTAAATGAGCTGTGATTTGCCAGTTGAGCTGTTTATTAGGTTTTGTTAGTAGTTGGAGTTTAGTATGCTTGTTATTCGAAGTTCGCCTTCGATGAAATGTAGTGAATTTAGTTTGAAAGACTGAATTGTTTTGCTGTTGTAACCGTTCATTTGAGGTTGAAAAGGTGGAGTTGGGAAGCAACATCCGGCTTGGGATTAACGTTTAAGCTTAAATCAACTCTTTTTTGAGAGTGTCTGTTGTATTTGTCGGCAATGAGCCGTGATTTCCATCGAGCTGTTTATTAGGAACTGTAAGTTGTTGGAGTTAGTATGGCTGTTATTCTAAGTCTCATATTGATGAAATGTAGTCAATTTGGGAAGACTGAACTATTTTGCTGTGGTAACGTTTTGCTTGAGGTTTAAGAGGTGGGATCGAGAGGCAACATCCGACTTGGTAGTAACGTTTAAGCATAAATCATCTCAATAGACGTTTTGAGAGCTGTTGCATGTTTAATCTTCGTATTATTTGGAGAAGTTTTGTGCTGTGTTTAGTCGATTTGCCGTATATGAAATCAAATATGTATGACTTTTTCTGGAGGAAACCAGTTATTCTGCTAATTTTATGAAATATATAGCTAGAAGTTTTGTTGGAGTTGTTTGAGAAGGACCTTTGAGCTGAACCATGTCTTAAGTTATTTCATTTTGTGTTTTTCATAGTGATTAGCTTTGCCAAGGCCACTGGTGACTTGCAAACACTTTCTGATGTGGATTTGAAGCTCATTGCTTTGACATATACACTCGAGGCCCAAATACATGGTACCCAAAACCTCAGAGAGAGCCCGCCTCCTATTCAGACGGTGAATGTCAAAAGGCTGCCCGAGAAAGACTTGCCTGGTTGGGGTTCTAACGTTCCTAATCTTGAGGAATGGGAAGCACTGGAGCAAGCATTTGACGATCTGCCTAATCCTAATTCAAGAATTTTACCCAGCAAGGCCTTGAGTCTTGGAGTCGATTCAACAGATCATAATGGCATGGAAGATGGTGTGAGTCGAGATGGTAGTGACTCACTCGTCGAAAATCAGGATGGTAATACTGGTTTTGAGAAGCCGAGGAGATACATGCCGAAAAAGAAAGAAGTTAAAATAGAAGGAAAAATGGTGGCTGATGGTATTGATGCATCTCTGGGTCAAGTTGAAGATAATGCTGATGATTGGCTGCCTGCTGTGAGTCGAAGTACTCATCGAAGATTTCTCAGAAGGAAAGCCAGACGTGACGCAAACGATGCAGTGTCTGAATTAGGTGACCAACAAAACGAATCCTGTGATACGGAAGATAAAGACCTAAATGATGGTCCATGTCCTGAGCTACTAGCAGATGAGAGTTGTGAATCAAGAATGAATGGTAATTCAGAGGACCATGACGAGAAGAATGGAGAGGAAGATATCTCAGACGGTTTAAATAACATGAAACTGGAAAAAGAATCTTCGATGGGAGTCGAATCCGATAGCGCTAAGGTGGCGGAGTTTTCCTTTGATGCAAATGAAAAAGATATTGAAACCACCAACCTTGATATAGACTTGGAGGAAAGTAGCCAGACAACTGAATGCGTTGATACATCACATATCGATGATGAGAGTAGTGAACAGAGCTGGACGCTGAGGTCCTTGTCTGAGTCTAGTGTGGCTTGCATCACCAGTGACTATGCCATGCAAAATGTGCTGCTTCAGATGGGTTTAAGACTTCTTGCTCCTGGAGGAATGCAGATTCGCGAGCTGCACCGGTATATCTCGAAATCTTTAACAGCTTATATGTTTTCCTCTGCTCGACGATATTTTAGAGATATTAAAATTTTGCATTTAAATGACTCTTTCATCATCTAAGCTTATTATTAGCTAACATAATCCTAAGAAGAATTTCATCAACTGCGATTCGTATTTTTGTACAGGTGGGTGCTTAAATGCCATGCTTGTTTTAAGGTGACTACTGAGATTGGTAGGATTTTCTGTCCTACGTGTGGAAATGGAGGGACACTGCGTAAAGTAGCTGTTACAGTTAATGAAAATGGTATAGTTTTAGCTGCTCGTCGACCACGTGTGTCTTTGCGCGGAACAAAGGTATTGTTTTTGGAAGTATCAAGACTTATCTGCTATTACTTTGCATAGTTGTCCTCAGTACACTTCTTGTTTATTTGTAAATTTATGAAGACATAATCAAGTTTGTCTTTGTTCGATAATTGTTAGTTTAAGTTTCAACATTGTGTTTGCAGTTCTCGTTGCCTTCTCCCCATGGAGGTAGGGATGCTGTAACGAAGAACCCTATTTTACGTGAAGATCAGCTTCCTCGGAAGTTTCTGTATCCCAAAACAAAGAAAAAGAATAAGCAGGTTAGCTGAGCTGAAGTTACCACCATTATATTTTTCTTTTCCTGTTTATCTGTTATTTATTTTTTCCATTATTTTGTTACAAGTTCATAATACTGAGTATTTTGTTCGTTTTGTCTTTCAGGAAGATGAGTTCTTTATACCAGATGACATTTTTCGTAATCACTCTGATAAGAAGGCTCCACTCCAGCCTCCAGTAAGGAAAGCTCTAGCTCTATTCAGTGGAAAGAGGAATCCAAATGATAATCATTATGGTCGTGCCAAATGTTAAACAGTTATAAAAATTATGTTATGTATTTTTTGCCAGTTTCTGAGATGTTAGATTATTGTGACGAGTATTGACAGATTTTGAGATGAATTGCAATGAACTGCATGACTTTTCTTTGTTGTGTTTCTTCAATATTTTTGCAGCGTGGAACAATTGCATGTATCACAATCGAAATCCTTTTAAGCTATACCATTTTGATCGTCTATACTGTAGTCCTGTCATATTTGATATTGTGAGATATTCAAGAACAAGGAGAAAGAGGTGTTTATGACTTGGGGGAGAGGGGAATCCAAGCACTGGAATTTGATATATCAGATTTGTTTATACGCATTAGGTTGAAAAATGAACTACCTATATCTTGTACAAGTTCGGTTATGATGCAATGCATACGGCAATTGGAGCATGAGTATGGGTATGGTGGTAATACGTATAATTCCTCTTTAAGCAGTTACCAAAAAATATTGGTGTGACATGATGAGGTAAATATTGAGAGCAAAAAGTAGTAATGAATACAGGCACAAATTGTTAAAAACAGACAGATAGTATTGTGGTTATGTATGCGTTGGTAGTATTTGTCAAACAGTGCTGCACAGAAACTCAGCTTTCATTAAAAAAAAAAAAAACTGAGGAATCCAATGGCCACCGCCTACCGAACATAGCTTCTATAGCACTCAAGATTTACAAGAACTCTTAACAGCCTCACAGAAGATTAAACGAATAGGGCAACACGCAAAGGCGACAAGGCATCTATATATCATACATTTTTTCGATTTTAAATTAACTATGAAGAAAGAGCTAGTTCAGCCCACGCTAGTGACGACGCATGCATATCTGCCGATATGGACGTGTCTATCCCGTTTTCCAACATTGAGCACAATTCTGCCATGGACGTCCGCGTGCTTGAACTAGGATGAATACATAGGTTCACCACGTCACATATCACTTTCAAGTCCTCGTATCTGAAGTGTTTTATCTCAGGGTCTACTACGTAAGACATAACTTCTGGCAACTCTAAAAACTCCTTCGCCTGCGTTAAAAAAATAAAATTACACTTTCTTCAAAGTAAGTTGATATCTTGAAAATGACAACAGAGCTGAAAAAATATCTATAACGGCTTTACCCAATCGACTAAGCAGCCTTTGTCTTTGCAATACGGTGGTCTTCCACTCACAATTTCGAGCAAAAGAACCCCAAATGCGTAAATGTTGCCCTGGATATCTAGATGGCGTCCTTCCATTGAATTTGGTAGGATACAAACGGCACCTTCATTACTTATCACGCCAGAGCTCTTTTCTGATCTCGAAAGAATCGTCTTCCAACACTCAAAGTCAACGAGCTGAAAAAACATCCAGAGTTATCTACTACAAATTGCATTGTACAGTACAAAAAGCTAGAAAATATTAATCTTGTGATGTCAGCCTCACCTTTGGAGAGAAATCTTCGGTTAGATAAACGGAGTTTGAGTTCAACTCTGATATTGTAAAAGGAGGATTAAGTTCCGTGTGAAGGTACTTTAATCCACGGGCAATGCCAATACTAATTTTCATCCGGCGTGTCCAAGAAAATTGGCATCCTTCTTCATCTGCAATAGTGGATCAAAAAGCTTATGTTTTCAGCTTGCAACTAAATTATGGAGTTTCAGAAACAAAAATAAGCATGACAGAGGATACTGGATACACGGGCAATCAACTTACAGTGAAGGTGTTCATAGAGCGTCCCGTTTGATGCATATTCAAACACCAGCATCCGTGTCAATGGGGTGTTCTCTCTGCAATAACCTAGAAGCTTTGCCACATTCTCGTGATTTAATCTCGCCATATCCGCCACCTAGTTCATCAAAAGAATAATTGTTGAACCAATCGGTCATGTACTGAAAAAAATGTTTATTTCATGACATTGTGAACAATATATTGTTTTTTGCAAGTAATCTTAATTCAAATTTAGCTACTTCTTAAACGTCGGAAGGTATTGTAATCTGGCCAAACTTATGTTAGATGAATGTCGAACAAGATACCTCCTTCTGGAAGTAAAGTTCGAGGTAGCCCGTCCAGTGCTCTTCTCTGATGCAAAGGGCTATCAAAGCGATTTCGGGCCCACCTTTCATGATGCCTTTATAAACCACGCTATCTGGAGACGACCCAATGATGTTGCTGAAATCTTCACAAGCTACTTCAAGTTCTTGTCTGGTGTATCTCAGTACATCCTTCAATGCATCTGAATCTGCAACTTGATAAAAGATATCACGCATAAAACCAATTATCTACCAAAAGAAGAAATATCAATAGACGTACCTATGAGAATCGATAAGTGGTCTTTAGTGCTTGAGGACTTTTTCCATGGAATAATGATTGAAGGCCTTCCTTTCCACCTCTGAACCGCGGTGAAAATTGCAGTGATGAAGAGCAAACTCACCATCATTCCGGTCACTATTTCGAGAGCCAATAGCCACGAAGGTCTTGAACCGTTCGATTTGTGTTTGGATCCGTCTGCAACGGGTGCGCTCTTTGCACTCAGTCCGGAATGATTTTTAGAGGGTGGAGCAGCACCTAAATAGTCGCAAAGCCAACTTTAGCTGCTTATAGGTGATTAACTGATATATTTTACATTTTATTAACGTCTTAATGAGAAAAACGAATATCGACTAGAGTGGAGTCAACAAGGACATACCACATTGTGGAGCAGGACGCTGTTTGGGGTCTTTATCCTGAAGGCAGTTACCCTGAAAGCTTGATCTATATGAGAAAACGACATTAACAAAAAATGTGAGCATAGGCATTTCAATTTACTGGAAAGTAGTCGTAGTAGTAAGGTAAACTACCTAGGTAGATACTCCAAGCACTTGGGTATGCTTCCGACCAAAAAATTGTATGACAGGTCAGCCACTTTTAGTTGGGAGGCACCACATAACCCCATAGAGATGTCGTTTGAAGCATACCTAATACTCAACAAAATCACGAACAAATCACAAAAATAATATATTAAAACATATTCATGGGTGAAGAGGCAAGGTACTAAACTCAATAAAGCCCTATGATGAGATTATACCCAAATAAACTCCACTAAATTGTGCCATAAAGAAAAAACTAAGACATAATGAAGAAACATGAGGACAAGAGTAACAATTGATCTTTGTACCCAAAATTAACGATCAAACATACAAGTTGACTTGAAAGATAGAGCACGAAAGTTGCATTCAACTATCTTCTGCTTACATTCCGTGTGCTTTGGATGGATATCCCGAGCTATTGCCAACAGGAATACTTCCGAGAAGTCTGTTTCTATCAAGTCGAAGTTCCTCAAGGTTCTTTAAGTTACTAAGCCAATAAGGCAACTTTCCAGTCAGCCCATTCGATTGTAGATTTCTGTAGGATGAAAAAAGAAACTAATGAGGAACGAAAGAAAGCTGCAAACGTATGTCAAAGTCCAATACTCATTTCACACTAACATTTTCACAATGCCGTTTAAGTTTCCAATCTCCAGAGGGATTGCTCCTGTTAGCTGATTCGACCCCAAATCCAATACCTTGAGGTTTCTCAACATGCCAATTTCCTTCGGTATTGTACCAATCAACACATTCCCATGCAAAATTCTGTTAACCAGAAGACAACAAATTCATCAGACTAAGCTACCAATACCACAATAAACTATCAATTTTAAATACTCGTTTCAAAATAAAAGCTTACAATTCTTCCAAAGTCGATAGCTTGTAAATCTCGGGTGCGATAAAACCTCTTAAAGATGCCCCAGAGATGTTACTGCAGCACACGCAAAATCACAATGGAATGCCCAATTAGTCCATAACAATGCATTGTCTCCATCTCTTACCAACAATTACTTACATAGTGAACAAAACATCATTCAAATTCTTACATCTTAATGACATGATCTCCGGCCAACGAACAAGAAACTTTCGACCAACCACAAGGATCCGACTCCAGAGGATTCCAATTTGATAAAACCAGCAATGGGTCCTCAATTATAGCTCTCTTGAAAGCAGTCAGGGCTTCAACTAAAACAAACAAAACAAAAATCAAGAAAACTTACACCTAAAAACCGAGCTCTGTAATTCCACTAAATCCAACTAATTTCAACATCTTTACAACACCAAAGTCAAATACACTAATCATCAAGCTCATTACTCTAAAGGGGCAAAAAATCAAGAATCAAGATCTGTACAATAAATTCACTAAAGTACTAAACCAATTAATTCAAAAAATAAAAATTACCTTCACTTTCAGGAAATAAAACACACTCCACTACCAGAAGCCCTAACAAGCTGAGCAAAAGAACTCCAAATGAAGCTAAAGATCCCATCTTTACTGTAGATTCACTAACAACACAGCATTTTAAGAGAAACCCACAAAGTAAAAATGAAAATAAAAAATACCCAAAAGAGGATAAAGCAAAAAAAGTAGTGGGTTCAACTGGTAGTTGAGAAATAACTAAAAAGAACCCACAAGAGGAAATTAAAAAAAGATTGTCTCTTTCTCTTTACACTTAATTATGAAATGCTTAACCGTAAATCTTGGATTTTCAACTAACAACAACCCATGAAAGCAAATGCAACTGAAAATGGAAAAATGAGAGTGTTGTGTTGAGTTTGAAAGTATGAGACTTGGATTCAAAGAGATGTGTTTGGTGTCAGAGAGAGGAGAGAGAATAAAATTACAGCCAGTTGCAGATGGGAGCTGGAGAGAAAAGACACAAAGAATGTTGTTTCTTTTCCTTTTTCTTTTTTGGGAAATTAATTTTGATGAAAAATGGTGGATTTTGTTTTATTTTGTGTGTAGTGGTTTAGTGGTGTTTTTTTTTTTGGGATTATTTTAGTGGTGTTAAACTGCCTTAATTAAGGTAATGATTTGTGATTATGGCAGAGTGAAGAAAAAGTGGACCTCTTTTTCAGGAGATACAAAGAAAGCCAGAAAGACCTTCTTAGGTCATCAACAATGTGAACGCGTTGAACAGTTGATAATTATAAGTTTTATTTATGAATTAGTTATTTGTATATGTTTGGATTTATATTATGTGTTGATGTTATATGATAGTTGACTACTGGATGTGTAATTTTTAGTGGTCTAATTTGAAGTCCCTTTTTTGTTGAGATGCAACTAAATAAGAAAGACAACAGTCATTGGATTCTAGAACGCATGTGAAATAGTGTTTTAGACGCGACGATAAGGGCAAGACATGGAGCGGGCACATTGATACAATTTTTTTTAACAAATTTTCACTATAGAGCAAATACGACACGAACATGTGTGGTCTTTTAAAGTGACGACACATAGTAGTAGAAGACTTAATGGTAAACCAATAATATGAAGAAGTGTCGAGCTCCAAGTGGAGAATACAAACTGCAATTATTTCAATCCTTATGGCCCCTCTCACGTTTAGCGAGATCACGAGTTAGGTTGATTTAGTGTTTTAGATCTTGAAATTTACGTAGAGAGGGTCGTGCGACTATAAGACCCCCTTATTACTTGTATTATGAGTACTTATGGGGATAGTCAAATTAGCCAACTCTCATGACTAATGCACAAATGATAAACACTTCACAAATCTTCAATAGTTAGTTTGAGTGTAAAAAATGACTTTCAGTAATTGTTGCATATTGATATACTCTCATACATATGGACACGCATAAATATGTATCTCGCATCAATGCTAGAGGTAAATTCACCTATATACACTTAATATTTGAATTTTGTACTTAGTCGCTTTTAAGGATTTTTTTCTTCACTAACAACACACACTCGTAATCGAAAATACATTATTAGACGCTAATTCTTGATTCAAAATTACGAGTATAACCTTTTGATTAAAACCTACATTGTCAAGTAGAATGAACATGATTATGTACAATATGTACACTCATTTTTCATTGTTATATTTGATCCAACCCATTAAAATATTTAAGAAAAAGAACAGGATAATATTGCACGATAAAAATAGAAGTGTTGTTTACCAATTGTACCCCTACTTCACTGAATCTTATGAGGCTTCTAAGGGAGCAAAATAGGGAATCCACCAAAAGTACAAACTCAAACAACCTCTTGGAATCTTGTGCCAACAATCATGTGCCTAATTCTCAGTGCACGTCAGATAATGCTGAATTTCAAATACCACGATATTTACAATCATCTCACGATTTTCGTCACGTCAGTATAGTACAACAATAGTTTCATAAGTGAGGTGATAATTTATTATTTTGATTAACTAAACAGCAGTAAAAGCATGAGATAAAGACTTAATACAATTTTCACATTAGCTGTTAACAACATACTTAGCTATCGATTAGGTATTTCACTAACCCTAAGGTCACGCATTTCTTTTGAGATATTTTGTGGCTCACGCATAGTAATAATTATTGTATATATGTGTGCTATATATTGCCAATAGATAATTAATTAATCATAAACTAGAGGTTAATAATATTTATTTTGACCGAATAGAAAGAAGAATCCTACATTGTCGTCTCATGTGTATGTCCTTATATATTTGTTTTATGTCGCAACTTTAAATTGAATAAACGAATTGACCCACCCAATTTAGTTATCAAAGAAAATAAAAAATAACCTACTCAATTTTCTTTTTAAAAAAGTAGTAGTGGTTGGCGTGCTGCCCCCTTCATAACTAATTAATTTGAAATGTCCCAGTTTGAATAGATACCCAAATAAGATAATGTACTCTCTTTGTTATGATATATCATGAAAGTAACACTATAGTATATAGTATCTTTGTTTTGTTATGGTTGAATCACTTGAATGTAACAACATTAGTACTTTTGAAATTTATACATTAGTACTGCAATGAGATATAAATAATGATTCAATGAGAACTAAAACCGTATAGTTGCTTACAAACAATTAACCAGGATATTAGACAAAGACACGTTTCTTTTGAGTGTATGTGATGCTCATTTAGTCATTTATTACGATGGCAACATGCAAATGGTGACAAAGTCCTTCATCTTGTGAGCAATTAACCAATTAATATACCTTTAAGTAATACATTCCCCTCTTTCGAACATTTGTTACATGGGAGTTATATATAATAATGATTTCTTATTTCTCTTTTTTATTTTATTTTTGTTTGTGAGAAAAAATATATTCTCAGGTCAACTAGTTACAAAACCACACCTTATATATATATTGACAGGAAAGAAGTAAGCCACAAAAGATGGTCCAACTTTTTGTTCAAATTATGGTAGTAGCAAAACGTGCATTGTAAGGCGGACAAAGGAGTATTAATTATCTTGTTTCCCCCCTTGCTACGACAAGCCAAGGCAAATCTAATCATATGACAGTTACATTTCATTTTAAACTATAAATGATGCTAACAAAATAGATATGGACTATAGTTTTATCGAGGCTGCCTAACAATAGAAACTTGTATTACTGGACTGAATTGATACCTTGTGACTTCGCCTTTTGATTTTATTAATTTTCCGCTGTATAATTTTAGTATTAGTCTTGGAAATGGTACTAAACTACAAGCCCAATTAGGAGCCCAATAAACACTTGTACTTGTAATGGACCATAACAACTTGTACTGGCCCAAATGAACAAGCCCTCATTCTGAAGGATCTCAGCAAAAGCGTCGGGCTCATAATCCTCATCCGAGTCAGAGTCATCAAGAGGCATGGCATCCAGTTGGGATGTGTCGAACCCATCGTGGAATCCTCCCAACTTCTCGGCCTGCCCCACGATCACATCTCTACATTCTTTACGATATTGATACTCACGCCTCACGAAGATCTCTTTGTACGTATTGCTCAATATGAACTGCTTCGCAATTTGCACCTTGATCTCCGGGCGATGAGTCTTACGCGGTAAACAAAGAAAAATACTAAGAGTTGGAAAGGGTTATTACTCGAATGGAGATCCAGAGCAGAGATAATCACTGTGAATTAAAGGGCTTTGAGGGACTCGACAAGCTCTGAATGCATGCAAGAGTTCTCAGTTTTCAGTTCTTCCACCTATAGCTCGGCAACTTCATTACTCTTCTACTCAGCCATGGCATCCTTCTTAGCTTTCTCAAGGCCAGTTCTCAGTTTGGAATTTTCTGCTCGAGTAGAGGTCAGAGTTTGATTGGCATATTTAAGCTGACTCAGAGCATGACTCTTTTCTACAATCGCCCTATCAGCAGCGGTAGGGTCTAAATTCGCCAACGAATCTATGTCGGCCGATAATTGCGCTATGGCCTCCCCCTTATCAACCTCGATGTTGTTTGCAACAATCATGCTCATTTTCAGAAATTTGCTAACCTAAAATAGAACACACTGTTAGCACGTTTAATTGGGGAAATACGCGTGTATGACTATATTCAAAGAAGGTGAAAACCAATCAAAGTAATGATCACTCACGACTTGGAAGATATGAATGCCTTGGCGCACTGCGCGTCCACGATCGTTCTCCCCTAGCAAATGAGTACTCACACCAGCGGGGAAGATGGTGCCCATCGCGCGAACAACTTCGCCTTTGCCAAACTCGGGGAAACCAACATTGATGTTGGGGCTCGGAGTAGAGCAACCAGGCATACGCGGGGTAGGGGGTCCTCCGGGGAACGATCTCTTCTGCCCCGTTAAACCTGAAACTGCACCGTGATGCGCAGGTGTGGCCTGAGGTTGGTTGGAACTTCCTCCTATCTCGCCTTGGGAAACTTCCCCGAGATCCTCGCCTTGGTCTCATGGACTGGCGACCCGATCGCCTTGAGAGTCACCAGCCTCTCTAGCCTGAGTCCGGTAACCAATCCGCCCTCGAGTCTTGAGAGCGGCAGGATCTGAGCCGTCAGCACTGCTACTAGTTGCAACACCAGCTGCTTTCTTTGCAGCAGGATACTGTTGCATCTTCGATTGACGACCCATCACGAGAGTTGTTGCAAGAAAGACATAACAAGTAAGCCAGACTCTTATCGCATGCGAGCGATATAACTATATATATATCTAAAAATAAACTACGAAGTGTGCATATTAAGAATATACACAAGTCATTGGGCCCTCTATAAGGCTTGGGCGATAAGCTACCAACTCTCAATACATCGTCATTAACCAACAGTGTGTGGTCAAAGTTGAATTTGAATAAAGTCCTCAAAAAACCCTCATCCCATGTCAAAGCCCCAACACCTGACGGGATTCCACGTCTCTTAGACCTTGACCAAACTTTTGGCAGACAACTAAATTCTCTTGGGGTTCTCTCTTTAACATAGAAGAATTGCTTCTTCACCCCGACACTGTAGCTCTTTGGGTGGCAATCAAGAACTTGTGGCCAATATTTGCCCTCACAAAGAAAAACCATTTTCCCTCTTCCTATTGCTTATCACAGAAAACAATTTCCAGAGAGACGCCTATACTACTTAACATGGTACTAATTAGAGGATGGATTGGGAACCTCAAATCATTGATAAAATGCTTGACATTCATGGTGATATGACACGCCGGAGGGGTATGCATCCTTTCATCCTCATTAGGGAACCTAATCTCGTAATCCCCCAAGCCATAATTTTTGTAATAGTATTTTGGTTTATGCGGTACGCTAGATACCATTTTCGTATGTCTCTCACGTCCTATACTACTTTACCTCACCTACCCTGCCCAAATTCATTCTCGTAGTAAGACCACTCTTCTGAGTTGTCACCCTCCTCGTCATGCCCGAACGAGTCAACTACTAGATAATCGGGGTCCCATATTTCATTGTCAGTTTGATACAATGGAATATACCCCAACGAATGCAGCAGACTAGCACTAACGCCCGCATGTTTGCCTTCATGAACAACGACAGCCCTCTCGAAAGCTGACCTGAGATCTTGTGGATTAGACATATTCTAGAAACCACAAAAGATGGCTATGAACTTACACACTTAAGAAAAAGGGCTTACAAATTTACAAACTCCAAGTTAAGTCGTAAAACCCACCTTTGATTGCACGTACGATATTGAATCTTTGCTAAGAAAACCTCCAAAGAAGGAAGTAACTAATAAGTAATCACTTCAAAGAATCAAAATGCTATTTTTCACTAAATACCTACACACTAATTCATATCGAAAATGTGTATCGGTGATTACACATCGAATACCCAAATGTTCGATGTCAATTTGTACATCAAAAGGAAATATTCGACATAGCAGAGCATTTCGACATACCTTTGCCAAAAATAGAACGCTCTCGCTAGAATCCAAATGACTTCTCTTTTTTCTCTCCTTCTATTTACAATGCTTGAGTCCGCATTTATGGCGGACGATTTGCCTGCCATACGAAAGACTCCATTTCGATACCGATGTCACATTTGATATCAATATTCGCAATTGGATATCGTCGCCATATTCGCCATCGATATCGACATCATATTCGATATCAACATACATATTCGATATCGAATAACCTTAGTCGATTACGAATTACAAAATTTTCTTTCTCCATTCTTGGCAATTAACGGACTCAACGAGATCATCTAATTGTAAATTTGTGTATGTGTCGCTATTAATATGGGTCTGCCAGTTTCATATTGTGGGACCTATGGTTCAAAATATAAAATTAGCAGGACATTACGGTCCCCGCGAATGAACTGGGGAGACGTTAGGTACTGACATATCATAAGTTATTTTATTTAAGTTTAAGAATTATCCTTTACAACGATAACTTATAAACCGTGGGACTACATAATATGGGCAAATACTGTGTGGACCAACCCAAACCAATTGTTGGCCGAAGCCCAACGCAAATCGAACATTTATCATGATATCAAATATTGAATATACATATTCGATATGGTACGAACTTTGCCGCAATTCACGGAAGCAGACTCCACCTTCGATATCTATATAAAGGCGGGTCCAAAATTCAAGGAAAGGTTAATTAATATTATATTCACTGTTCACACATATTCAATATCGATTACCCCTCTTCGACATATCATTATATTCGATATACACTTGCATTCGATATGGAGTCCCACTTCGATATTGTCTATTTTCAACATCTTAACTACATTCGACATAGACACTAGCCTTCAACATCTCTCAGCTTTCGACATCATCATCATCTTCGACGCCAACAGAGTTTTGACATCCTCAGAGCATTTGATATCATTCAGAGGCAGTCAAGCATCGTCGTAGGTGTTCCAGACAAAGTTAATCTAAAACGTGTAATAGATTAACATATTTTGTACAAGGTCAATGAATCTTCTTGTAATATTTTGTATTCGTATAATTATAATGATCCTGTACCAAAATATAATGAGGCACTAAAAGTGAGTTAAATAATCATCTCTTGGGGTTTGGGGAAGTTGGGGATTGGTTTGAGGAGGAATTTTTTATCACATAAAATAAATATTATTTTAAACGGACCAAAAAAATATATTGTTTACAAGAGACCGAATTTCACATCAAAATTGGATCCTCGAAAAGAAAAGTCTTGTTGTTAATGCGTCACATCGTTATTTCTATTATGGATGTTTATAAATTCGCTCTCCGACCAATCCGTCTAAACCTGACCCAACCCCATACATGCATGGTTTCTTTTACTTGTGTAATAGTTGAAAAAGATGGAAATCCGACCTTGGATGAATGAGTTGTGGGTTAAGTCGTGCATCCGCCTACTTGATATGAACCCCCCCCCCCCCCCCCCCCCAAAAAAAATATTCTTAATTCATTTAACAGAATACTACAACGTTAGCAAAAAAGAAAAAAAAAGAAAAGCTAGTAGTGTACTAGCCAGATAATAGAGATAGCTACACAACTCTATAGTTCATCTATAACTTGATAAGTTAATATCTTGATGCTGTAACGAAGGAAGACTTTACATGCATAAAGGTAAAACTCAATATTCATTAATGCATAAATTGACTTGAAAATAATATAAGGACCGAAAAGACAAAAAAGAGAGGAAGTTTTTTTAGTATGAAAATGTAAGACTAGATTTAGAGTCTAGTTTTTCAATTAGTATCGTTGCCTAAAATGACAAATGCTTTTGCTAATCACACGAGTATGAAAGTGTTGAGCAATTTTCTTTGCGTTTCGTTTATTTATAGTGGAGAACGCATTGTGGAGATTTGTGTGAATGATGCGGAAAAACAAAGAATGGGAATATGCATATTATAGGAAGATTCTTGATTTTGATATTCAGATGGTCGAGAAATATGTAAGACCGAAAGGAGCTTCTTTGATCATGATGAATTTAGAGTGTGGCAAAGTGTTACTACATGGTACAAACGATACATTCGTTGTATATGATCCGATTACTAAAAGAAAACAACTTTTTAGAATTTTGGATGATAAGCACTTCCCTTGCCCTGGAAAATAGCGTTTGTTTTTGCAAATAGTCCCTCATGTACGAAGTTTTTGTTCACTAAGAGAGGTGTTGAACTTGGAAGAGGAGTTTGTGACGATTCAAAACGAGTTCTGGAGGTAAAAGTATTTAGTATCTTGTATATAAGTATGTAACACATGTGTAGGACTTATATAAATATTTGTTTTGTATCTTGATTAGACATGTAGGATTCTAGGCATAGGGACACGCGCAAGAAATGAAGGATGATTAGGTTTTAGCTATCATTGTAATAAATTAAACACAAATTGAGTTAAAATAAGACAAATTTAGAAAATGTTTTTACAACCGTTGTATGGCTTGCATGGTCCAACCAACGATCAATATAACACTATTTTTCTACACTATCACACTAACCACCCTATAATTGCACTCTCCATATGGCGGTAGTCAAGTTGTTGCACCAAGTCATCGTGTAATAACTGCATGAAATAATTTAATGAACATGCCCAATCTCCACATTTATAGCCAATAGTAGCTTCTTGCATTTACCTATGAATAAGAATATAACGACCTTTCTACTCTTGGATTCTTATGACCCCCGACAGTTATTTGCTAGTCTTTCCTACTAGTCATGAACGGTGTAACTAACAAATACTCCCTAGCTATCTCCGCAGTAACCAATAATTCGCTTCTTGCAGTTAATGCTGCTAAGGACCTAGCGACTCTTTTGACCATCGACAGTTATTGAGCTCCTCTGCAGCCCTATTCTTGTCGTGTACCATTTCTGCAACATTTAACAAACTTAGGTGATTATTAATTAGATTAGCTGGTTATATACCTGTTATACTACAACGTATTATAAATTATAATTCTAATATGACAGAAATGTCGAAAATGCCCGTTATCTTTTGCCAACTTTAGTTTTTGCCCTTTATCTTTTTAAGCTGTCGTTTATGCCCCTTAACTTTGCCAAAAATGCCCAAAACACTATTTGGCGACTAGTGGCAGCCATGTCATCAAATGTTGGCATATGTGGCCAAAATGTGGCTGCCATGTCATAAAATTGTATAATTATTAATTATCTTTATTATATAAATTATAAAAACTCATTTGTAATTCTATTTTAAAATTTAGAATTTTTAATAACTATTTTTTTAAAAACAGAAAAATAAAAAGTTAAATCTTTATAATTAGCTTTATTATTTAAATTTTAAAAACTTACTCTATAATATATTCTTTTAATATAATAAACTTTATTCATTTAAATTATAAAAACCTCATATATAAATCTAATTTCAATTACTTAATTTTTTAAGAATTTAAAAACTTTTAAAAAAAAGAAGAATGAAAAAAGGCCGTCTTCCACACCCTCCCCCCCCCCCCCAAAATCCCGCTGGCACCCCCATAGCCTACCACCACCTCCACTGCATCACCGCCGCACCACATCACCACCTCCACCCACAGCCGCCGCACCACACCACCACCCCCACCCCCACAGCCGTTGCACCTCCACCCCCACAACCGTCTTCACTTTCACACCACCACCACCTCCACCCTCACAGCTGGGGTCACTTCCACAGCCTGCACCGCCAAAACCCATCACCAAATTGATCAAAAAAATCGACAACAACAGCGGCGCAAAACCTGGAGGTGGTGGTGGGCGGAGACGGGGTGGTGGTGGGTGGAGAAAGGAGACGGGGTGGTGGTGGTGGGCGGGGTTGAGGGTGGGGGGTAGGGGTAGGGGTAGTAACGGGCTGGTTGTGGTGGGTTTCCTTTTTTCTATTTCTTTTTCTTGCATTTTTTTTATTTTTAATAAGTTTTTTAATATTTTGTTTTTTTAATTTATAAGTTATTAAAAATTTATTTTTTTTAAATTTAGAATTATATATAACACAAAAATATAAATGGGGGGGGGGGGGTATTTACCTTTTTTCTGTTTTTTTTTTAAATTTTATTAGTTATTAAAAGTTAATATTTTTAAATCAAAATTATAATATTTTGTTTTTAATATATGTTTATTTTTATTTTTATAATATAGCTAATTATATAAAAATATAACAATGAAAAAAAGATGACATGGTAGCCACGTAGGACGAGATTTGATGATTTGACGGACACATGGCAATGAACAGTGTTTTGGGCATTTTTGGCAAAATTACAGGGCAACGACGGCTTAAAAAGATAAAGGGTAAAACCTAAAATTGGCAAAATATAACTGACACTTTTGACATTTCTGCCTTCTATAATTTTTTGCAAAAGCTAAATGCTACATGCTACATGCATGACTATTTCTTGATTTTATATTTAATTTTACATACAATACTTAAAGTTTCGGGTCATTTCTTAGTCATACAATATTGAACCTTGTTTTCCATGTTAGGAAAACCAGGTCATGCTGACTAGAAATTATGATAATGCAATAATTAATAGAAAAATGTGGTGGAGTCTAGTCAAACAAGAAATATTTGTGAAATATTATTGCAAGAATCTTTGTCTAATTATCAGAATCTAGTCACCATATATTAATTAATTAACAGAATCCAGTAACTTTTATTACACCACCGGCATAGTGGTTTAAATCTACCCCTGCCCCTATTTGCCTAACTCCATTCTCACCACTTTGTTTCATCACTTTCACAGAGCAAAATTACTCACTCCAATATCTTGCAAAATTGAAAAGTAAAATGGAAATGGCGATGGAAACTATAAAGTTTTCTATATTAAAAATTAAAGAAGCCGGACCAATGGGGATGATGAAGAGAACATGATAGAAGTGGCGACCAATTATATACACAACTATTTTGGTCTTATTTCCGTTCTACGATAAAATAATACAAATGAGATATAACTAACCAAAATAATGCTATCAAACTGTATTGTCGGACTAGCTTGGTCCGGAACACTTATTACAAGCTTACTAGGTAAAATAAACTAATTACAAAATAGATATAGCGTTCGAATTCTCGGTGTTCGATGCTGACGTGTTGGATGCCTCTGTTCGATGTGAAAAATATGACAAGGATTCTGTTAGGGTTAGGGTTCTATTCGAGCTAGAACGGGCTCCAAGAATTAATTGGGAGAGAAGAGAGAACTAAAAGTAATTTAAACTAAAATTTATTGTTCTTGAATGAATAAAAAGTACAAGACTTAGACTATTTATACCACTACTAATAATCCTTAACCAATTAACCCTAGACTTCTTAAAAGGAAATAACATAATTAAAGAAAGACTCCTAAATTAAGAAGAACAAAATAACATAATTAACTACTTCCCATAATCTCTAAGCCATGCGGGTTTATGCTTTATACGACTGGGCCTAGCATTAATAGGTATAGTCTGTTGAGCCGTATCAATGCCCGCCTCTGAAGAAGAGGCCTTGTCCTCAAGGCCCAATTACAGGTCTTCAAGCCCCAAATTGCCTTGGCCCAGTTGAAGTACATCACGGCCCATTAGGTCTTGGCCCAGTTGAAGTGAAGCACGGCCCAATAGGTCATGGACCTCCCTTATAAAGCCTTGAGCTTCCTTTTTAGGGTTTTCATTTGTCTCCCACTCTTCAACACCAGCCGCCCCCTTCCCCATTTCACTACTCTCCCCTATTTCGCCATTTCCTTCTTCATCCACGCCCAAGGATGAAGCTTCAACCCGAAGTCCGACGACGCCCTCTCCTTTGCCCAACAGCTTCACGCCTTCTCCTTCCTCAACCCCGGACGCGGCATCTCCGCTCGTTAGTCCGTCCCCGTTCGCCACCGTTACTTCCTTTTCCGTCGTTTCCTCCGTCAACGGAGTGTCGCCCTCCCGACGCACGCTACCGCTCCGTCCCTCCGCAAACAACCGCTCCACCTCGGCCGCATCCACCCATTTCTCACCATTTTCCTTCTTACCCAACTCAGCCGCCCCCGCCATTTCGCCACCAACCTCCATGTCTACTCGTAAAGGATCTTCTTCCCCCGATCCGCCATTGCGCCCTCTTTCTCTTGCAAAAACCGCTCCAAATCTCCTTCCACAACCCAAGTCGCGTCCGCAATAGACGCGCCCTTCCAAGCTACCAAGCACTCCGTGGCCTTACGCCCATTTCGCCATACCACCCTTCGATCTAGCACCTGCTCGGGCGGAGCAATGAAGACATCCTCCTCGGTCAACGGCGGTAGCGCGGCGGTGCTGTCCGGTGGAGGTCCGTGGTGCGGCCGAAGGAGCGACACGTGGAACACATGGTGGACCCGCAACCCGGGGGGCAAATCGAGCTCGTATGCGACCGCTCCGATGCGTCGGACCACGCGAAAAGGACCGTAGAAGCGGCGGGACAGCTTGTGAAAGCCCGCACGACGCACCGAGATCTGTCGGTAGCTGCGCAACTTCAGGTAGACCCACTGACCGCTTTCGAACGTTATGTCGAATCTATGTTTGTTAGCTTGACTCGTCATACGTTGTTGTGCGGTGTGCAAACTATTCTTGATTTTGTTGAGCATGTGAGTCCGAACTGTAAGTGTTGTGTCAATTGCTTGATTAGTAGATGTGCCTGTTATGTAGATCGGAATAGTATATGGGCTTCGTCCAAAAAGTGCTTCATATGGTGAAACTTGTGTACTTGAATGTTTGCATGAATTGTACCAAAATCTCGACCACTGTTTTGGTTCTTCCATACTAAAACAGCGGAGATAACATTCCAAAGAACGATTCACCACCTCAGTTTGGCCATCTGATTCGGGATGATAGGCTGAACTGTAATGTAGATTTGTACCTATTTGCTTGAAAAGTTCTGCCCAAAATTTACTTAAAAAAATGGGATCTCTGTCGGAAACAATGGAACGGGGTAAACCGTGCACACTATAGATATCAGTTAAAAAGATGGAAGCTAAATAAGCAGCAGTAAATTTTGTAGGGAGAGCTGTAAAACGAGCAAATTTGGTCAATCGATCAACAATAACCCATATCGCCGTTTTTCCATGAGACATTGGTAAATGCGTTATGAAATCCATGCTAACGTCACACCAAACTTGTTCTGGAACATGCAATGGATTTAACAGACCATAGGGCTTTGTGGTGAGATATTTCTGTTGTTGACACACTTGGCAAGATTGTATAAATGCTTGAACTGTTTTCTTCATGTTTTTCCAATAAAAAACTCCTGTAAGGCGGGACAACGTACCTGCAATACCCGAATGGCCACCTTGGGGGGTAGAATGAAATTCACCAAGTAGGGTAGGATGAAGGCCACTAGATTCAGGGACAAGTATTCGATCTTTGAAAAACAGTAAACCATCATGTACTTTATATGCTAGATCTGTGTTTGCCAACTGTTCGTACTCCTTGACTAACTTTTTGCCATCTTGCGAGGATGTGAAAAATTGGCGCAACTCATGGAGTAAGGAAGATGAGGGGTAAGATATCGCCAAGAGAGCACTTGTATCAACCCGGGACAAGGCATCGGCCACGACGTTGTCACGTCCAGGTTTGTAACGAACCTCATAATCGAACCCAAGTAATTTGACCATCCACTTTTGTTGAGCTGGTGTGTGTATACTTTGGTTAAGAAGGTGTCGTAGGCTCTGCTGATCAGTATAGATAATGAATTTTCGACCAAGTAAATAGTGTCGCCACTTCTTGACAGCTTCTGATAATGCATAAAACTCTTTATTGTAGGCGGAATTTGCACTCATGCGTGGGGATAATTTCTTGCTGAAGAATGCCAACGGCCGCTGATTTTGTGACAGCACTGCACCAACTGCGACGGCGGAGGCATCAGTAGTTAGTTCAAAAGTTGTATTAAAATCGGGCAATGTTAGCATAGGTAGCTGTTGCATTTTCTGTTTGAGCTCGTCAAAGGCTTGCTGAGCCTGTGTACCCCATGTAAACCCGCCTGACTTTAATAAAGATGTGAGGGGAGCGGCGACGGTAGCATAGTGATGAACAAACCGACGATAGTACCCCGTAAGCCCCAAAAATCCCCGTAGGGCCGTGAGTGACGTTGGCACAGGCCAAACAACCATTGCATGCACTTTATCTGGATCAACACAAACACTACCAGAACAAATGATATGACCCAAATAATGAACTTGATGAACCGCAAACACACATTTAGAGAGTTTAACAAAAAATTGGTTAGTCAACAGTAGCTGGAAAACCAACTTCAAATGATGGTAATGACTATCCAAGGTGTTGCTATAAATCAGAATATCATCGAAAAACACCAAAACGAATTTACGTAAATGCTCACGGAACAGATCGTTCATGGCCGATTGGAACGTGGACGGCGCATTTGTGAGGCCAAAAGGCATAACGACAAATTCATAGTGCCCGTCACATGTCCGAAATGCGGTTTTGTGAATGTCTTCTGCAGCAACACGGATTTGGTGATATCCCGACCGCAAATCCAACTTGGTAAAAATCGTTGCCCGTTTTAATTCGTCCAATAATTCGTCAACAGTGGGAATAGGGAATCTGTCTTTGATTGTGATAGCGTTCAAACCCCTGTAGTCAACACAAAAACGCCATGTGCCGTCTTTCTTGCCTACGAGCAAAACAGGCGAGGAAAACGGACTGGTACTTGGACGAATTTGACCTGCTGCCAGCATCTCTGAAATTAATTCCGTCATGATGGCTTTTTGGTAGTGAGGGTAACGGTAAGGTCGGGAGTTCACAGGCTTTGATTGTGGGTCAAGGTGAATATGATGATCATGTATGCGGTGAGGAGGCAAACTCTTAGGTTCAGAGAAGATAATGTCAAAGTCCCGAATGAGTTTGGTTATCTCAGGTGGGACCTGAGATGCTGTGTCGGGCTGATTACTCTCTGCCTCTTGCCTGGGAACCACCGATAACATGTGAATAGATGCAACATAGTCTGTTTGTAGCATGCGCCTAACCTGTGAAGGAGTGGCTTCAGAAACTGCAGAGTGTCCCTCGAGGACAAGCTGTTGCCCTCCCCATTCGAAGGAAATTCGAGGTATGGCAAAGTTAGCCTTTATTTCGCCTAACTCACGCAACCACTCAATGCCTAAAACCAGATCTGCACCTTGGATTGGTAAAACCAGTAAGGGAACACAAAAGTCTGTGTTCTGGAGGCGTAGCGTTGTGTTGGCACAGCGACCCTCACATTGTAGAAACGTTCCATTACCCACCATGACTTGTATTGGAGTTGCTTCCAAAACAGGCAACTGCAGCTGAGTGGCGAAGCATGGCTGGATAATATTATGAGTACTTCCAGTATCTATTAAGATGGTTAGGGGCTGACCTTTAATAGAGCCTATCAAACGCAATGTTTGTGGTGACGAGAGACCCAGATATGCTGCCAATGATAGGTGAAACTGGCCGACTGGCGATTCCTCGATCAAAGCATGTACATTGTCGTGCTCTGGGAAGGAATAAGTAGTACTATCTTGATCCACGACATCCTCAGTGGGGCCCTCTTCTTCCAGTAGCATTAAAAATTGAGGAGTCTTACACCGATGTAGCGGTCCAAACTTTTCATCACAATTAAAACAAAGGCCCTTTAATCTGCGTGCCTGCATCTCACTAGGTGATAAACGTCGGATTGGTAGAGGAGGCTTAGGTTGGGGTGGGGGTAACGCGAGCTTCGGGGTAGGCAGAATTGGTGGCGAAGCCGCCTGCGGTCTAGGGACAAATCGGGGTCTGCTCTCCAAAATCTTTTTCTCAAATAACTTAGCCAATCCAACAGCATGATGCATGGAGTGTGGTTTCATAACTGCCAATTCATTACGAATATCTGTTCCCAACCCCGAAATAAAACAGTTCATGCGTGCTTCATGTGATAAACCCATCACAAAGTTAGAAAGTTGTTCAAATTCTTTTTGATAATCCATAACTGTACCAACTTGACGTAGTTTAAAAAGCTCAGCCTGATGATTCTCGAAGGATGACGGGCCAAATCCTGAACAAACGCTTCCCATGTGCTGATCATCTCGTTATTAGTCATCCAATTAAACCAACTCAAGGCTGTACCTTGCATATAGAATGAAATATGCGAAATACGATGCTCGGGCGGAACATGGTACAATCTGAAATAGTGTTGGGCCTGAGCGACCCAATCTCTAGGGTTGGCGCCATCAAAGGGCGGCAGATGCACCTTAGGTGGCTTTGGCAACGAATCAGTGCTCGGCGCATAAGAATTAAAAGCTTGTGAATGCGATGGGCTATGAACCTGATACGACTGATGTTGTGGTCCCTGTGGGGCAGTATTATTACGAGATTGGTCCATGACTGTTTTTATATCAGCCATCATCTGGAACATGGAATCTGACGTTGCTCGTAAATCTGCTATATCCTTTGCTGTTGTTGCTTTGAAGTCTGTCATGTCTGACTGTATTTGGCGAACGGACTCAGCGAGGTTTGAATCTTCAGACGTAGCTGTTCCATCTTTTTGAGGAGGCATGATTACGAGCCAAAATTAATGAATTCAAAAAGCAATGAAAGCACCAATTGGTAGGGTTAGGGTTCTCTTCGAGCTAGAACGGGCTCCAAGAATTAATTGGGAGAGAAGAGAGAACTAAAAGTAATTTAAACTAAAATTTATTGTTCTTGAATGAATAAAAAGTACAAGACTTAAACTATTTATACCACTACTAATAATCCTTAACCAATTAACCCTAGACTTCTTAAAGTGAAATAACATAATTAAAGAAAGACTCCTAAATTAAGAAGAACAAAATAACATAATTAACTACTTCCCATAATCTCTAAGCCATGTGGGTTTATGCTTTATACGACTGGGCCTAGCATTAATAGGTATAGTCTGTTGGGCCGTATAAGATTCGATGCTGTTCTAAATGGTATCGAATTCGATGCGTGTTTAAGGGTATCAAACTCGATGCGTACTTGTCGTATCGAATGGAGCAAGTAATGTTTAATCACGTGTCGAATGTGGACTGTTCGATCCGATGCGTCTCGAATGAATAGTGATTCAATGCTGACTGTGCTGAAGTGGTTCTCCAATCAAAACGTACACGAATTACAAGGGGACGGGCTATATATAGCAACCATCATGTGGGTCCCAACGTCAGATGCGGAAAGCGCATCGAATCATATCGATTCGATGCGTGATTCGATGCGCGCATCGAACCATACCGATTCGATGCGGTTATGGGCCGACCCAATATACAAGAATTGGGCCAATCATAACATATCCCCATCACATAGTCCCCCCAATTTGGGGATGTCAATTTGAGATCGAGTGCCAAACTTAATAAACTGTGGAGTGATGAGCGATCGACGCTGTACCACCTCAATGAGGCTTATTTACCTGGTACCAATTATTTTTCACTGATTAGGGATATTCCTAATCATTCATTACTCCGGAACAAATTTCGAATTTCGAATCGGGTCAATTCTATGCGTCTGCATAGCCGCATCGAATACGAAGCATTCGATGCGTTTGTATAGTCGCATCGAATAGAACACATTCGATGCGCTGATTCGATGCGCTTATGATATGGGCCTAATGGGCCGCACGTTGCCTATATAAGGGGAGGACTGCGCTGGAGGATTCATTCTGCTCGCTGCGCATTTTGTTTTCAAGGTAAAGCGCATCGAACAGATGCAATGCGATGCGGACCGCATCGAACAACATAGATTCGATGCCTTTGGCATCGAACCGTGAATGTTCGATGCAGTGCCTTATTCTTTTTTGAAGGTCTATAATGCGATATTTATGATGTTTATCTCTGTTTTTTAATATTTTGCATTTTGTCGTCGTTTTATCAGATCAATTAATAAAGCAAAAGCTTCTCTCCTGGAAATTTATTTAAGGTAAAATGATATGTCCTTATTTATTAGATTTTATCTTTTCAACAAGTTAATTTTAAGCATGTTTGAGAGATATGTGAGGGTCTACAGTGACGTGTTCATCATTAGTCAGACTCCGTTTCTTTTTAATTTATTTCAGTTCGTTCTCGTCAAAGATGGTGAACAGTGAGTCAACGTATGGGAGTGAGTCTAGTAGTGGCTCGAGCTCCAGTTCGATTAATATGGTGAGCCCACCTAAGGCTCCCGCGGGTTTGAGCACAGTCGCAGTAGATGAAGTTGAGTTAATAGATATAGAAACTATCAGTTCACCCGCGGGTAACAATCCCGATGCAAACACTAAACAAAAAAAGCCCGAGTATGAAAGTGATAATTCGCCAGTGTCATCCTATCGGGATAACCGTGCTCCCAGCGAGGGTGAAGAAGACGTAGATTATATCAATAGGGAGTTCGATGATCATGTTGAGGTCCCAGGAATGGCCTATGATCAATATGTTTCTCGCCTCCAACACAGTCGTAAGGGGCTCCGCAGAAAGTTTGATATACCCGATAAGTATAAGATCGTCCTCCCCGAGCCAAATGATCGGATGCATACCCCACCACCCGAGCATATGAATGTGTTTGTTGGTCAGCTCCTCAATGGTCTTCGCTTTCCAATCCCTTTTGAGCTAAGATGGCTTCTGAGGATGATCGATCTCGTGCCCGCTCAACTCATGCCAAACTCTTATGGGAATTTGATTGGCTTTATCATTGTTATGAAGGCGTTGCGCCAACCACAAAATCCCAATGAGTTCTACGCGTTGTTCGAGATTGCGAGGCATGAAGAGGGACTTTATCATATTAAAGCACAAACGCATCGCAAGTTCTTGAATGGTGGGGCGATCGGATATGGGAAAGATTGGAAGAGACGATACTTTTATATCGAAGAGAGTTATGAAGGGGAGTTTAGGTTGTACTGCCGTGAATGGTATACTGGTTCAAGGGTAATGATAGCTGGCGGCGTTTCCACAACTTCATGGGATTGCGAGTTTATCCCAGATTTAGTTCGAGAACATCAATTTGATGTTAAAAACTAGTTGAAAATCGAGTCCTCTCGTTAGCTGGTTTGTCCCTAGTGAAAGATAACGAGAGGATGACCCTTGGTATAACTGCGCAACTCTCTTGATATTTTTGATTTATGTCTGTTAAGTATTCTAATGATATA
Organism: Linaria vulgaris; assembly: GCA_948329865.1. NCBI lineage: Eukaryota > Viridiplantae > Streptophyta > Magnoliopsida > Lamiales > Plantaginaceae > Linaria > Linaria vulgaris. The sequence goes on along the minus strand of OX415250.1, from coordinate 129,992,840 downwards.
ATTTTCTTGCAGTCAATTATATTATGGACCGCCATGCGAGGATGAATCGAGCCGTCGCTGCTGATCAGACGAGCTCTCAGACCAACACTGCTACCGATATTCCTCACCCCGAAAGAGAAAGAGTAAGGGCAAGAAAAACATTGCCGGTCCCTCTACTGTTGTTGCTGCTGATTCTGCAGTCGATCCTTTCGAGGATATATTGGGGGGAAACCGTGACAGTGCACAAGGTGGTGCTGAAGCTTCTGAGAGCCTGGCAGCTGGTCCATGCGACAATATTGAAGGCGCTGTCCAGAGCAAAAAGAGAAAAATGCCTCAAACCCGGTCACAAACCGGGGGGGCTATTCCACCGGCAGCCCGAACAGGTAGGCCTAGTGCCGCCAATGCCCCGGCCCATATGACTGGGCCAAGCGCAAGAATTGGGTCTAGCCAAGGTCCTCGTGCTCGGGACGGTGGGTAGGAAATCTCAGAGGCCGAAGCTATCGACCACCTAAAGTCGCTCTTGCCTGGTCTAGCTGTTCCTCTCCCGGTTTCTACTGAAGAGAGGAGAATGGTGGAGCGAAATACGCTTCATCTGTTGACAGTGGTAATTATTTCTTTTCTTCAAGCTAATCTTTGTTTGACTTGAATCGTAAATGTTGATTTGATTGCTCATTAATTGTTAGGCGGGCGATTTTGTGGATATCAATGTTTGCGGCGCTGATGGAGGTTCAGGAAGAAATCGCTGGCGGTGATACGACTGCCTTAAAATCTGCCCGTGATGAAAAAGAGAAAGCCTTGCAAAAGGTTGAAGAATATGCCACAAGGGCTAATGCTGATAAAGAAGCAGCGAAACAGGCTCGGGAGGAGGTGGATCAACTCAAAGAAGAGCTGATCGCGCTCAACAAGGAACTGGCGGTGGAGAAAGAGAAAGCTTATAACGCCGACAATGAAGGATATCTACGCGGCTTAGGCGAGGTAAAGAATCCCAACTCTTGATAATTGGCGCTAATTTCTGCCATTATCTTAATAATTTCGCCTCTGTCCTTTTAGATTTCTCCCCAGCAAAAAGTGGAGATTGCTGAAGAATTCCTTCGGAGAAATACCTTCGGAGAGATTTGCGCTCGTCGAGGCAATCTGGAAGCGCGTAATGCTCAGGTTCTGACCGTTCACCAGTTTTACGTGACACAATACGTCCGCGGTGGCTTTAAGCCAGAATGGTTGAGCCTTTCTCTGGGGCCTAATCGAGAAACTCTTCCGGCTCGAACGAGTTCTCAGCCCGAAGATCTTGACGAGTTTGCCTCGCTACTGGAGAATCAAAACCTTGTGCTCCGAGGACTCTCATCACCGCCACCCATGCCTGAGCCGTATCCCTCCTCCGAGGACGAGGAAGATATTTAAGACTACAACCTCGGGATTTTTCTATTTATTTTAATGTTTTATGAACAATTTTTAATTTTAAACTTTATTTTAATGTGGCACTGCGTCGCCTTTCCTTGTTTGAACAATTTGATATTTAACAGTTTCATGTTCTGAATGCTCGTATTGATTTGCTCAACTTAATAAGCTCATATCGTTGTCTTTTATTTCAATTTCTTATGTTGGCTCTTTACTTTATTTTGACAACTTGCGAGTTCTTTAATATTCGTGATAGAGTTTTATTTTTGCAATCGAGTTTTGATCGATGCTGTTTTTGCTAGGGACTTTATCGTCCTGTTTGTTTTTTGTTCCCATTAGGACATGTTTCAGTTGTCGTTTTTAGATAGACTGCTCTTCTTTTTGCATTCTCATTCGATCGTTGTGACTTCATTTTGAGAGTTTTGTTCATGTTTTTCTGAACTGCGGTTTCGAATAACACTTACAATTTTTATGTTGTGTCTGTTCATTTCTTCTTTTTTAAACAGTCGTGGTAATAGTTGCCACTTTGGAAAGAACGTTTTGTCCCTGATCATCATTTGTATGAAATCCTGAGTGTCTTGTGCCACAACATACATAATCTTCCTCTTCTTGTTTCGCTAGGGATTCTCGGTGTCTCGTGCCACGATGGACATAATCTCCGTCCCTTTTGTTGCCTTTGGCTTTTTTTCGGTATCTCGTACCGCTTTAGACAGAGTTTCTGTTCTTCTGGTTGCGCTAGGGATTTTCGGTATCTCGTGCCACTTTGGACAGAGCTTCTGTCCCTTTTGTTGCCTCTGTCTTTTTTCGGTATCTCGTGCCACTTTGGACAAAGTTTCCGTTCTTCTGGTTGCGCTAGGGATTTTTGGTATCTCGTGCCACTTTGGACATAGTTTCCGTCCCTTTTGTTCCCTCTGGCTTTTTTTCGGTATCTCGTGCCACTTTGAACAGAGTTTCCGTTCTTCTGGTTGAGCTAGGGATTTTCGATATCTCGTGCCACTTTGGACAGAGTTTCCGTCCCTTTTGTTGCCTCTGGCTTTTTCCGTCCTGCATACATTTCTATTATGCAGATTAGATAGATTTCACGTAAATCAATTAATTAGAAGTAATCTTCATGAAAAAACCAAATCAGATTATGTGAACAGATCGGAGCTTGAGTCATTGTTCATTTGCCCCGACTTCCTGTGTTGCCCTCAAGATTCATGTTTCGGCGTGCCTGTTTTAAGTTTATACATGTTTGTCCCTCATGCATGTCATAGCAGAGGGAACGAATATATATTGTTCCAAATATTCAAAATACTAAGGACTTTTGTAAACTGAAGCGGAATCTTTAATCAATATGCTCCATTTGCCTAGGAGCCAATGCCCTTGCTGCGTCTTCTTCCTGTTGTGGCCGTGTCCGGAGCGAGGTTAGGTAGCACTTCCAACCTTCAATATGATCTGCTATGACTTTGCCTGTACCGCTTGATATAGGAAACTTTACCATTTGATAATAAGTCGACGGTAAAGCTCAGAAAGTGAAATTGTCGGATCGTCGACTGACACAACAACTTTGAGAGTTAAGCTGGAATTGCCTTAACTCTATTGTGATCTTCTTGACCAAAGTAAAGTGCAGCGGAATAAAAACACAAGAAGATAATTTTTAAGAAGTTTTCAATATTATTAAAAACTTTCGAGCCTTAGGCCAAATAACCATAAAGGTTTTAACAAAACGTTCCTCACAACAATTCACTCACGCTCTTTGTTGATTGGACTCAACGAAGCAGACAAGTACGAACTACTTAACTTCTATGAACTAGACTTAAATAGTTGATACAAAAACTTCGCAAAAGCAAGACAAAGACAAAACAAAGAATGATTAATCTCTCAGATTGTTATGCACGATTGTCTTCTCTTCATCTTGATGAACTTCACATCTTTTATAGATTTCTTGAATCTTGCACGCCAAGATGTGTTGTTCACAACTTTGGTAACTCTTGTTGTTTCCTTGTTGAAATTTTCCTTCTTTGTGAACTCATGATCTTTCTTGAATATTGTTTCCTTCATTACTGATTTAACAAGGTAACACATCTTCTTTAATTCGGAGAATCCTGGAAAGAATCGCATTGCAAAGAACGGCCAATATTGTTTCCTTATTTTGAAACCGTGTTAAGTTGACTTGTTCAACTTAGCTTGAATTATGGAAACTTCAAGTAAGGAATCTTCCATAGCTCTTCCTTATGATTAAGATACCTTCCTGGACATAAACATAAACAACTAAAACTGTGGAACTTGATTAATAAGTGAATAAAGGCAAAACTTAATTTTGACAACAAAAGCCCGGTTTTCGCACAGACTCTCGGCTTTCAATGTTATCCTCAATGTTGACCCAACATCGTCTAACATTGTATCATCTAACACTGATTCCAGAAAACCCTGCACTTTCAATCTCCCCCTTTTTGTCTTTCTTCACAAAACCAATACTTGTTCCAATCAAGTCTTATATCCAGAAAGTTAGAATCAACAAGAAACAAATTAAACTACTAAACTGCTCCCCCTCAATGCAAGATAACATATTCAAAGTTAAATTAGCAAAGACAAGCATTAAGGTCATCACTACATCCACATATGTACATATGTTCAAACCCCAACATTCATCAATGTTGCCTCAACATTGAAACCAGTGAGTTTCCTGCATAAAAAGTTAATCAAAACAGCAGTTCAAAATGTGCTTTCATAAGAAATAGCAGTTAGAGCAGTTCAACAGTAGTAGTTAGAGTTACATGCCATAACTAAATATCAAGGACATGTCCCTTGATCAAATAAAACCAATTAGAGATTAATGTACCAGCCTCACACCCAAATTAGCAATTCATAAAAAGCAAAACATATACTAGAAGACTTAAAAAAATTAAAAAAAAACTTGGAACTATTCTCTCCCTTTTTGTGAAGAAGGGAGTTTCTCCAAATTTTTCACCAAGTCCTCCAGCTCTTTGAGATGCTCCTTCCTCTCCTCAATCTCTCTCTGAGTATCAACAATCTTCCCCCTGTACTAGTTCAACATATGATCCACAAAAGTAGAGGTTATGACCATACAGTCTTCTTCTTTGGATAGGCACTGAAGTTTCAGCAAACTCCTGAGCCTTCTTCTGTTCAACCCTTAGTCTCACCACTCCTTTTGGATTCCATGGAAGGTCTCTCACTCTTGATCCAGACAAGTAGCTTGAGAGAATCGTCAGTTCAGTATCATTCTTCCTCCAGCCCACAATAACACTTGTCTTTAATCCTTGCTTGGTAATGATTTTGCAGATAAGTGAGGGAAAATGCAGCATGCCATTCTTCCTTCCAGCAACTTCAGGCATTGACTTCACAATCCGCTCCCCCATGTTCACAGCTAGCCCATTCTTGAGTTTGTACACCAAGAGTGCTGATTCCTTGGTAAGTACAGTCACATTCTTGCTTGGTAGCCAGTTGAAGCAAGCTATCTTGTGCAAGACAGCACTAAGGGAGGTGAGATTTGTGGTTGGCAGAGCATCTCTCCAGATTTTGACCAACCCTCCAGTCAAGTCTTCCATCACTTCATCATAGTTGGGGTCCTCTGATTCATCAGCAGTTGGGAATCCACAGATCTTGTTGATAGTGTAGGGGTCATTGTTGAATACTCTCCCCCTCACCCAAGCCTTTCCAAATTTTGGAGATCTGTAGTCCCTGATCCATTTGGAGAAATTCAGGTAGAACTCCATGACAATCTCAGGAGCATAGTCACTCAGCTCCATCACTGATTGTTGCAACCCTCTTGCCTCCAGCAAGTCCATCACCTTGTTTTCTTTGAAGCTGGCCATCTCTATAACTCTTTCAGTGTGAATCTCCCTTCTTTTGAAGGAATCCCACTTCTTCTCGAACTCTCGAGAGAAATAGAAAGGAGAAAAGTAGCTCCCCTCATCATCAGGATAGACCACATACAACCCATCTGTATACTCCTCTGTTCCTGATGTTGCCCCAACATCAGCAGCAACATCCTGCTCTTCATCAGTTTTCTCCTCTTCCTTCTCCTCCTCTTCCTCTTCATCCTCAACATCCACAACCTCTGTTTCCTCTTCCATCACTTACTTTCCTTTCCTCTTTCTCTCAGCAGCAGCAACATCCTTCTTCTCATCCTCAGTCGCCCTCTTCCTAGCTAATCTCTCAGCCTGTCTCTTCCTGGCCTCAGCCCTTGCCTTAGCAGTCTCAGACATAGTTTTCAACTTATCCCATGCAACCTTGCTATTTTTATTTTGAGCCCTAATCCACTTCCTCACCAATTTGTCCACAGACTTGTCCATGGATTTTTCCACAGTTTTCTCAACCGAATCACTACCCTCCCCCTCAATAGTTAAGTCAACATCAATTTCAGGGTTGGGTTCAGCAGTGTTTACCTCAATTTCAGGCTCATTGGTGATGGGAGTGGTTGGTTCCGCAGTTTGCTCAACATTGGAGGTCGATTCTCCCTATTTGGACTTCTTCCCTCGTCGTCGCACATAGGGAATCGCCTTCCTTTTAGCAGCAATAGGAGCATCAACTGGCTTTGCAGCAGCACCTCTAGTGTGTGAACGAGTGAATGCGGCAGTGGGTTCACTTCCCAGGGCAACATCTGCAAGAGTTTGCATGAGAGACTTGCTTGCCATTGTTAGTAGAGAAGTTTTGAGAGAATTTGCAGAAAGAAAAACGAGAGAATTTTGAGAGCAGAAAGTAATTTTGCAGAGTAAGCACAAATAGGAAAATTTCAAGCACAATTAAGGAAAATAGGGTTTTGATTTTTGAAATAACCATGAATAAGGAAAAAGAGTGAATGTTAATGGGCAGTTACTAAATTTTAATCAAGTAAAAACTTCCCACCCAGTTTTCCCGCGCACATGCTTTGTTGTTTAATTAACAGTTACCAGAGCAGTTTTCAAAAACTTGAGAACTTATAAGTTCCCATTTTCAATGTTAGCCTGCTGCAGTGCACAATGTTGGGATAACATTCAATAACATTCAAACCAGAAGGTGGAGGTACAGGCTTCACCAAGGGAAATTCATGTGAGAGCTTGAGATACATCCAAAAATACATCTGAAACTTAACCAATATAGCAAGTGAGTACCTCAGACATATTGTTCAGATCAAGATCATGAGTAAGCAACATAGATAACAAGAAACACACATAGATAAGCAGTTATGAATTCAAGGAAAAAATTCACTTCCACAGCATAGAAAGTCACAGAAAAGTGTGTCACCTGCAGTATGTCACCCAAATTGTATGCCTCAACACATGAATTATACTCCCCCTAAGCCTAGACCGACAAAACTCAACAACAAGAAGGAAAAACAATACAGTTCTATGAATGCAACAATGTAAAGTCAAAAAGGCAGATGGTAAACACATATGAACAAACTCCTCAAACCAGCACATCACACATCTCTTTAATCTTTATTATTTTCATAACTCATCTGAACCAAAAGCTGAAGGTTGCTAAACACAAAGCTAATTCACTACTGAATGATGGCAGACTGAACTCCACACACCCTAGTAACAACATTAATAGTAGCAAGTTAGGCAAGTACAAAGGCCTTGAATGTTGGCAATTCACTTATCATGCACCCCAACACCCCAATTCCTTATGCATACTTGTTTACCAACCTGCATTCAAGAGAATCACCAAGTGATCAGTGCTACTAAATATAAGAAATCGAAACCTCAAACACCCTAGCAGAAAGGATCACCCTCATGTGTTCCTTGGCCAAACAAACAGGAACATGTAAATAAGCACAACTGAGTAACACTGAAGTTGTCAACATCATGCACCCCAGCTTCTCCACATGCCCTGTACACCTTCTATATGAATAAGATACAACTGAATAGACATCAAAGTAGTGAACTTTGTGTACCCCAGCTTCTTCATATGTTAGGCTATCACAATCTCAGACAAACAGAAGAGTTTTATTACTTTTTCAAAACAAAGATGTGAAACTGATAACTAGAAAGAGTTGTTAATCAAAGAGTTCAACCACTCAAACCAAATATGACAAAACAAAGATGAAATGAGACTCACAAGAAAATAAGTTCAACAAAGGAAAACAACAGAATACCTACTACACCACAACCAATATACCAGTGCTAGACAGTGGTGTTATGTCAACACTGGTTTCCTCAACATTTTCACATATTGCACATGCCAAGAGATTTCCTCAAGCTGAAGAATCTCTCACTATATAAAGGTTTTGTAAACATGTCAGCAAGCTGATTTGTTGTCTTAATATGTTCAATGTTGATCACTTTGTCCTCTACCATATCTCTCAGGAAATGACGCCTTATGTCTATATGCTTAGTTCTAGAATGTTGGACAAGATTCATAGAGATACTTATGACACTTAGATTGTCACAGAACATGAGAAGTGTATCACTAGCTAGCCCATAATCTGAAAGCATGTGTTTGAGACACACAAGTTGGGTAACACAGCTGCCAGCTGCTACATATTCTGATTCAGCAGTTGATAATGAAACACACTTCTGCTTCTTGCTATACCAGGAGACCAAATTAATCCCCAAATAAAAACAGCCCCCACTTGTGGATTTCCTGTCATCCACATCAACTGCCCAGTTAGAGTCACTGAAACCAACCAAGTTAGTGTTAGTGTCATAAGAATATCAAATGCCTAAAGGTGAAGTTCCAGTGATATATCTAAGAGTCCTCTTCACAGCAATCAAGTGAGATTGCCTTGGCTCAGCTTGGTACCTAGCACAAACACATACTGAAAACATATGTCAGGTCTAGAGGCATATAGATATAGCAAACTACCAATCATGGATCTGTACAATGTTGGATCAACATTGCTTCCAGTGTCATCTTTTGTTATCTTCACTGAAGAGGACATAGGAGTTTTGCAAGGCTTGGACTCTTGTAGCTCAAATATCTTCACCAGATTCCTTGCATACTTCTCCTGGTTTAGGAAGATACCATTCTCCAGCTGCTTAACTTGTAATCCTAGAAAGTAGTTGAGCTCGCCAATCATGCTCATCTCAAATGTTCCTGTCATAGACTCAACAAACTTGTCTAAGGTAGACTTGTTAGTAGAGCCAAATACAATATCATCCACATAAATTTGAGCAATGCATATATCAGAGCTTTTTTTAGGACAAACAAAGTTCTATCTCCATCTCCTCTATTGAAACCTAGGCCTAACAGAAAATCAGTTAGCCTCTCATACCAAGCTCTAGGAGCATGTTTTAAGCCATACAAAGCTTTCTCAAGTTTGTACACATGGTCAGGATGTTTAGGATCAGCAAAGCCTTTAGGTTGTTCTACATAAACCTCTTTGTCAATTAAACCATTCAGAAAGGCACCTTTAACATCCATTTGGTAAAGTTTAATCCTAAGACAGCAAGCAATAGCAAAAAGTAATCTAATTGATTATATCCTAGCTACTGGAGCAAAAGTCTCATCAAAATCTATACCTTCTACATGAGTATAACCTTGTGCAACCAACCTAGCGTTGTTCCTCATAATTACACCATTCTCATCAGTTTTATTTTTGAAATCCATTTTGTACCTATTACATTCACTTGTGATGGCCTAGGCACTAGATTCCAAACTCTGTTTTTGGTGAATTGTAAGAGTTCCTCTTGCATGGCATTAATCCAGTAACTGTCCTTAAGAGCTTCAGTTACATTCTTAGGTTCAATGGAGGACACAAAACAAGATGCATTATTAACAGTACATGAAGAAGACATACAAACACACAACTTAGCCATATCCTTGTAATTTACCCTTTCTTTGTTGCGTGTTCTAACTCTTTCAGTAATTTGACCAATTACTTGAGAGGCTGGATGATCTCTTTGGATCCTAAGAGGAGGATCTCTTCTGGATACAGGAACAGCTTCATCTTCAGAATCTGACAGCACAGATGTTGGCCTAACATTGGGGGTTTCTGGTGTTAAGTCAACATTTGTTCCGGTTTCCAGTTCAGCATCTCCAACGTCTAAGTTCAATGTTGAGTCCAATGTTGGAGTAACATCTGAACCAGTGACTTCTTCAGTGCATGCTGAAACAGTTAAATCATCAAAAATGACATTCACTGATTCTTGAACTGTATGCAATCTTGGATTGTAAACCCTAAAAGCAGCACTATTAGGAGAATATCCAACAAATATACACTTTTCACTTTTGGGATCAAATTTGCTTAAATAGTCTCTATCTTTTAGCAAATATCAGTTAATACCAAATTCATGAAAGTGTGCTACTGTTGGTTTTGAACCCTTCAAGATTTCATAAGGTGTCATAGTAGTACCAGGTCTAAGATAAACTCTATTACTAATATGACATGCAATATTCAAAGCTTCAGCCCAGAGTTTCTTAGATAGGTTTTTAGAATTCAACATTACTCTGGCCATCTCTTGAAGTGTTCTATTCTTCCTCTCATCAATCCATTTTGCTGAGGTGTCTTAGGTGCAGAGAATCATGGAAAATGCCTTTAGTTTCACAAAAATTAGCAAAGCTTACATTTTCAAACTCTTTTTCATGTTCATACCTAATTCTTCCTACAGAAGTGCCATACAGATTTTAATGCTAGCATGCAAAATCTTGAAAGTGTTGAATGCCTCTGATTTTTCTTTAAAAAATTTAATCCAGGTATATCTTGAAAAATCATCAACAATAACAAAAGCATACTTCTTACCATTCAGGCTACTAACCTCAATAGGACCCATGAGATCCATATGTAGCAATTCAAAGCACTTATTAGTTCTAGGGTTAGTACTTTGTACCTGTAGTGGTGGATGAACAACTTTTGTTTGTTTACCTTTCAGGCAGTCTTCACAAACAATTTTACCTGGGCTAGTCAACTTAGGCAATCCTCTTACAGCTTCTAACTTATGTAGTTTCTCCAGATTTCTATAGTGCACATGTCCTAACTTCTTGTGCCACATGACAGATTTATCTACCTTGGCATGGTAGCATTCAACTTCATCTTGAGCAAGATATCAGTTACCCTTTGATCTTGTACCTATCATAACACGGACATTGTCACTATTAAACACATCACATGAACTTTTATCAAAAGTAACTAGCAAGTCATCATCACAAAGTTGACTTATGCTAATTAAATTTGCTTTCAATCCTTCAACCAACAACACATCCTTGAGTGGTGGAAATCCTTCAACATCCAGTACTCATTTTCCAATGATTTTTCCGTTTGTGCCTCCTCCATAGGTAACTGTTCCAACAGTCAAAAGGATTACATCTTTCAGGTTGTCCATGTTTCCAGTCATGTGCCTTGAACATCCACTGTCAAAATACCACTTACTTGCAAGGTTAGAGTAAACAGCAGAAAAGACAACATTGCAAACAATTTTAACCTTAAGAGTTTTACTTTTATGTCCTTTAGATGTGTTACCTAATGCTGGGATAACATTTAGATCATAGGTTCTCCTAACATTGGTACAACTATTAATTCCTGTTTTCTTCTCAATCACACTTCTGAATTTTTTACAATAAGGCTTAATGTGACCAGGTTGAAAACAATATTTACAGATAAAAGTAGGTTTTTTCACAGTGTTGGAAGGGATTTCACAACTCAAGTTATTGCTTTTCTTGATAAAACCAACTTTCAAATAGGCAGAATTAACATCTTCAGAGAGAGGTTTCTTAACACAGCCCAAATCTTCAGAGAGAGATTTCCCATAGCACTTCATCAAGCATAGATGTAGAGATGTTCCACTTGGCAATGGTTTGTTCATCTTTATTTAATTTAACATTTACCTCTTTTAGCTTAGCCTCGGTTTTGTCAAGGTCTTTCTCATACAGTTTCAGCATCTCCTTCATGCATCCAATCTCTTCCTTCAAGCTTTTGTTGCTCTTGATGAGTTTGTGATTCTCAAGACGCAGTTTGTGGTAGATAGACTTCAGGTCTTCAATGATTTCCTCCTGGGACATTTCACCTTCAAAGAAGTATTCTTCATCTAGATCCACTGTGCCATGAAAAAAATCAAAGTTAGATGCATCAAAGTAGGACGCAAGATAAGGTTCAGAATCATTATCATATTCATGCCAATCTGCAAAGAAGGTCTTCTGTTCTGATGTTAGATCCTGAATGTTGGGGTAAAATTGAGATCCGAAGCAGTTCAGGGAGTCTTCTGGCGTCCAGTCAATCTGAGTGAGTAGCACATCAGTTTGAACCTCTTCTGATTGTTCTTCAGTTTCTTCAGAACTAAATTCATCTTCATTGAAATCATCTATACAAACCCAATGAGAATTTCCTCTTTTTCTAAGAGTGTTAGCACATTCATTAGCCATATGACCATATCCTTTACATTCAAAACATTGAACATCTTTTAACTTATCAGCTTCTAAAGGAGTAGGTTTTGATACCATGTACTTCACAAACTTAGGAGGTAATTTCTTATAACTTGGGGAACTATTACTAAGGTTCTTTTCTTTTCCTTTAAGATTCAGCTTATTGAACTTCTTAGTAATTTTACCATAGTTAGAAGAAATTATTTCATAATCATCATCACTTTCATTGTCAAGATTTGAACTTCTTAAAGCAACAACCTTATGTTTTCTAGGTTGTGAGGCAAGCTCCATCTCAAATTCTCTAAGAGTATTCATCAAGACTTGAAACTGTAGATTAGCAAGGTTCCTAGATTCACTCATTGCAATTTTCTTGAGAGCAAATTTAGATGACAGTGTTCTTATAGCTTTATAAACCATTTCTTGATTAGTCCTAGCAAAACCTAGGTTTTCACACTAGTTAGCAATATCAAGAATTTTCTCAAAATAACTGTCAAAACTTTCATCTCCTTCACAATGTAATTCAAGTATATCCCAAGCATGTTTGGCTTTTGTACAATTCTGGATTAGCTTGAACATGTGATGATTAACCCAACTAAAGATAGCATTAAGAGATTTTTCATTAGATTTATAGAGACTTACCTCTGCTACTGTCCAGTCTGCTTCTGGTTTTGGAACTAGATCACCTTCACCATCTCTTGGTAATGTTGGAAGAGAGTATCCATTGATCACGGATTGCTAGGCTCGAATATCAATAGCTTTGATGTGAGACCTCATCCTGATCTTCTAGTACGCATAATTGGAGCCATCCAAAACTGGAATCCTGTTGGTATTAGGATTGACACTGTCCATGGTGTTGTATCACCTCCAAACCACAAGTGTAGTCGGTGTTTGGCTCTGACGCCAATTGAAATTGTCGGATCGTGGATTGACACAACAACTTTGAGAGTTAAGATGGAATTTCCTTAACTCTATTGTGATCTTCTTGACCAAAGTAAAGTGCAGCGGAATAAAAACACAAGAAGATAATTTTTAAGAAGTTTTCAATATTATTAAAAACTTTCGAGCCTTAGGCCAAATAACCATAAAGGTTTTAAAAAAATGTTCCTCACAACAATTCACTCACGCTCTTTGTTGATCGGACTTAACGAAGCAGACAAGTACGAACTACTTAACTTCTATGAACTAGACTTAAATAGTTGATACAAAAACTTCGCAAAAGCAAGAAAAAGACAAACCAAAGAATGATTAATCTCTCGGATTGTTATGCACGATTATCTTCTCTTCATCTTGATGAACTTCACATCTTTTATAGATTTCTTGAATCTTGCACGCCAAGATGTGTTGTTCACAGCTTTGATAACTCTTGTTGTTTCCTTGTTGAAATTTGCCTTCTTTGTGAACTCAGAATCTTTCTTGAATATGTGTTTCCTTCATTACTGATTTAATAAGGTAACACATCTTCTTTAATTCGAAGAATCCTGGAAAGAATCGCATTGCAAAGAACGACCAATATTGTTTCCTTATTTTGAAACCGTGTTGAGTTGACTTGTTCAACTTAGCTTGAATGATGAAAACTTCAAGTAAGGAATCTTCCATAGCTCTTACTTATGATTAAGATACCTTCCTGGACATAAACATAAACAACTAAAACCGTGGAACTTGATTAATAAGTGAATAAAGGCAAAACTTAATTTTGGCAACAAAAGCCCGGTTTTCGCACAGACTCTCGGCTTTCAATGTTATCCTCAATGTTGACCCAACATCGTCTAACATTGTATCATCTAACATTGATTCCAGAAAACCCTGCACTTTCAGAAAGCATTCAGCGCTGGTCTTCCTATGATTCCGTTGTATGCGAAATGCATGTCAACGGTCACATAGTTCTCCCGTAGTGTCTTTCTTTGTTGCGCTGTTCCCACTGATGTTAGAAGCTTAAGCATTCCGAGTGGGACTATCTCTGGACCTCCAAATCCGTGAAGAGATGTTCTCACTGGTTCTAGTGTGTTAGATTATTCAATCCCATTTTAACCAGCGTAGAACTAAACAACACATTTACAGAGCTTCCGTGGTCCACTAACATCTTGGTGACTCCATAATTAGCTATATCCACCGTTATTACCAAAGGGCAATTTAAATTGGACATTTGTATAGCCTGTGCGCTCAGTTTCCTTAAGTCTGTTGTAGAGAAAGTGATTTCCTCATGCGGCCTCTCTTCAATTCTCAGTATGCTGGCCATATTGACAAAGTTATCCGACTCAACCAGCCTTGTGATCCTTCTACGTCCGTTGGTGGAATCCGCTCCCCCCGATCCTCCTGATATCATGTTGATCATTCATTTCCTGACATTTCCATCTTCAATCTCAGGATACTGAAAAAGATGCGGTTCATCAACTACCCTTTGCTTATCCTTTATGGGGGATGGAGTTCTCTTCCGGTTGAAATTGTTTCCTTGCTCTTGCACCTTCTTGACATACTCCACAAGTTTGCCATCCTTTACTAATCGTTCAATCTCATCCTTCAAATTTATACAATCTTCAGTATCATGACCCTTTTGGTTATGATACTTGCAAAATTGATTTGAATACATCGTAGCTTTGGATTCTCTCATCGGTTTAGGATCCTTCAACCAACCTTTCCTCTTTGCTGCCCCAAATACTGTCATGATGTGAGCATTTAACAGTGTGTACCGTCTAGGTGAACTCTCCCTTTTGTAATTCTTGTTCCTGTTGTTGTAGTTATTACCGTTGTGATCTTCTCTACCTCTTTCTCTATCTTTCACAACTGTAATAACAGGCACTTTAGTTGCCATCATCTCCTCAAAATGAAACACCTCTTGTGCTATTTTGTTGATCTCTTTGATGGTGGTGAGCTTACGTCTGAGTAGGTCCCCACTGAACATTGTATTGGTGGTTGCTCGGAAAAGTATGCTCACAATCATCTCTCTTGATGGGCTATCAATCCTTAGTAGCTCCGTATTGAAACGTTTCATAAAGTCCTTCAGACTTTCATTAGTTTCTTGTTTCATTTTATAGAGATGGGAGTGATCCTAAACCAATCTAGATTGACTAGAGAATTGATCTTCAAACATCTTTCTCAATTGGTTGTAGCTTTTGATCAGTGCTGGAGGAATCCGATTAAACCAATCCACAACTACTCCTGACAGAGTTGTTGCAAATATCCTGGCTTGGATATTGTCTTTAAAATCGTGAAGGGATAGTTTCTTATCCAATTGAAAAAGATGATCTCTGGGATCAGACTTTCCATCGTAAGTTTTAAGTTCTGGGATATTTTCCCCTTGTCCCAAGATCTCTGACTCTATCTCTTGACAAAATGGACTACGATTATAAGTATAGTCCTCCTGTACCATTTGAGCCTCAATTGTTGCTTTCCCTTTCTCCTGACTTTCTATATTTCTGGCCATTTTATCACGCTCGCTTCGTGAATCATGACCGTCTGGATGTCTTCTGTCATCTCTATCTTTCCTCCTTCGTAGTTATTCTCTTTGGTCTTCTTCCTCATTATGTTCCCTTCTGGAATCATGACTCTTTGATCGTCTCCTATCTTCTCTTCTTCTCTGTTCAGTAACGCAGTCTTCCTCCTTTTCTCTTTCTCTCCTCTCAAGATGTCTTCTTGATTGTATCTCGACCGACACTAACTTCTTTCCTTGATCATCACGGGTGGATTTTCCCTTACTTTTCATTTCCTCCGATTCATGTCTACTTCTTCTACCATCCTGCCAGGATTTTCCTTTCTCATTTCCCTTCAATATTCGGGCAACAGAACCTTGTTCCCTTAATGCTTCTGGATGTTCAATAGGAGATGGTATCAATACGGGCGTTGCTGGAGTCAGTACTTCGGCCAACGCGGCTTTTACCATTGCCATGAGTTCATTCTTCATGTTATCTGGAATCGAAGCACTCGTCGCTGTCGCTCCAGATGCACATGCTTCAGTGCCCGGTACCTCCACACCTTGAGGTCCTTGATTTTCCCTTCTTGCTGGCGTTGGTATTGCCGCGGGTACTGTTGATGGTCCCGCATTATCCTGCGTCATCTGTTCAGGAGTATTTTGTTCTGCTTCTCCCACAGTTCCCTCCAGAGCTTTACTGCGTGATCGGGTAACTCTAGACATGATGCCTAATAAACTAATAAAACTTAGTGTTTCCACAGACGACGCCAATATTTTGGTCTTATTCCGTCACGGTAATAGAACACGATAAAATAATACAAATGAGATATAAATAACCAAAATAATGCTATCCAACTTTATTATCGGACTAGCTTGGTCCGGAACACTTATTACAAGCTTACTAGGTAAAATAAACTAATTACAAAATAGATATAGCGTATCGAATTCTCTGTGTTCAATGCTGACGTGTCGAATGCCTCTGTTCGATGTGAAAAATATGACAAGGATTCGATGTTGTTCTAAACGGTATTGAATTTTATGCGTTCTTAAGGGTATCGAATTCGATGCGTACTTGTCGTATCGAATGGAGCAAGTATTGTTTAATCACGTGTCGAATGTGGACTGTTTGATCCGATGCGTCTCGAATGAATAGTGATTCAATGCTGACTGTGCTGAAGTGGTTCTCCAATCAAAACGTACACGAATTACAAGGGGACGGGCTATATATAGCAACCGTCCCGTGGGTTCCAACACCAGATGCGGAAAGCGCATCGAATCATATCGATTCGATGCATGATTCGATGCGCGCATCGAACCATACCGATTCGATGCGGTTATGGGCCGGCCCAATATACAAGTATTGGGCCAATCATAAAATATTCCCATCACAACAAGCTTCCAGAATCTATGATTACTGAAATCCTTTCGAGGGTTCCGGCCAAAACGGTGTTTGGATGCATGGCAGTGTGTAAACCATGGTTGGCTATCATCGGGAACGATTTATTTGCAAAGAAACATTTTTCCAGATCCCGTGTTTGCCCTTTGCTAGATTTCAATTTACCGTGTAGAAAAATCATGCACTTGGTGGAAGGTCAGAGAGTGTGTGATCTTGATCCAAAGTATGAAAAAGCTAAATTGATGGACTATGGGATGGAGTTCAATAACGAAGTGAAACAACAGCCGGGAGATGGAGGAGCCCTTACTGCATTTATAATGTTAAAGTTAAATGTTCACCTCACCTCGTGCGAAGGTGTAATTTGTTGTCCGCCTCAAGAAGGCAGCGAAGACTACGTGCTCATCTGCAACCCCGTTACGGGAGAATCTGTTGAACTTAACGTGGAAAGTAAACTAATGAAATATGGTTATATTTTTATTGGTCTTGGGTTTAGCCGGGTCGATAAAAGATTTAAGCTTCTACGTTTGAGAGGGAATGCCGATGGTGACTTGTCTTTACCATTGTTTCCGGAGCTTTGGGTACTAGGATAAAGTACTAATACGGGTTGGCAATCGGCTTATGTGCCTTCTATACCTCAAGTAAACTTTTTTTATGCGGATTACGCAAATTTTTTATGGAGATGGAGCGATATATTGGTGCAATGCTGATTCATTTATATTCTGTTTTGATTTTGACAATGTCGTTTTACAAGTTATCCCCCTGCCTGAGACATGTGTTTTTTTTTTTGCGTATTACACAAAAATGGGAGTGTTCAGTAATACTCTATGCATGTCATTGGTTAGTCCTAATGATGGACACGTTGAGTTGTGGATTCTGCCAAAAAATGGCGGGAATGTAGAAAATTGGAAGAAGATTTTGAATATTGAAACTAATACGACTCATATGGACCATGACGATTCATTTTTGGACTTGTTTTCGGTATCGGGGCAGTACAAACCAATCAAGTATTTAAACTGCAGAAAAGTTTTACTACACGATTGGCGAGATACATTCTTATTATACGATCCATTTACCAAAAGGGAGGAAACTCTTCGTGTTTTGGAGCCTTCGTATCTTGAGAGACTCGGCATTTTCTGGAATATGCAAGTGGTCCCTCATGTACCAAGTCTAATTCCATTGAAACACGCTTTGAACATTGAAGACGAAAGTGCGCTGGTCGTAAAGAAGTACAGGAGGTAAATACTTCTATACATTGTTTCGCAATTTATACACCTCCATGATTGTTTCAGGTACTCTTCTCCAAGAAAGAAATAAATTTTGTGTCATTCATATATAGTGACTAGTAAAAATCAGTGTACATACTCATAAAACATTTAAATCTTTTTCGCCTAAATGGTGATGATAACTGGTGGTTGTTGAGTGAAGAAAACTGGTACTTGTATCATCCTTTAGCTACATGAAAATTATCATTGGCTTCTTTGAAAATGTTTATTCATGAGATATATTTTGATAGAGGAAATACATATGTTAATTGAAAAGGAAATTTTTATAGCATGTAATTTTTGTAAATTTTTGACTTCCTATATCTCCTCATGATGAACATGTGTTAAGTATCAATTTCTTTGATACCATGGTCTTTCTCCAATACTGCAAACCATTGAAGTTTATTTCACATCGCTTGAAAATGATCAGTTTGAGGTTCCGACTATTTGCCTCTAATAAAGTCTTGTCGAGGGAAACATGAGAGGCTCTAAGTTCTAATGCTAACTAAAGGTTTATTTCTTCAACGTGCATAATTCCAACTCGAGGTGAGTCATCTTCAAACACTAAAAATGAGGAGAGGGCATATATATATTATGTATGGATGCAGGTGATACAATCTCAACTTTAATCTTTATAAGTTTTGCATAATTTTTTTTCCCGCATGAAGTTGAAAATTTCATAGCACCAAAAGAGTCTACAATGATACGAGGGGTATACCCCAAGTGAAGCGCATAAATTGAACTATAATCGACTACCAATCTTTGTACAAATCAATGCTTTATGTTCAGCCTAAGGAATCTATATAGCTCTAGCACAAGTCTATGACTATATAGAAAGCCTTCAACAGTAATATCAACTCTTAGATCATCCAAGGATTCTTTTATGTGCACTTCTCCTCTTGGAATTCTTTTCTAAGAACAACTGTGCCCTCTTCATTCCAGCTCCAGGCCTTTGGCCTGTGACTGTACTCTTCTAAGCATTTAGCCGGCTTTTTTGCAGTGGTTTTCACTAGTTGTAATACTGGATCCAAACATAAGTGCTTCCATTGATTTTCCTGACTCTTCTGGGGGTTGGAAGAAGTAAGTGTCGAAATATTACCTACTTTTACCTTTTTCTTTCCCTCCGCGCCAAAGGAGTGCCCTGTACACTTGAGTCTTCATGTACATAATCAACAAACTTTCGAGCCTTTCAACTAAGGTCTATGAGTATCCCTTTTATCTAACATCCAAGCTATGCAATATTAACAAGAGTAAAGTAGTTTTAAGAGCTACCTTCCATTTCTACCTGTTATCTCAGTCCAAGCTCCTGTCAAAGCTTTGCTTTTTCCTGCAAATTTTATCAGCACTATTTTCTAACTCATTATGCCTTGAACTCTTTCCAATTTGGTCAAGATCCCTTTTACGAATCGATTTATTTGCTTTTGACATTTAAAACTAATTCGAGCATGCATTTCACAAGCAATTTCTTACAAAGTTGTGCAACAATGACACTTGTGTTTTGAAAAACTCTCATATTTCTCACTTTCCACAGTCCATTCACAACTGCAAAAAACATTGCTGCTCTAATTTTATATGTGATCGAATCTCTCCTAGATGCGGCATGAAATAGTTGCTCCCATTCAATCAGTGAATAATGTGTGTCCTGTAATCCTATCAGCCTCATCATTCTAGAAACTACTTGTGTAGAAAAGGGGCATTCAAAGAATAAGTGACATACAGATTCTGACACATTCATACAAAGATCACATGCATCAGAGTCAATAATCCCAAATCTCTTAAGTCTATCTCTAGTAGCTATCTTTCTATGCATGATGAGCCAATTAATGAAAGAAGTTTTGGGAGTAGAAATTTTATTCCATACCTGCTTGTTCCAACGTACCTCATGAGTGGCATGATGCAAAGTTAGATAGCATGTCTCCAAAGCTTCTTTATACCCCTTCTGTACCAAGGCCAGACTTGTACATTGAGGGAACAAAACTCGAAGCTCATCTCTGATTCCTAGTAGTTTTTTCCACCAAGGAGAATCACTTGGTCTCATTTGCACAGTCCAGATATTATCCTGCTCTCCCAACTTATATTTTGCTACCCACGATGACACAACAGTTTGATTCCCAGCATACATACTTTTTTGCTTCTTATAAGAAATTCATAAGCATGTATTCTGTCTTGCAGATGCTGAATGGAGGATATGGATCTCAATGCCAATTTCATTATCTTCTCTTTATGGATGTTGTGCAATTATCTTTGTTGTTGTTGTAGACTTGTAGTAGCCTTTTTTCATGTGAAGGTTACTCTATATTAATTCTGTAGTTTTATTCTTTTCAAGTATATTTGGTACATTCTTCTTGATCAATTTTCATTTTCTTGTGTTGATACTTTTAGCTTAGAGATAGCCATGTTCAATGTTTTTGAAATTTACATATTGGCTTGTTAATTTTTGAAGTACTGCTGGTACTTTCTTTGTTTTTAATGAACTTTTGCCTATCAAAATAAAATATTGGCTTGTTAATTAAGGTGCAACATGAGTCTTTCCTTACAAAATCTATACATACTGTTAAATTGTTTTTTTTATCTTGTGGATATATATATATATATATAAATAAATGTTGAAGATATAAAATATATTAATATTGATTAGAATTTATTTAGTATGTGTTTTTCTTCATAGCGATTCATAGTTCTGATCACGATTTATTTTTGTGTGCATGACTCACGATTAATTAAAAAGGATAGTTACATTTCTCGTCTTATTTTCCTCGTAAGATACATGAATCAATATTACAAGTATCTACGATGGTGTATGTATGCGAACATAAAAGAAATGGTTACTCTTCTGAGCAAGATAGCATGACCTCTGCGCAAGAATGACAAGCGAAAATCGAGAACGGTCCTTTTCAGAAGATATATTTAGCTTCTATTGATCATCTTAAAATTTGTTATTCTTATAAGACATTGATGAGCATATTTTTCTCTCTCGCATAATCTCTATGAACATATATGGTTGAAGATCAAAGTAGTAGTTGTTGCACTATTGTATGCATGTTTATTGAGTGGTAGTTTTGCCGCACACGACCAATATTCTAATGCACGTATACGTCGAGGGAGGCCGTGCAACATCCTTTAAAGATATATCATTTAATACTACTTAGAATTTATTTAGTATTTGACTCTTCATAGCGACTCATAATTCTAATCGTGACATTTTTTGCGCATGGCTTGCGATTAATTAAAAGGGATAAAAGCATCAAACCCCCTGAACTATACACGTTTTTGCGACTTGCCCCTTAAATAAATTTAATAGCACTTTCCCTCCTAAACTATGAATTTTTGTGCGATTTGCCCCCTCAGTGCATTTCTGGCCATTTTGGCTATTTTTTGGCTGGAATATTCTCCCATACCTGACTCATATGCGTTGTACTAGATGTATTTTTGTTAATGGTTGGGAACGTGATTTGCCCTTCAATGTATTTCGATCATTTTTGACCGGAATATTTTCTCTAACCGACTCATACGTGTTGTACTAGATGTATTTTTGTAGTTGATAACAAAAGTAGCGAAAAAACACCTCGATCGGGGAATATTTCGGCAGAAAATGCACTCAGGGGGGCAAATCGCACAAATGTGCATAGTTTAGGGGGCAAAGTGCTTATTAAATTTGTTAAAGGGGAAAATCATATAAACGTGCATAGTTCAGAAGGGTTGATGCTTTTATCCTTAATTAAAAAAGAGAGTTACTTTAGCCATGGCGACATCAACAAACAAAACCATCTCAAAGTCGGGTTCATCAAGTGAAAAGTGAAAATGATGAACTATTATATGAGTTAAATGAGTTAATAAATTAGAAAATTGCGAAACAATACAAAAGTTAACCGTTTTTTCTCCACATTTCTCGGAAAAAAATTAACTGAAAATAACTGCCATGCAAACTGAAGGCTCGAGTATGGAAGAGAATCATGCTCCGGCGCCACCGCCACCACTGAACTTACACACCAACGCACCGTATGTATTCCATGCATTACCTCTGAATAATGTAGAAGCACGAAACCACAAGAGATCACGGCCTTCCAGCGAGTTGCCTCTGGTTGGCGGGAAGGAACAATTTGAAAAGCAATCATCCGAGGTTCAGACAAATACTAACTCTTATGCCCAAATTGTGAGGCTGAATGCACGACAAGGGGATGTTAGGATTGATGACACTAAAACGGCAGAGGAATGCCGTTTCAATGATATCAAGGATGCTACTAATTTAATTCCTTTTAAGCAAGTTCATATTCACAGTGATCTCAAGGATAAAATGTATAAACAATGGGAGGAATCTATCATTATTCGAATCACTGGGAAGCCATGGTATTACACAGCCCTCCAAACTAGACTTGATGTTATGTGGAAACTTCACAACGAGTTTGAGTTAGTTGATTTGGGCCATGGGTGCTACTGCATGAAGGGATTGTCCACTACCAAGAGAGAGATAATTTTGACAGATGGCCCTTGGCAATTAGCAGGTAGTTTCCTGTCCATTAAGAAGTGGTCTCCTAATTTCAGGCCTGACAAAGATGAACTTAAAAACATTATCACATGAGTCAGGATCCAACATCTCCCTGTGGAATACTTGAGAGAGGTAGTGATTCGATCCCTGGCTTCATGTGTTGGTGATCCTATTAAGATAGATGGCAACACTTATAATGCTTCCAGGGGTAATTTTGCCAGGTTTTGTGTCCAACTACGCACTGATAGACCTCTTGAGTTGGGAATCTGGATTGAAAACAAAGTGTACCAGATACTCTATGAAAATATATCCTCCCTCTGCTATAGTTGTGGGAAGATAGGTCACTCAAAAGATACTTGTCCCAATCTGCCAAACAAGGATAATAACACTGGTGCTGGTGATGCATCTCAGCATTTTACCAACAGTGTTCCTTTAGAAGATAAGGAGTCATGGCTCACTGCTAAGACTAAGTCTAAAGAATATGGAAGTTGGATGTTAGTTAATAAGCAGAAAAATAGGCCAAAGGTGACTAAAGAAAATCCTCGGTCAAATCATCCAGTTATGAATGTTGAACTAAATCCAAACAGGAAAGGAAAGCAACATGTTAGAGTTGCAAAAGAGGCTGTGATTAGTCAGGGAGAGACTGAGAAAGTTAAATCTAAAATAATTCTGCCCGCATCACTTAATCCTGAATTGAGGAAGGCAGCAGTTACTTCAACACGTGCATCGGTTACTTATATTAAAAGAAGGCCAAAAGTTGCTAACTCTTCAAGTGGGAAGAAAGATACTCAACATCAGAGTTCTAATCCTTTTGAACTTCTATCACCTGATAATTTCCCAGAACTCTCAACAGTCATTAGTAGTAATCCTCTTGCTTTACTAGAATCATCTGATCATGGCAAGTGAGTGGGACGAGGAGATGGATTGGATACAACCGTGGGAATTCATAACAAGATACAATCGGTTTCAAGTCCCATCAACAACCACACATATGAGCATGTGGGATCAATTGGTACAAGTGACATCCATTCCAGCAACCAATTGGGAGATCAGCATTCAGTCCTTCAGGGAGGAACGCCCGGATGCAGATCACATTTGGTGGAAGAGACTGGAGATCACTCCATGGGAGTTCAATAGACAGAAAGCACTCACCCTGGAGATCATGAACCAACTCTGGGCTTTATGGAACATGATTCCATTTGATAATCCTGTCCTACCAGAACATCTCTACAATTCCAACATGAAAGTTATTTATTGGAATTGCCAGGGCGCAGGAGATGATGATTTTCACATGAATTTTCGAGATTTGGTACGTTCACACCATCCAACTGTGGTTTTTATTCTGGAAACTAGAGTTTCAGTTGATCATGCATGGGATATAGTCCCTTATTTAGGATATAATAACTACCAAATTGCACCTACAAAGGGAATGTCTTGTGGCATTTGGATGCTTTAAAATGATTTTGATGTTGAGGTTGAAATCACTCACACTGATTTCCAGGCAATCCATGCCATTATCAGGCCTAACAGTTCTGACAGATGGAGACTGTCTGGCATTTATGCTCAGCCTAGGAAGTCTGTCAAGATTAGTATTTTCAATGATCTTGTTAAGCTAGCAAATGATCAACCAATGCCATGGTTAATGACTGGTGATTTCAATGAGGTGGCATTTGCTCATGAGAAGCAAAGGGGTAAAACCAGATTAGTACATAGACTTCAATTTTTCAGAAAATTTATCTCTGGCTGCATCATGATTGATCTGGGATTTATGGGTCCAAAGTTTACTTGGACTAACAAAAGAGATGGAGGAAACTTAATTAAAGCTAGATTGGATAGGGCTATGGCTAATGCGGATTGGATGGACATGTTTGCTGACTCTAAAGTTGAACACATGCCCAGAGCTTACAGTGACCATCATCCTTTGATGATCTGGTGCTTTGGCATGAATATAAGCAAGGGTTCTAGGCCATTCAGGTTTGAAGAAATGTGGTTCTCCAAACCTGAGTGTGAGTACATTCTGCAAGACATCTGGAAGACTAATCATTCTCTTCTAGAGGCCATTCAGACTGTCCCTAAGGCTATGTCAGAATGGAACAAGTCTGATTTTGGCAATATTTTCAAAAGACAGAGGATTCTTAAGGCTAGGTTAGGAGGGATTCAAAGAGCTTTGGAAGTGAGAACTAATCAATTCCTTATTCAACTTGAGGCTGACCTGATTGTAGAATATCAAGAGGTTTTGAAACAAGAGGAAATCTTCTGGTGTCAAAAGTCAAGAATTCAGTGGCTTAAGGATGGGGAAAGAAATACCAAATTCTTCCACAGAGCTACTATGGAACATAGGCGCAGAAACAAGATTAGCAGGCTCAGAGTGGATGGAGAATGGGTGACCTCTGACACTCAGCTTCAGTATCATGTAAAATCTTACTACATTAGATTGTTTGCTGGTGATTCCTCTACACCAGACTTCTCTCAAGCCTGTATTCTCCAGAAGTCCAGATTTCAGATGAAAATCAGTCATGAGGATCTTCAGTACTTATCAGCACACATTGATAATGCTGAAATCAATGAGGCTATATTTGCCATGCATCCTATGAAAGCTCCTGGTCCTGATGGTCTTCATGCCAAATTCTATCAAAGAGGTTGGGAATGGCTTGAAGAATCTGTTACTGCCTTCATTAAGGATGCTTTCCTCAATCAGTCCTTTGACAAGTCAGTGTGTGAGGCATTTATGTGCCTGATCCCAAAGACTCACTGTCCAGAATCAGTTGCACAGTCCAGGCCTATTTCTCTATGCAATGTCCTCTACAAATTGATTACTAAGTGTGTTACCACAAGGCTCATGAGATTGATGCCTATATTGGTGGCACCAACTCAGTCAAGTTTTATCAAGGGGCGTAGTACTCAGGACAACATTGCAGTGCTACAAGAGATCCTACATTCACTGAGAAGTAAGAAGAAAAATAAGTTAGGCTGTATGGTCATGAAGCTGGACCTGGAAAAGGCTTATGGCCAGATCAGTTGGGATTTCCTTGAAGAGACCTTACTGTTCTTTGAATTTCCTCAGAATCTGGTTTCTCTTATAATGTTTTGTGTTAGAAATTCTTCAACTAGGATCCTCTGGAATGGAACTCCTCTGGAAGCATTCCCTCACTGCTGTGGACTCAGACAAGGTGATCCTCTCTCACCTTATCTCTTTGTTCTGTGTATAGAAAGATTATCTTACCTTATTCAGGAGGAGGTTCTGAAAAGGAAGTGGCAGCCAATCACTCCATGCAGGAATGGACCTAAGCTATCTCATCTGTTCTTTGCAGATGATTTAGTCCTCATGGGAATGGCTAATGTTAGGACTGCTCAATCCATCAAGGGAGTTCTAAATAAATTTTGCAGAGCTTCTGGTCTTAAACTAAGTTTTGAGAAATCTAAAGTTTTCTTCTCAAGGACTCAGGGAGCTAATCTGAAAAGACATATCTGTGAGATTTTGGAGTTTGGTCAGACAAGGAATCTGGGGAAGTATCTTGGGATAAGACTTATCCATGGGAGACTTACAAGGACAGATTTTGCTGAACTGTTTGATAGAGTCATGACCAGATTTGGCTCTTGGAAGAGTAGATTTCTTTCTTTAGCAGGAAGGGAGACTCTCATCTGCTCTGTATCTTCAGCCCTTCCTGTTTATACAATGCAATCCTTCTATCTACCTGAACAAGTCTGTCATAGGTTGGACCAGTTGAACAGAGAATTTCTGTGGTCTACTGATACCACTCAGAAAAAGATGCATTTAGTTAACTGGAAGACAGTCACTAGATCTAAACATAAGGGGGGGCTAGGCATAAGAGTTTCTAGAACTTCTAATGAATCTCTCCTGGCTAAATTGGCATGGAAAGTTATGACACAACAACAATCCTTGTGGTGCAGTCTTGTGAAAGACAAATATCTCAAACACCAACCCCTCTCTCAGTACATATCTAAAGGAACAGACAACCCTACTTGGAAGGGTGTGGTCAAGTGCATGCAACTGATGAAGCCTTATTTGAGTTGGAAGGTGGGGAAAGGGAATTCAATCTCCTTCTGGTTTGATAACTGGAGAGGATCTGGACCACTGAATGAAGAAGATGTTATTATTCATGACTCAGAAAAGGGATGGAGCCTCAAGGATGTTCTGGACCAAGATAATGAATGGAAGCTACAGGACATTGAGCATAATGAACATGAGGACCTATTGCTGTGGAAGGGGACTTCAAATGGAGTGTTTTCTTGTCAGTCTGCTTATAAACTCTTCCATAATAGGAATGTGACAAATGTATCTCATTATGATCATCTTAAATGGATTTGGAGAGTGGATGTCAGTAACAAAATGCAACACTTCTTATGGTTATTGTCTTTGGATAGGCTTCCAACCAACTCTCTAAGATTCAAAAGACAGGTTGCACCTACTGCAATGTGCACCTTATGCCAGTACAGTGAGGAGACTGGAATTCATCTTCTAAGATATTGTAGGGCTGCCAGAGAAGTGTGGGAGCAACTTATTGATCCAGTCGACATTCTGATCTTTGATTCATTACCAGATAACATGTGGCTCCAGGAGAATATTCAACACCTGCAGGTCAGGAACTCACTGTGCCTTCCTCTCAGTGGCAATGGCTCTTCATGGCCACATTATGGGTATGTTGGAAGCACATAAACTGCAGATTTTTTCATAAGCAGGAGTTAAATGTGAAGGGCAGATTATTTCAAATTAAGCATCTGTGCTATGATCTCCTCAAGGGTAGAAGACATCAGAATGCCTCTCAGAATGATCAGCATTGGGAGAAGCCAAATGCAGGCTGGTTCAAGCTAAACGTTGATGGCAGTATCGACTTTAATTCTAATTCAGGACGAGGAGCAGGTATCTTAAGAGCTGATGATGGACATTGGTGTTGGGGTTATTCTAAACACATTTCAGCGCCTACTGTGGAAGAAGTAGAGCTTACTGCCCTCAAGATTGGCCTTGAGTTGGCTTGGCTACGGAGAATTCAGAAAATTGCGATCGAGGTAGACTCTCTTGTGGTATTCAAACTTGTTGCTGGTGAGGTTGAAGCACTGCCTGCTCAGAGGGCCCTTGTCGAAGAATGCCGGCGTTTGCTGCGAATGCCATGGACTCAGACCTTTCGATGGATTCGTAGAGATTGTAATAGGCTTGCGGATGCTCTTTCAAAAGTGCATGGCATTGCATGTGAGGAGTTTGTGCTATGGGACAAACCTCCTTCTAGTTATATAGCTAATCTTGTTGTTAAAGACTTGATGTAATATTTAGAACTTCTTATTTACCAAAAAAACAAAAAAAAAAAATAGAAAATTGCCTTTTGGTGTTTGTAGTATAAATAAATTACTTTTTTCACCCTTAAAATTTGTAAAAGTAATAAAATAACCTATTTTATTGAGGACACGTATCGGGTACACCTTAGGATAGTATCCGATACGTATTCGATTTATTAAAAAAATAATATTTAAATAGGATACGCCACGTGGCGTGTCTGACACGTATCCGAGGCGTATCCTTATCCGTTTAGTATTCGATACGGGATACAGAGCCATTTTTGGAGTATCCGTGCAACATAGATGGCGAGTTACAACTCCAATTGGCTGTTTCTGCACATTGACTTGCACAAATTCTTAGGTCATTCCTTCAACAAGCAGTCTCTTCTTTTTTGGGCTCTTGGGTTGTGACTACTATCCCTTTTGATTGTGATGTGATCCGATCATTTTTGACCAAGAAAAAATGCAAAAACGTTATAATGCCAAGCTAGCTATTTCTAAACCGCTTCACGAATACCATTTGCACTCTTTTTAGTTTTCGCCCTTCGCTTTTGCAAATGCAGAACAGTGACAGCGGGGCATGGCAGTGGAGAACGCACCGATGACGAAGTCAGAGTAGAGGAACATGGAATATATTAGCATTTAGCACATGAGACGATCATAAGACGACAGCACAAGGCACGCTAAAGTAAAATATACCGATGTCAATTAAACTAGCTCAGTAAGGAATCGCAAAAAAAGAAAAGATATTTGTCACAGACTTGTTCATCAATGAAATACCATCAAATGTCTTTTTCTAAAAAAGGCATTAAGCAAAATTTCAAAACAAATAAAATTAGTTAAAAGAGATGCCGAAAAGGCGAAAACGCAATAAATCCAGTCAAATCTTCAGGCTCTCAATGAGCAACAATTACTTCATATGCACGCACACCAACTTCAGCCGCTCACGTAGGCTTACCGTTTCTTCTGATCGCTTTGTGTCGGTAGCCAACAGACTTAGTTGTTTACGTAGAGTTAGTTTCCGCATTTTCTTCTCTAAAAAATCCGAGTTTTCCTTGACATGTAAAGGCCTCTTCATCTTCTTTCCTATCTCTGCTCCAGGTAGAATTTTGTTTATTTTACTCAAGACCGAACTTTTAATTTCCTCGCTTTCATCTTCGTCTATTTTTTCAACTTGGTCCACTACTTCATCGACATCATCTTTCAACGATGGTTTAAGCGGCCTTCCCCTTCCCCTCCTCACCACTTGCGGTATCGTAGCCTCCAGCAGTTGGAATCTGTTTCTTCCCTTTCGCTCTCCGTCTACCCATTTCTCAAATCAGAAATTCAAGCAAGCCACTAATTCTGCAATAACAAACACAATTATAATAGAATTCAAGAAAGAGTGTTGGGCTAACTGATGGATTTTACATAATAATTAAATCAAGTGAGAAATCTGACCCTGTTTGTTTACAAGAGATGAAAATGGACATGAAAATGGGGTTCTAATGAAGTACAGAAGTTATCCAATATCCATACTCGTTTTATTTTATGTTAGGAATTTTCAAATTAATTTTTAAAAGGTTCCTGATTATAAAATATTTTCCAAACCGTATATCCCTTTCTGTTGTGTTTTAAATCAAATACTTTATTTCCCTCCAATTCATATCCTAACGGTCAAGGCATGTGTCTTTTCGAAGAGGTACGATGATTAATATAATGGAAGAAAGGATAAGAAAACATAACCTTAATTTATTAATATTACTCTTCTGGAAAACAGAACATTTTGGTGAAACTTTCTTTCATTTCAGTTAGAATCCGAAACAGCCATTAATTTACTTTTAAGCACTTACAGCCTTTGAGTATTCAGATTTATCTCCGAAAGTACAATTCGTGGATAAATAACAATCATTAGTGGGGGCAAATATTGTCTTGAGGAGAGCGTATTTTATGCGCGACTTGGAGCGGGTTCAACGGCGGTGCAGATTCCAGAGTTCGTTGCTGTGGGTTTTCATGTTTATTGTTGCTGTTCGTTCGTCGGAAAAGGTGCGGATTGCTTACATTTTAATTATCGAAAAATGGGAAGATTAATGAGCACTAAAATCATAATCTTGTTTTATCGATCCATGTTTCCTATATATGGTGTAAGATTCAAAAACCTGCCGTAAGTGTGCAGATATTTCATATATAGATTTTGTCAAAAATTATGCACCAAACTCATTTCTCTCTCGTTTAAATAATTGTGCATTACAATCCAACTTTAAAACTGATTGTTGTGTTATAATAACAGGATTTAGCGCAAGATTTTTATAATAAAAGAAAATTTATGCAATTCAACCAAGGACAAAAATAATAACTTGCATGATATTTAATCTGGTAATTGAGTTTTTTCTTTTTGATCAAGTACCAAAATATATATAGAGGAATCATATGCTTTTTTTGCAGTGTAAGTCAAATCCATATCCGCGTATCATTCTTTGAATTGTCCATTACTTATCCATACCCGCGTATTATTCAATTGGATGCGTTTAAACAGTTATGGATGCGAAAGATATAAAGTCAGATCTTCAAGCCCTACAGAGCTTATATGGGCTTCTAAAAAATGGCGGAGATGGAATGTCAGACAAATACTCTAAAATGGTATGTTTTTTCTGCATACTCAAATTATTTATGTTATTTTAATCTTCCATTTGTTTGTTTATGTCACCAAGTGCATTTTTACTTTCTCACACGAAACTGTCGCCTATCGATAAGGTATATTATGTGCATAGTATCATTTTGCTCTTTTTTCCAGTTCAAGTGATGATGACTTGTGAAGCGTAATTACTTGCTGTATTTCTCTGACTAGGCAATCACACTTACTATTATCAGAATGAGGTTAGTATTTGGGCGAGTACACGTAAATAGTAGTGTGTGAAACTTGGTACCACTGAGAAGTAGGAGCACATCCTCACGTTCGGTGCGTCTCAAAGTATAAAATAGTACGATAAACAATACATGTGGAGAATAATCCATTAATTTTGTCAAAAACATAACCTTTTCTCTATAAATCAAGTTGGATTTGCGACCATGGAAGGTTTGCGTTGGGCATGGGACTTTATGTTGGATTACAAATCAGTAAGAACACCTGATAATATGTCCCCTGTGATCCCGCATCTTATTTTTTGAAATAGCAGTATTTGTCTGTCCTATATGCCGCTTACTTGGTTTATCCATTGACTAAAACCATGGACTATGTTTTATTGTTTCGTGTTTCCTCAAATTGCGACCAATTATATGGAGTAGGCTTATTTCCTCATGCATTCATCTCCCACTCATGGGTGTGGCATAGATTTCTTTTATAAACGTGTTCGATTAGTATATTAACGGAATATCATTTTTGCACATTGTTGTCATCTCTCTTTTGTTATGGTAATGTAGGAGGTGGAAACAAATCGCTTTTTGTTTCTTATACTGGTTAATATGATATTTATTCTCATTAGGTGAAATTCATATCCATGGATGTTCATCTGAGAGCTCTTGTTAGTGATATATGCTAGATAACCAAAGAGACAAGAGTCTCAGACTTGGAATTTCTTTTGTTACCAACTTAGGACAACTTCTGCCAGTTCTTAGTAAAAATGCATTAAATCTTCGTTCCATGGAATTATATAATGATCAGGTCTTGTTCCAATATCATGTTGATAGTACAACTCACAGACATATATATTAAATAAGTGTAGCAAACTAAATTATGTTGTGTGTTAGTATATATCCTTTGTTATGCAAGGCTTCCTGATTTTGTTTGACTTTTTTTTTCAAGCTGTTGGATGAGCATGCGCGCCTTGTCTTAAAGAATCTGTTGGATGCAGAAACACAAAGAGTCTTTAAGGCACACGCGGAGGTATGTTTTAGATTTCTCTTCAGATGCTCTTAGATGCAGATCTGGTATTTTTCTCCTGAAAGGATGTGGTCTCTAGTTCAAGTATTCGACTCTCGTATCCATGAAATCTGACTAGCAATCTGAAGTGCCTTTAAACAACAAGTTTATTAATGTGCTTTGACATCTCGGAGTCTGACCATAATCTTGTGCCTCAGATAATGGCAGGCGGAGTGAAGACGTCATGGACACTCTCTCCTACTCAGTTGCAACAAACATATGGCTCGTTGAAAGAGCAACCTACTCCACGACCGAACTTGGCAATATCAACATCAGTTAGTGATAATTGTGTAAACCAGATTCAGCGTTCTGACCTATATAGCAAGCTTGATGGTCTAGATATCACTTTATGGACAAAAAAGATTTGTACTTCGAAAGGGAGTGGAATAGGTGGCTTAGAACAATCAACACGAAATTCGGATGCAATTGGACCTGAATATAGAAAGAGACGTTGTCGGGTTTGTCAAAGAAGCACCATAAAGCTCCTGGAATCTACTAACGAGTCTAAGTCCTATAATGTGGCTGAAGACTCAAGATTTACTGATTTCCAGAATCAGCAGAATCTTCATTTTGACCATTCTCGTTGGAACACGGAGCATGAAACTGAACCAATATTAATTGGTTTAAACGATGAGTTAAACAGTGAAAACGACAGACTGACAGGACCTTTTGTACCTGACTCGAGAAGTTCTGGATATTCAAACTTTTCAACTGATGCGGTGGTTTTGAACAATGGTAAAGCATGTAA
Source organism: Linaria vulgaris (assembly GCA_948329865.1). NCBI lineage: Eukaryota > Viridiplantae > Streptophyta > Magnoliopsida > Lamiales > Plantaginaceae > Linaria > Linaria vulgaris. The sequence goes on along the minus strand of OX415250.1, from coordinate 129,960,694 downwards.
TTCTGACGTTGAAGTTGTTACTAAACCTGTGGAAGCTGATTGCTTGTCCGAGAAAGCTTCTCAAGCAATGGAATTGATCGAATTGTGTGTTTCAGCATTGCAAACAGGGCCAGATCGCCGGTACATGCTTGAGGAGACTGCAGCTCGAAATCAAACTATTGCTCCAGAAACCAAGTTAGATAGTCGTGCTCTACAGACACGGGATGGGCCAGTTCTTCCTGTTGACAAAGTGAACGAAGTTCGTGGTCGGAATGTCAAGGCCATTATAGACAAAATTGAGTCCGGAAGATGGAAAACTACCCGTGAAACATTTGTGCCAAGCCATGATAATGTTCAATATATTGGTGTTGCACCGCATCAGAATGAAATGTTCAATAGACCTCCTCCTCTACCAGCCCCTTTGTCGTCCTCATCCAAAATGCAAAAGTCTGATCAAAGTTTTATGCCGTTGAAGGACAAAGGCAACAGAGATAAAACATATCAATACAAGCCATCCAAAAATCTTGCATACAGTCCACCTAGACTCGGAGAGTATCATCAGGATTCACATCAGAAGTATGGAACTCCAAGTAATCGGAAACATATGAATGCACAAAGGAGATCTTTGACCCCGCAAGAATCAGAGATTGCTGCTTCTAGCTCATACTCCTCAAACAGGAGAACTCAGCAATCCAACAGCCGTGATATTGATAATGAAGAATACTATTCATCCCCTGATACTGAAAGATCGCGCTATACAACACAAAGTACAAACACTGAAAGTGGGGCTTCTTTTCTATCCAGTGAAAGTCAGAGACACCAAAAGGGTTCTACTGGAAATAGTGCGGATGAGGTTTACACTTCCACGAGTGGCGGTGTATCTCACAAAGTAACTTCTAGTAGCAGTAGCCGAAGTGAAGGGTACTCGTCCTATGATCAGCCCACTCTCCATCGATCTAGATCTACAAAAGAGGGTCCCAGAAGAATGCGCCAACCGATTTATAGTATCAACCATGAGAAACAAAATGGAACTTGGAAAAAGCTAAAAGACAAACTAGCAATTATCTTCCATCACCATCACCACCACCACCACCACCACCACCATCATAATAACAGCGATGATGATCAAAGAAAGATAAGCCATAACAAATCTTTACCGAAGCACAGGGGAACGAAGTTTGTTTCCAAAAGAGCAGACGAGGCTTTTGCAGAAAAGGGCATCAAAAAGACGGGGGAAACTGTGATTCATGGAAAAAACCAAAAGAGTCACTTCCAAGGGCTTATGGGAGCTTTTTCAAGGCATGTAAAGCAACCCAAAAAGGAGAAAGCAGGCGCGTTAGCTAAAGGTCAGCATGGTGGTAAAAACGATTTGAAGAAATCTCACTTGTGGAAAGCGCTGCAACATCACAAAGCATCAAAAATGCCCAAGAAAACACATTTGAAGATCAGATTTGGTAAAAAGAAAAGTCGTTTAAAAGCACTTCCCACATTTAAATGAGATTGGCTTCAACTTCCTTTGATTTGTTATACTTACATGTAGGCTGTTGGTATATAGAGTAATATCATGCAAAACACATGTGGTTACATCCTATGTCCCAAAGACTATATATTGGAGGTTTGTAGGATAGTGGAGGAAAGTGTTTATAGATTGGAGTAAATATCGCCAAATTCACTAGATAATATTCCACACATGTTCTTGAGGATCTTAGTTGTTGGTTACATGGTTGTTGTTAGTTACAATGATCACCCACATGAGATGTATTTTTAGTGGTGGATGATTTATCTAAAACAACCTTGTTACATTTGTATTCTAGAGAACACTTACTAGTATAGTTTAATTTTAACAACATAAACAGAAAGGAGTTTATTTGTCATATTTCATTTAATTTTAACAAAAAAACTGAGTGTCTAAATGTTAAAGTTTTGTCAAAATGTACGTGTTTATGTTCAAAATAACGCTATTATTTTTCGGAATACATTATGCTGTTTTTTGGTCGTTATAATATGGGAAAAAAATTCGTTTGGTCCCATAAGTTGGCACTCTCACGTATTTGGTCCTGTAAGTTGGCATCCCACGCAATTGGTCCCGTAAGTTGGTACCCCACACAATTTTAGTCCCGTAAGTTGGCACCCCACGCAATTGGTCCCGTAAGTTGGTAAAAATACTCAATTTTAGTCCTGTAAGTTGGCACCCCACGCAATTGGTCCCGTAAGTTGGTAAAAATACTTAATTTTAGTCTTACCTCCGCCTGAGCTCAATAAAGTCACCGGATTTTACTGATTTGTTCATCGGTTTGACTCAAAACTTAGGGATTTTGACAAAAAAAAAATACCTAATTACATGGCATGCCACCTAGACGCCATGTAATCAATTAATTTAAAAAATTGGAAATTATAAACAATATTTTAAACTTCAAAACGTTATACATGAACTTAAAATTGCGTGGGGTGCCAACTTACGAGACTAAAATTGAGTGGGGTGCCAACTTACGGGACCAATTGCGTGGGGTGCCAACTTACGGGACTAGAATTGCGTGAGGTGCCAACTTACGGGACCAATTGCGTGGGGTGCCAACTTACGGGACTAAAATTGAGTATTTTTACCAACTTACGGGACCAATTGCGTGGAGTGCCAACTTACGGGACCAAATGCGTGAGGGTGCCAACTTATGGGACCAAACGAATTTTTTTCCCTTATAATATCTACTGCTTCTTACTTCTGCAGCAATCTTGATTTATGAATAATATATTGACCTTTACTCTCTCAAAAAATGAAGTAATTCAATATAATTTCCATGCTCTTGATGAAGCACGTGCAATATTTACTATAATGAAGAACAGTAGGAATTGAATTAAAATCAAGTTTATAAATTTTAACTTTTCTGCTTACGACTAGGAAAACACCCCTCTCATATGTATGTAACTGTTTTTTAAGCTTGTCTCACCCTCTTTAATATTATCTTTTTTTACTAATAGAAAAACTATACTAAGAACAGTTTATAAACACGAGAGTGATGAGAATAGTACAAAAAAGCATACGCTGTGTCTTTTACATGTCCAGTATTGAACACTTGAATTATAGATTGCATTTATAAATAATTCGAGACTTAATTGCTTATGTTTCTAGAAATAAGAAAAGAAAACAACACTTGAATTCATCATACCTTGGTTATTTTGATATAACTTAAAAAAGTTAAGATATCAGATATAAGATTTAAATTAAAGCTCATAAATCCCTCCATAATATATTCATCCAAATGTGCAATTTTATATCGTGAAATTTGTTTGCCGCACATACCTTATGACTTAATTTGTGGATTGTAACTAGGGGTTCGAGACGGGACTGTAGACACATTAATTTTGTATCTAATTAAATTAAATGATGGTAACTCTTAAGATGCAAGAAATACAAAATATATTTTATTTAATATTTTGAGGGATTAAAATAAATAAATTAACTAAATCTTAAGACAAGGAAATAATTGCTCATCAAATCTCAAGACATGGAAAGTCTTCTCCTCAAAGTCTCAATCTTCAAGAGATGGAAAGAATTCTCTACCAAATCTCAACACAAAGAAAGAATTCCCCACCAAGTCTCAATCTTCAAGAGATGGAAAGAAGATTCTCTTAGATAAAGTCTTCCATATCAAAGAATTGTAGATGTGATCACAACCGTTCATCTCATCAGAAGATTCTAATTGAGATTCACTTCACAACTATAAATAGAGATGGTCTTGAAGAAGAAAACACACACACAAAATATTCACAAGTTGAAGAGGAAAAAGATCTAAATTTTCGCTCCACCAAATTCATTCATTTTCATGCGTTCTTCGCGGCATTCAAGGTATCCTTCAACCATCTTCAAGCGTTCTTCGCGGCATTTAAGGTATTCTTCAACCATCTTCAAGGTGCTCTTCGTTAAGAACTCATTTCAATCCGCTATCAAGCCTCAAGCTCATCCAAAAACCATTTTTTGAAGACCGTGTCTCTGCCAAGAAGATCAAATCTTCAACATATCCAGAAAAATCTAAATCAAATTCATACTGTTCTTCAACAACATTCAAGCCAAAAATCCGTTTGATCCGAGATCAAGTCACAAAACCCTCGGAAAACCGTTTTTGAAGATCAAAATCCATACTAGAAAGATCAAAACTCACATATTCAAAGAACTGAGGACGAATATCATACCATCCTTCATCAAACCCCAAGTCAGTTCAGTGTTCATCAAATCCCCAAGTCAAATCGGTGTCCATCAAATCCCCAAATCAAATCAGTGTTCATCAAATCCTCAAGTCAAATCCTCAAATCAAATCACCGTTTAATCCGAGATCAAGTCTAAGACCCTCGAATTAACGTTTTTCCAAGTTCAAATTATTTCAGTGAAGATCAAATTAAAGGTTTTCACCACAAATTTTAATATTGTTCTTGTAGAATTGAATCAGAGGATTAGATAGAGATTGAAATACAATTGTACTTTTAAATTTACTCAAATTTATTTTGTAATATTTTTCTTGTCTTTTAATTCAAGAATTCAAGAATTTGTCGTTACATGGACATCTCGCGGGAAATGTGATCCTGCCAGGCGGGATTTCGATTAGTGGGGAGGCCATTTAGGTTTCCCATCCCGTCCCACAAAAATGGGATCCCGTGTTAATCGGGTCCCGTTCATGATCACACTTTTTCTAGAATGTTGAAATGGCAGCAGCGTTGCGCGATGGGCTGGTGGAGCGAGCCGAGAGTGATGAGAGTAAGATGAGAACGGAGAGAATCGGTCGTGTGACTGTGAGTTGTGAGGGAGAGAGTGAGAGAATACTGTGTAATTGGTTTTCAAAAAACTACCCTCTAGTTTCCTAATTTCTTAAAACGCCCCGCCCCAATTTAATTCTAACTTTTAAACCCCTACCCCTAAAGTCATACCCCATGGATATTCGAAATTCCTGAATTCTGTGAGATTCAACCCAATCCCATCACATGGGATTTAAGATTTCGAATTTTCCTAAAATCCCCGCTCCCACCTTTTTGCAACTGCAATTGTGATTACAAAAAAGTTTCAGATCAAGCACTCTTGTACATCAATAAAATATTGTATGATCAGAGAAAACTGAAAAATGCAAAGAATCTGATTGAGAATGAATTTTTTAATAAGAGAAATCTGCAACCAATACCTTTATGATTCACATTGGTAAAAAAAAGTAACCGACCCATATAACCTTGAAACTACGTTGGTCGGGCGATTCAACGAAAAAACCCGTATGTGAGGCACTTATCAAATGTTTTATAAATCTTTTTTATTGTGAAATAAAACTAAATGAAACTTGCCATAATACTAATGTGGTTCCCACTAAAATAATAAACAAGGTTTTAAAAGGGTAAATTCACAAAGTCCCCCGTGAACAAAGAGAAATAAAACATGAGGTCCTAAATTCTAAAGTCTCGTTTATTTAACACACAACAATTGAACGGGTTTATTTAATACTTTTTTGATTTTAATTTTTATTTTCCGCACGTCACATTAGTTTGATCCAACTGTGTTGTTAACCCAGGCTTACTCTGAGAAATGGACAGAGAAAAAAAAGATGTAAGTCTTTGGTGGCTTAGTGATATTTTTAGCAACAATAAAATAGTCAAGACGTAGGTAGAAATATTATGCGGCTTACAATACCAATTGTGACTTTTTTCTTGGCATGGACGCTTCCGATTGATTAGCGTTTCTTGCTTCATGCATTTAACGTTGCGAAAGACAATACCAGCTTAGCGTACTCTTGGATATTGAGTTGAGCATCAATATTATTGAGTTTCCATATTCTATATATATTCTCATCGTGTCTCTGTTTGTTTTATACTACTACTCATTTTCGTTCTAAAATTTGTATATCTTTTAGCAAGACCGTTTATAGTTCGCAATTGCAACTTAAACTTTGCGTTCCATATTAGGAAAATCGGGTATTAGTGACGTGATATTGTGTTAATGGACAATCAATTAGTAAGATTCCACTGATAGAAGAAAGAATGTCTTGGAGTCTATATATTCACACAAGAACTGGTTGTAATAAATAACATGTATTTATTACATCAGAATGCTCGTTTAAATCTACCCTGCCACTGTTTTTGCCCAAATCCATCCTCACTACTGTGCTTTATTACTTTCACATGGTAAAATCTCTCACTCTGATTACATATTTTGCAAATCGAGATGGAAAAAAGAAATGGCAATAAAAGTTATGAAGTTTTCTATATTGAAAAGAAGCGGATCCAATGACGATGATGAAGAGAACACGATAGAAGCGACGATCAATTATATACACAAGCTTTTGGAATCTATGATTGCTAAAATCCTTTCGAGGGTTCGGGCAAAAACGGTTTTTAGATGCATGGTGATGTGCAAACCATGATTGTCTACCATCATGAATGGTTTAGTCGGAATGTAACATTTTTCCATAATCATGTTGAAAAATCATGTACTTGGAGGAAGTCAAAGTATGGAAAAGCTAAATTGATGGACTTTCGAATGGAGTTAAAAAACGAAGTGAAACACCAGCCGGGAGGTGGAGGAGCCCTTACTGCATTTATACGGTTAAAGTTAAATGTTAACCTCACCTCATGCAAAGCTGTAATTTGTTGTGCACCTCATGCCAAGACTACGTGCTCGTCTGCAACCCCGTTACGGGATAATCTGTTGCGCTTAATGTGGAAACTAAACTAATGAAAAATGGTTATATTTTTATTGGTCTTGGGTTTAGTCGGGTCAGTAAAATATTTAAGCTTCTATGTTTAAAAGGGAATGTAGATCATGACGTGTCTATACCATGGTTTATGGAGCCTTGGGCAGTAGAAGGAAGTCTCGGTTGGCAATCGGCTTACGTGCGTTCTATACCTCAAGTAAACTTCGCTTGAATTACGTAAGTTGTTTATGTAGATGGAGCGATATATTGGCGCAGTGCTGAATCGTTCATATTCTATTTTGATTTTGATAATGTCGTTTTACTAGTTATCCCTCTGCCTGAGGCATGTGGCTTTGTTGCGTATGACACAGAAATGGGAGTGTTCAGTGATATACTATGCATGTCATTGTTTAACCCTAATGATGTACACGTTGAGTTGTGGTTGTTGCCAAAACTGGCGGACGTGTAGGAAATTGGAGGAAGATTTTGAATATTGAAACTTGAAATTATTGGATTGGGATTGATACGTTTTTGCACGATGTTAAGCCAACACTGAACAATCAATGTTCACTTAACATTGATCACATAACATAAATTGCAGCTTAGATAAAAAGAAGGGATAATTTCATCAAATCCCTCAAACTATGGCACCTTTATCCAAACGAGGTCAGAACTTTTATTTTCGCACGAGTGCTCCCTAATGTATCACATTCTGTTCGAACTGCTTTTGTGCGTTTGGTGGTAAAATTGTCCGTCAATTAAAATAATAAATCGACAGAAAAGGAAAAAAAATCTTATTTTGGATTTATTATTTTTATTGTCCCGTCTTTTTTTTTTTGGATTTATAAAATAATAAATCAATTTTTTTAATTATTTTGTTGGAATTGTTATTTTATTGCCCCCTTTTTTTGGATTTATAAAATAATAAATAAAAAAGGGATTTCTTTTTATTATTTTGTTGTCCCGTCTTTTTTTGGATTTATAAAATAATAAACCCCGAAAAAAGGATTTTAATTATTATTTTAGATTTATTATTTTTATTGTCCCGTCTTTTTCTTTTGAATTTATAAAATAATAAATCGAAAAAGGGAATTTTTTATTTTTTTGGAATTATTATTTTATTGTCCCGTCTTTTTTTTGGATTTATAAAATAATAAATCGAAAAAAAGATTTTTTTTTTTTATTATTTTGGTAATTAATGAGGGATAATTCCATCAAAACTTTGCGTTCCATATTAGAAAACCGGGTATTAGTGACCTGATATCGTGGTAATGGACCACCAATTAGTAAGATTCAACTGATAGAAGAAAGAATGTTTTGGAGTCTATATATTCACACAAGATCTGGTTGTAATATAATAACATATATTTATTGCATTGGAATACTGGTTTAAATCTACCCTGCCCCTATTTTTTCCCAAATCCATCCTCGCTACTCTGCTTTATTACTTTCACATAGTAAATTCTCTCACTTTGATTACATATTTTGCAAATCGAGAAGGAAAAAAAAATGGCAACAAAAATTATGAAGTTTCCTATATTGAAAAGAAGCGGAACCAATGACGATGATGAAGAGAACACGATAGAAGCGACGATCAATTATATACATAAGCTTTCAGAATCTATGATTGCAGAAATCCTTTCGAGGGTTTGGGCAAAAACGGTTTTTGGATGCACGGTGATGTGCAAACCATGGTTGTCTATCATCATGAACGGTTTATTCGCAACGTAGCATATTTCCATAATCATGTAAAAAATCATGTATTTGGTGGTAGGTCAGAGTGTATGTGATCTTGATGCAAAGTATGGAAAAGTTAAATTGATGGACTCTTGAATGGAGTTCAAAAACGAAGTGAAACTGCAGCCGGGAGGTGGAGGAGCCCTTACTGCATTTATACGATTAAAGTTACATGTTAACCTCACCTCATGCGAAGGTGTAATTTGTTGTGAGCCTCAAGAAGGCAGCCAAGACCACGTGCTCGCCTGCAACCCCGTTACGGGAGAATCTGTTGCACTTAACGTGGAAACTAAACTAATGAAAAATGGTTATAATTTTATTTGTCTTGGGTTTAGTCGGGTCAATAAAATATTTAAGCTTCTATTTTTAAAAGGGAATGTTGATCATGACTTGTCCATAACCTAGTTTTCGGAGCTTTGGGCACTAGGAGGAAGTATACGGGTTGGAAATCGGCTTACGTGCGTTCTATACCACAAGTAAACTTCACTCGAATTACGCAAGTTGTTTATGTAGATGGAGTGATATATTGGTGCAGTGCCGATTCACTCATATTCTATTTTGATTTTAATAATGTTGTTTTACAAGTTATTCCCATACCTGGGGCATGTGGCTTTGTTGCATATGACACAAAAATAGGAGTGTTTGGTGATACACTATGCATGTCATTGGTTATCCCTAATGATGGAAACGTTGAGTCGTGGTTGTTGGCAAAAAATGGCAGACGTGTAGGAAATCGGAGGAAGATTTTGAATATTGAAACTTGAAATTGTTGGATTGGGATTGACACGTTTTTGTATGTTGTTACGCCAACACTGAACAATCAATGTCGCCTTAACATTGATCATATAATATAATTTGCAGCTCAAATTAAAAGAACACAAGAAGTAAACTTTAAGTAGATGCCTTAGGTGAAAAACTCACCATTGGAAATAATGATTTTAACAAAGGTACCTTCCAAATAAAATTCACACCTTTATATAGTAGTCTTGACAATTGAGCTTCAAGGTATATTGTACACGGTTTGATATCTCTTAAATCTTTCTTATTGAACTCTACTTCCTTTGGTCTCAGACTCCATCTTCAATAATGTTCCCTTAATTAGATCGAGATCTAACTAGGAAACACAACTTTTTCAATGTGGAGATCATCCTTGAAAAGCTTCCTTGTTGCATTCATACTTCAACTTGTTTCCTTCTTTGAAACGTGTTCTACTATTTAAGGAATTAACTGAATGTGGAGACTTCATGCTTTAACTTATATTAAGGCCGAGAAATATTCAAAGATAACTGAAAATGTGGAACTCTATTAATAGGTGAAGAAAGGCAAAACAAATATTATTCTAACTAAACCAAGATTGTTTAAGTTTTACAATGTTCAATGTTATCCTAACCTCTCAAAAGCTTCAATGTTATGTTAACAATGACCAAACACTTTGCACTTTCAAAAGTAATACGACTAGTATGGACCATGACGATTCGTTCTTGGATTTGAGGTGGGTTTCAGGGAGATACAAACCAATCAAGTACTTAAACTGTGGAAAAAGTTTTACTACACGACTGGCTATATACCTTCGTATTATACGATCCATTTACCAAAAACGAGGAAACTCTTCAAGTGGTCCCTCATGTACCGAGTCTAATTTCATTAAAGCACGCCTTGAGCATTGAAGATGAAAGAGTAGTGGTTGTAAAGAAGTACACGAGGTAATACTTCAATACGTTGTCTCGCAATTTACACGCTTCCGTGATTGTTTCAGGTACTCTTCTCCAAGAAGGAAATAAATTTGTGTCATTCAATGTTTTGTTTTAGGTACGCTTTCGTGATTGTCTCGCAATTCCTCGCAATTTTTTGGGGCTGGGCCGTACATAGTCCATGTAAAATTATATTAAGAGTCTGCCTAACGTAATTACTTGTAGTCACACAACATAACATATAGTGAAAATCCTGGCTTGGTATCGCCTCCAGATGTAGGCAACGAATTGGGTAAACAAATATATGTATTTTTCTTGCTTTTCATTTGCGCATGATTTTCTGTTTTTCGTATGGCTACGTAAAAAGTGGTATCAGAGCCATTTTATGTTATTAGGAATTGGAATCTACACATTGGTATGATATGTTGTCCACTTTGGGACAAGCCTTCATGGTTTTATTTTTGGGGTCCAACTCTCAAAATGCCTCATACCAATTGAGATATTTTCAATCATATAAACCCAGATTAAGTCCTCTATATTTTTCAATGTGGGATTCTTGTTTGCCCAAACAATCCTCCCCTCAAACAAAGGACCACCAAACTGTCCCTACATGCGCCTCACGTGACTGGAACGTTGTCTAATTTTTTCAGTTTGCTCATGAGATATTGTTCTTAGCCAACAAACTTTTCCTCCTTTGAACGAAGGACCTCCGAGCCTCCCTTAACCCGACACTCACCACCCGTGACAATCTCCTTAAGCCGTGAGCTCACCACATTTTTCTCGTTCACTCTTGGGACACCCACACTGATCGGGAGCACTGACTCTGATACCAGTTATTAGGAATTGAAATCTCCACATTGGTATGATATTGTCCACTTTGGGCCCAAGCCCTCATAGTTTTATTTTTGGGGTCCAACTCCTAAAAGGCCTCATACCAATTGAGATATTTCCAATCCTATAAACCCAGATTAACTCCACTATCTTTTCCAATGTGGGAGTCTTGGTTGCCTCAACAGTTTAAGCGTAGACCACAATGGAGGTGGATTCAGGCTATTGCCGACACGATTCTGGGTAAGTTTGCAAAATGGAAAGGGTCATCATTATCATTGGCAGGCAAAATTTCTTTGGTTCATACAACCGATTCGCTCGCAGAATTACTATTGGACGCTACTGGAGCTAGATTCAACACACAAGTTCGTGCCCTTTGGATAACCGCAATTGCTTCACGCATCTGGCTTCTTTGGAAAACAAGGAACATGTGTATTTTTTGATGATGTTATCCCAGACATATCTATTTTTCTAAGACACATTTAGAGGTGTATAAAGGAGGCAGAATTCTTTAAGATTGGAACGTCTACTTCCCCCGAGGCTTTGAGAATCTTGAAGATGTTCAATATGACAATCCAACCAAGAAGGGTGCCGAGGATTATCTCGGTTTTCTGGAATCCACCATTAGTCTCATGGATTAAATGCAATCTGCACCCTTGGTGGTCCTGGACTTAGAGTTGTGAAAGGCATATTCTGGAATGCAAGATACTTTCCTCAAGGAGCATTTGCAACACAACTTGTTGATGTTTTTGCCTTTGAAGCGGAGATATGGCCTGTTATTTTAGCAATCTCAAAATCTAAGGAAATTAATTGGAAGTATATTTGGCTGGAGAGCGACTCGACACACGTGGTTAACTTGCTTAATAGAAGATCCGAGAAGGTGCCATGAAAATTGAGGAGCATGTGGTTATCTTGTTTGGCATACGTTACCACCAATGAGTTTTGGGTATCACATATATTCAGGGAAGGAAACGGAGTGGCTGACACATTGGCTAACTTCGGCGCCCAACACACAAGATCCCATTGGTGGCATTCTTGTGCGGTGTTTACTCTAGATTTGGTCAATGATGACTATTGTAATAGAGAAAAATTTAGATTTAGATGACTCTTTTGGAGTCTGAACCGTTGTACCAACTCTTTTTATTTTGATTTTAATTTAACTGAGAACTAGTAATTGCTTGGCGTGTTTTCACGACCCTTTCGTTACCGAGACTCCATCTTTTACTTAAGATATATCTAGAATGTTAGAAAGTTTATGTTTTCAATGTTAACCCAACATTGTAGCTACAATGTTGATCTAATATTGACCAGACAACTTGCACTTTCATTAGGGATAAGTTAAATATATAGTGATGGTTATTAGATGTTATCAGCTAGTGTGTGTGTGTATATATATATATATATATACACTACAAGAATCCGGGGTCATCCGTGACCGCCGGCTCGTGACCGCCGGGCGGTCACGAGCATCCGTAACCACAATGTTGGACCGTAACCGCCGGGCCGTCACGAGCATCGGTAAACAACTGATCGCTGAGCGGTAACGGCCAAAACTCCCGTGACCGCCCCGTGGTCACGGGAAATAACCGCGCTGTCACGCGATGCCATAGGCGAGAAACTTCCCGCCTATGGCTGCCCTAGTGGCATTCGTGACCGCTGGGCGGTCACGAAAGAGGGATCATTCGTGACCGCCCGACGGTCACGAATAATATTTATAAAAAAAAATTACTTTTAGGGATCCATCTTGATGTGTTTTTGATTTTTAACAATAAGTCTCATTACTACATGTGAATTGAAGTAATAAATTAGTACAACATTAGTAATTAACATATTAAAATAGCGAATTAGATGTGATTAGGCGAGTTATGAACGAATAACCTATTTTATTTTCTACAACTAATCATCATATACACCAAGTTGTTTTAGATGTAATGTGTCATTTTGTGATAAAATCTCTTTTAATTTACTTAGTAGTAACTACTTTATCAATTTAACAAACATCGCACCTTAATTAAACAAACGAAAATCAAAACTTTTGAATGAGACTTATTCGTGACCGCTAGCGGTCACGAATAAGGGTCTTCCGTGACTGCTGGGCGGTCACGAAGTAGGTTCGTGACCGCCCGGCGGTCACGAAAGAGGGGTCCCGCCCGGCGGTCACGAATAATATTCATAAAAAAAAGTTTGATTTTATGGATTCATCTTGATGTGTTAATTATTTTTAACAACAAGTCTCATTACTACATGTGAATTGAAGTAATAAATTAGTACAACATTAGTAATTAACATATTAAAATAGCGAATTAGATGTGATTAGGCGAGTTATGAACGAATAACCTATTTTATGTTCTACAACTAATCATCATATACACCAAGTTGTTTTAGATGTAATGTGTCATTTTGTGATAAAATCTCTTTTAATTTACTTAGTAGTAACTATTTTATCAATTTAACAAACATCGCACCTTAATTAAACAAAATAAAATCAAAACTTTCGAATGAGACTTATTCGTGACCGCTAGGCGGTCACGAATAAGGGTCTTTCGTGACCGCTGGGCGGTCAGAAAGTAGGTTCGTGACCAGTACGTTTGTGACCGCTCGGCGGTCACGAAAGAGGGGTCATTCGTGACCGCCGGGCGGTCACGAATAATATTCATAAAAAAAAGTTTGATTTTATGGATTCATCTTGATGTGTTTATGATTTTTAACAATAAGTGTCATTACTACATGTGAATTGAAGTAACAAATTAGTACAACATTAGTAATTAACATATTAAAATAGCGAATTCGATGTGATTAGGCGAGTTATGAACGAATAACCTATTTTATGTTGTACAACTAATCATCATATACACCATGTTGTTTTAGATGTAATGTGTCATTTTGTGATAAAATCTCTTTTAGTTTACTTAGTAGTAACTATTTTATCAATTTAACAAACATCGCATCTTAATTAAACAAACGAAAATCAAAAATTTCGAATGAGACTTGTTCGTGACCGCTGAGCGGTCACGAATGAGGGTCTTTCGTGACCGCTTCAAAATTTTCACCCAAATTTTATATATACCAACCATTCTACCCATTAATTTTCACTACACTCAAATTATCTTATCTAAAAAACCCAACACTTTCTCCTCCTTTCCTCATTTCCCAATCTAAAACATAAACACCAACAAATTTTCTTCTCCTCTTTCCTTATATCTCCAAAAAACAAAAGACCAACAAATTTTCTTCTCCTTATATCTCCAAAAAAGAAAATACCAACTCTCTTATTTTTTATTTATTTCTTTACTTATAACCCAAATCATTCTCTTAAATGATGTTTTATATAAAAAAATCGCCCAACGATACATTCTATTCGCAAAAAGCAAATATATATTCCGATATTTTGCTGGAATATTTTTTTATTTCGTTTAATATCATCCGTGACCGCCGGGCGGTCACGGATGGCTTGAATATTATCCGTGACCACCCTGCGGTCACGGATGGTTTAAATATTATCCGTGACCGCTCAGCGGTCGCGAAAATCCCCGTGACCGCTGGGCGGTCGCGGATCACTGCCGTGACTGCTTAGCGGTCACGGATGACCCCCACCACCGGGGTCTTCCGCGACCGGTCATCCGCGACCGGTGGCCGGTTGCGGATGACCATCCACGACCGGAAAAGGGTCATTCGCGACCGCCCGGGCGGTCGCGAATGACCCTTTTTTCTTGTAGTGATATATATTTAGTCAAGTCACATTGATCCTCGCTCTTAGATTTTATGAATCTATATGACGTGACATTATCGGTAGATTAACAAATAAAATTCTTCTCTTTTAAAGGCCAGTACTTTACTATCATTTGCCAGAAAATCTTTTGCCGATTCTTCTTTAGATTAATTATGCCATATTTCAAATAAATAATGGTCATGCCTTAAACATCTTGCCGTAAAAAGAAAAAGAAAATCGAAATTAAGGCCCAATGTTGAAAATATTGCTACTAAAAGAAAAAGAAAATCTTAATTAATTCGAGTAGTAAAGGTTCAATGCTGAATTAATCAAGTATGCTTCTATACTAATAATTTTCTGTCCGGAAAATATTGCCAAATTTCTCTTTATTCCACGGCTCCAACACTCTCGGAATTTCTTCAATGGATGCAAGAATATTCGGCGACCTTTTCCAAATGTTTTTAAGAAGAGACTCGCACTCCGGGTGGTGGAACCATGCCGCCTCAAACCGAAAGGGGCGTTTCGTGTTGCTTCTCCCCTCCCCTTCACACGACATAATTATTGGATGGTGGTCCGAGTGGACTCGCGGGAGGTGTACCACTGCATTGTGGGGAAATCTGTCCGCCCATGTTTGATTTGCAATGGCGCGGTCCAGTCGTTCCATAATGATCGCCCTGTCATCTCTTTTATTCACCCATGTAAACGCCGGACCCCGAAATCCCATATCGTTCAGTCCGCATCTTTCCATAAACCTCCGAAAAAAATCCAATCTACTTAGAGACACCGAGTTCCCTCCCGACTTTTCATGTGCATACAAAACCTCATTGAAATCCCCCATTACCAGCCATGGGGTTGTCGAGTTTTGTGCCAACTGTTCCAACCGACCAAAGATCCGAACCTTGTCTCTATGTCGTGGTTGAGCATAAATACCAGTCAACTTCCAAAAAGCTAGATTTTGGGGCGGAAATGCAAAAAGCTAGATTAAATGGCATACAAAAAGCTTTGGGGCGGAAATACGGGAGACATCTTGCAGATTTGGAAAAAAAATTGATTGCCGAATTCAATGATGTGCTGCGCCAAGAAGAGACGTTTTGGTTCCAAAAATCACGTGTGAAGTGGATTAAAGATGGCGAACGTAACACGAAATTTTTCCACCGATCAACCATTACACGTCGCCGTAGAAATAAAATAACGGGGCTGCAAATTGATGGAATTCGGACAGAGGAGGCAGCAGTTCTACAACAACACGCCTTCGACTACTTTTGTAATTTGTTCTCTGGGACAGATGCGCGCAGCAGCGCTGTTGGAGGAGGTCTGCCAGTGTCACTGCATCAGGCATGTTTAACGGATGACGAGCAGGGTGCACTCTTGCGCCAAGTCGATTTGAAAGAATTAAAAGAGGTAATTTTTTCGATGAATCCGTATAAAGCCCCCGGACCCGACGGTTTACACGCAGGATTTTACCAACGAGGGTGGGATTGGTTGCACGAATCTTTATTTGAGTTTGTGGAAAGTGTATACAGAGAACGACGTTTCGACCCCAAAATTTGCGAAGCCTTCCTCTGTTTAATCCCAAAAATTCAAGCACCTGAGTATATCACACAATTTCGGCCGATTTCTCTATGTAATGTACTTTATAAGGTAGTTACAAAGGGAATTACGTCAAGACTCCGTGGGATCATGCCGGAGATAATTGCCCCGACACAATCGAGTTTCATCAAAGGGAGGAGTACACAAGATAATATATTTTTACTTCAAGAGGTACTCCATTATCTAAGAAGCAAAAAAAAGAATAAAAAAGGATGTATGATAATGAAGCTTGATTTGGAAAAGGCGTACGATAAGGTGCGGTGGGATTTTCTTGAGGACACTCTCTATGCTTTCAAATTTCCTGTGGAACTCATTGAACTTATCATGTTTTGCGTGAGGAGTGCATCCACGAGCATTCTTTGGAATGGCACGCCACTTGAACCATTTAAGCATGGATGTGGATTGAGACAAGGCGACCCCCTATCGCCATATCTTTTTGTATTATGTGTGGAAAGATTGGCGTATTTAATCCAAGAAGAAGTCGAGGAAAAAAAATGGGAACCACTTGTGCCGTGTCGAGGAGGGCCGCCCCTATCTCATTTATTCTTTGCCGATGACTTAATTCTCATGGGGAAAGCAACGAAAGGAACAGCAAAGTCGATTAGAGGAGCTCTTGACCGCTTTTGCGCAGCTTCGGGTTTGAAACTTAGTCCCCAAAAATCAAAGGTGTTCTTCTCTAAAAGTGACGGGTCGGGGCTGAAAAGAATTATCAGCGATATCCTTGGGTTTGGACAAACGAGTAACTTGGGTAAGTACCTCGGAGTAGCCCTTATACACGGTAGAAGAACGCGAGAGGATTATGCGCTAGTGCTGGACCGCATCATGATGAGACTCTCAGGGTGGAAAGGCAAGCTATTGACCATAGCGGGAAGGGATACGCTTATCCAATCCGTGTCTTCAGCACTTCCGGTCTACCATATGCAGTCAACATGGCTGCCCGAACACCTTTGCAAGCAAATAGACCGACTGAACCATGATTTCCTATGGTCAACGGATGTAACGAAAAAGAAAATTCACTTGGTGGGATGGCCTAAGATCATTAAAAAAAAGAAAGACGGTGGTTTAGGGATCCGAGACACTAGAACGAGCAACGAGGCTTTGCTTTCGAAACTCGCTTGGCGAATCTTACGAGGGGAGAGGACGGTTTGGAAGGATCTGATTACGGCTAAATACATCAAGAATGGGAGGTTTTTGGATTGTGGTGCAAAACCGACGGATAGCGCGACATGGAAAGGGATCCTCCGTTGCGTCGGGCTCATGTCCCCTTTCCTTCGCTGGAAAATTGGCAATGGAAAGAGTATGTCCTTTTGGTACGACATGTGGCTAGGGGATACAAGTCTATGCGAAATGGGATGCAATATACTACCAGCGGAGGCGCAACTAAAAATGTGTGATGTACTGGATGAGCACGGGACTTGGCTGATTGAGGATTTAAGCTCGGAAATTCCCGACGAGGTAAGGGCAGGGATATTAGAAAGAAGCGTGGGGCTGACCGAAAGAGAGGATACTGTGTTGTGGACTGAAAATGCCAACGGTTTATTCACATGCCAATCGGCATATAAGACGTTTCGCGAATATTACACGGAGGAGCAGCCTACGAATCCGGATGTGAGTTGGGTGTGGAATGTGGATATCAGCAATAAGATTCAGCACTTCTTGTGGTTGGCGGCGCAAGATAGGTTGGCAACAAATTCGGTGCGAAGTGCGTGGGGTATCCCGACTAACACATGGTGCCCAATCTGCGAAAAACATGAGGAAACCGTGACTCATTTACTGCGAAAATGCAGAATGGCTCGTGGCATTTGGGAGAGGGTGATTGCGGCGGACAGCCTTATAGAATTTGATCGGACCCCTGATGATATGTGGCTAAGAACGGTGATGGAAAGCAAGACCATGGCGAGCAGCAGTGAACTGGGCGGCGAATGGAAGTTCGTGTTTGCTGCGGGGTTGTGGACAATTTGGAAGAACTGAAACGCTAAAGTCTTCAAAGGAAAATTGGCGAACAGCAGCGCGTGTATATTCCAAATAAAGATCCTAAGCAACGACCTATGGTTGGGTAGAAGGAAAAAAGAACGACAAAGTCGGGAAGCAAAGTGGGAAAAGTCGGAAGTAGGATGGGTAAAATTGAACACGGATGGAGGAGTGAACGTTGACGAAAATCGGGGTCGTGCCGCGGGGGTTCTAAGGTCCGAGGATGGCACGTGGTTATGGGGCTTTAGCACAAACATCATGTCACCAACGGTTGATGATACAGAATTGCTTGCAATTAAGAATGGCCTATGTCTTGCGTGGGAAAGGCGATACCCGCGTATCGCCATCGAAACCGACTCTCTTGCAGCTTACAAGTACCTAACAAATGAGAATGATGCTCATGGTCCGAATGCGGAGATGGTACAAGAGTGTCGCCGCCTCATGGGCATGCCGTGGACGTGCAAAATCAATTGGATACCAAGGAGCGCAAATAAATTAGCGGATATGCTAGGAAAGATTTGTTGTGATAATAGGAGTAGTGATCTCTTTTGGGAGAGTCCACCACCCCCGATCCTTAACGTGTATAAGGCGGACATGGTTTAAAAACCATATGTGATTACGTTATCTACCAAAAAAAAAAAAATAATAATTTTCTGTCCGATAAGATTTTTAAAAGGAAAACACGAGAAGATATAAATGGTTTCAAAGAAAATGGATTATATTTTGTCCACTATTTGGATTACGATAGGACCATATGCTCATTCCGACCTACACGGCGCCGTATTGGATTTTATCAGAGCTTAGAATAATACTTGTTAGAGTTTTAGAAATTCAAATGATCTTAATATGCTTACATAAGTTTGAAGAGGAGAGTATGACCATTGAAAAGGAGTACTATACCAGGTAAAGAAAACATTTTGTATTTGTATATACGGCATGTATACCATATTGTTATTATATAGCTTATAGTTATAATTCGGTAGAACAGGTTTTTATACCACGTGATTGTGGTCACAAGTTTCAGTGGATAAATCTATTATGACTATAAGGTCTACCTAAATATTTTTCGCCGATTGCTCCTAATTTCTAAACTTATGTATACTTATTTTATTTCTTAATTGGACGAAAAATAAAAAATGCACGCTAACTTTTTTTAAAAAGTTAAAATGCTCGTTTTTCTCAGGTCTTGCCAAAATGCGCCGTATGTTTAAAAAATGCTTTCAAAATGCAATCGGCCCTTATTCGGGCCAAAATTGCCTACGTGACAGTACAAAATTGTACTTTGTACCTCAAAATAAATTGCACTTTGAACCCTAAAATATTTTGGGGTACAAAATGCAATTTATCTTGGGTGCAAAGTGCAATTTTGTACCGCCACATAGGCAATTTTGGCCCGAATAAGGGCCGAGGGAATTTTTAGTAGACTTTTTAAAAGATATGGGCATACAAATAAGGCCCGAAAAAAAGGGCATATTAACTTTTTAAAAAACGTTAAGGGGCAAATTTAATTATTTGTCCTTAATTTGGCTTGTAGGATTCGGGTACAAGATCCTGCAGACGTGCAACAAATGCATGGAGGGTTGATCTGGTTTTAGCTAGCGGTATAATAAATTGAACATAGTTAGAGTTAAATTAAGATACATAAAAATTTGATCTTTACAAGTGTTGCATGGCTGGCAGCGTGGAGTAACCAACGATCAATATGATACTATATTTCTAAATTATTGCACTAACCACCCTATAATTGCATTCCCCATATGGCGGTAATTGAGCTGTTGCACCAGATCATCGTGTAATAGCTGCATGAAACAATTTAACGAACTTGTAGCCCAATCTACACATTTTGTAGCCAGTAGTTAGCTTCTTGCATTTGCCTTTGGATAACGAATATAACGACCTTCCAACTCTTGGATTCTTATGACATCCGACAGTTATTTGCTAGTCTATCCAGCGAGTCATGAACGGTATAACAAACACTTATTCCCTAGCTCTCTCTGCATTAACTAATAATTCGCTTTTTGCAGTTAATGTTGCAAAATAATATAAGGGCCTAACATACTCTTGGACTCTAACAGTTATTGAGCTCCTCCGCCGCCCTATTCTTGTCGTGTTCCATTTCTGCAACATTTAAGAAACTTAGGTTATTAATCATAGGACGAATTATTATTTCTGCCCATTATCTTTTTTTCCAAAACTTAAATGCCCGTTTTTTCAAAACATGCTAAAAATGCCCTGTATCTTTTAAAATTTCTAGTAAAAATGCCTGAAGTAAAAATTTCGGACAAAAAAGCTTACGTGGCTGCCTAGTCAAATAATCGCGTTGCCTAATCAAAAAGTCGCGCCCGACACCTACTATTTGTTTTGAAAAGGACGAATTATTTTTTCTGCCCATTATATTTTTTTCCAAATAAAATTTAAATGGCCATTTTCTCAAAACATGCTAAAAATGCCCTGTATCTTTTAAAATTTCTACTAAAAATGGCCGAAGTAAAATCCTAGGTGTCGGGCGCGACTTTTTGATTGGGCAACGCGATTCTTTGACTAGGCAGCCACGTAGGCTTTTTTGTCCGAAATTTTTACTTCGGGCATTTTTAGTAGAAATTTTAAAAGATACATGGCATTTTTAGCATATTTTGAAAAAACGTACATTTAAGTTTTGGGAAAAAAGATAATGGGCAGAAATAATAATTCCTCCTTAATCATATTAATTTGTTTTGACCTTTTATACTACCACTTATTATAAATTATAATTGTAATATTTCTTGATCCTTTTTCAAAAGCTAAAGGCTGCATGACTACTGCCATAATCTGAAAATTTTGATTTTATATTTAATATTTACATTCAATATACTTATAAGTTTCGGGTCATTTCTTAGTCATACTATATTGAACCTTGTTTTCCATGTTAGGAAAACCAGGTCATGCTGACTAGAAATTATGATAATAGAAGAATTTATAGAAAAATGTTGTGGAGTCTAGTCAAACAAGAAAGATTTGTGAAATATTATTACAAGAATCTTTGTCAAATTATCAGAATCTAATAACCATACATTAATTAACAGAATCCAGTAACTTTGATTGAATCATGTGCACAGTGGTTTAAATCTACCCCGGCCCCTATTTGTCTAACTCCATTCTCACACCACTTTGTTTCATCACTTTAACAGAGCAAAATCACTCACTCCAATATCTTGCAAAATTGAAAAGTAAAATGGAAATGGTGATGGAAACTATAAAGTTTTCTAAATTAAAAAGAAGCCGGACCAATGGGGATGATGAAGAGAACATGGTAGAAGTGTCGACCAATTATATACACAAGCTTCCAGAATCTATGATTGCTGAAATCCTTTCGAGGGTTCCGGCCAAAACGGTGTTTGGATGCATGGTAGTGTGTAAACCATGGTTGGCTATCATCGGGAACGATTTATTTGCAAAGCAACATTTTTCCAGATCCCATGTTTGCCCTTTGCTCGTTTTCGATTTACCAGGTAGAAAAATCATGCACTTGGTGGAAGGTCAGAGTGTGTGTGATCTTGATCCAAAGTATGGAAAAGCTAAATTAATAGACTCTGGAATGGAGTTCAATAACGAAGTGAAACAGCAGCCGGGAGGTGGAGGAGCCGTTACTGGATTTATAATGTTAAAGTTAAATGTTTACCTCACCTCGTGCGAAGGTTTAATTTGTATTCCGCCTCAGAAAGGCAGCGAAGACTACGTGCTCATCTGCAACCCCGTTACGGGAGAATCTGTTGAACTTAACGTGGAAAGTAAACTAATGAAATATGGTTATCTTTTTATTGGTCTTGGGTTTAGCCGGGTAGATAAAAGATTTAAGCTTCTACGTTTGAGAGGGAATGCCGATGGTGACTTGTCTTTACCCTGGTTTCCGGAGCTTTTGGTACTAGGAGGAAGTACTAATACGGGTTGGCAATCGGCTCACGTGCCTTCTATACCTCAAGTAAACTTTTTTATGCGGATTACGCAAGTTGTTTATGTAGGTGGAGCGATATATTGGAGGAGTGCTGATTCGTTTATATGCTATTTTGATTTTGATAATGTCGTCTTACAAGTTGTCTCCCTGCCTGAAGCCTGTGGCTTTGTTGCGAAGACCACAGAAATGGGAGTGTTCGGTGATACTCTATGCATGTCATTGGTTAGCCCTGATGATGGACACGTTGAGTTGTGGATATTGCTAAAAAATGGTGGACGTGTTGAAAGCTGGAGGAAGATTTTGAATATGGAAACTAATACAACTCGTTTGGACCATGATTATTCGTTGGTGGATTTGTTGTTGGTTTCTGGGATGTACAAACCAATCAAGTACTTAAACTGCGGAAAAGTATTACTACACGATTGGCGAGATACATTCTTAATATACGATCCATTTTCCCAAAACGAGGAAACTCTTCGTGTTTTGGAGCCTTCGTATCTCGAGAGGCTTGGCATTTTTTGGAATATGCAAGTGGTCCCTCATGTACCGAGTCTAATTCCATTGAAGCACGCTTTGAACATTGAAGACGAAAGTGCGCTGGTCGTAAAGAAGTACGGGATGTAAATACTTCTATACATTGTTTCGCAATTTATACACTTTCATGATTGTTTCAAGTACTCTTATTCGAGAAGGAAATAAATTTGTTTCATTCACATTGACTAGTAAAAAACAGTGTACATACTCATAAAACATTTATATCTTTTTCAACTAAATGCTGAAGATAACTGATGATTGTTGAGTGAAGAGAACTTGAAACTTGTATCATCCTTTAGCTACATGAAAATGATCATTGACTTCTTTGAAAATGTTTATTCATGAGATATATTTTGATAGAGGAAATACATCTGTTAATTGAAAAGAAGAAGGAAATTTCTATAGCAAGTTATATTTGCAAATTTTTGACTTTCTATATTTCTCCTCATGATGAACATGTATTGAGTATCATATGCTTTGATACCATTGTATAATGTTAAAACTAAAAATGGTCTTTCTCCGATACCGAAAACCATTGAACTTTATTTCACATTGCTTGAAAATGACCTTGAGGTTCCGCCTATTTCCAATTAATAAAGCCTTGTCGAGGGAAATATGAGAGGCTTTGTGTTCTAATGCTAACAAAAGGTTTATATCGTCAACGTGCAGAATTCCAACTCGAGATGAGTCGTCTTCAAACGCGAAAATTGAGGAGAGGGCGTAGAGATATTATGTGTGGATGCAGGTAATTCAACCTCAGCTTTAATATTTATAAGTTTTGCATAGCTGAAACAGGATATGATTTTTTTATTCTTTTTGTTTCTTATAAAAAATCGATAAGCATGTATTTCTGTCTTGCAGATGCTGAATGGAGAATATGGATCTCAATGTCGATTTTATTCTCTTTATGGATGTTCTGCAATTATCTTTTGTGTTATATTGTTGTTGTTGTAGTAATCTTTTTCGTTGAAGGTTACTTTGTTCATTTCAATTATATTTGGTACATTCTTCTTTATCAATTTTCATTTTTCTCGTTTTGATACTTCTACTAATTTATGGGCAAAGTGAGTCTTTTTGCAAAATCAATATATTGTTAAAATTGTTTCTAATCTTTTGGATAAAGGGTGAAGATTAAACATTTAACACTGTAGATAAGAATATTTTTAGTATGTGATTTTCTTCATAGTGACTCATAATTCTGATTGCGACTTTTTTTGCTCATGGCTTGCGATTGATTAGACGAAAAGCTTAGGAGGCCATTTTTCACCACGAAAACCCTTCTTTTCTCGGCTCTTGGGTTGTGATTACGATCACTTTCCTGTGATGGGATCCGACCATGTTGGAGCAAGAAAAACGATAGAAAGTTACAAATTCAAGTTGGGCGAAAATCAAATTATACAGCTTTTATGAAATCCCCGTTTCTATGGATTTAAGGTTGGCTATTTCTAAAATTGGCATCAGAACATTGATCGCAACTATATTAATATTTAATTTTCTTGATAGCGAGTTATAGTTCAAATCGAGACTTTTTCTTGCACATCGCTTGCGATTGATTAGCAGAAAAAAATAATTTTACTTCAGAAACCGTTTCTTAATTTAGCGGATCTTTTTTATAAATATTAAAGGGAAGATTTCTTGACTTCTTTTCCTTATAAGATACATGAATCAGTATTACAAGTTTCTTCGATGGTGTATGTATACTGAAATAAAAAATTGCTATTCTTCCGCGCAAGATATATATAGCATGACCTCTGAGCTAGAATGACACCCAATAATCGAGAAGTGGTCGTTTTTAGAAGGAATATTTAGCTTCTAATGATCATCATAGCTTCTAATGATCATCATAAAATTGTTAATCTTACAAGAAATTGATGCGCATATATTTTTCTCTCGCATAACCTCTATGAACATATATGTTCACATTAACAAAAGACCTCATATTCCAGGATATTGATCACATTGTGGATATGGCTGAAGGTCAAAATAGTAGTTGTTTAACTACATAAAAAAAAAAAGACGTAGTGTTGCACAACTCTATGCATCTTTCTTGAGTTACAGTTTTGCCGCACACACCCAATATGCTAACACAGATATACGTCGGGGGTGGCCGTGCAACATCCTTTTCATTTTGCAACACTTTGTTGCCTGAAAAAATTCCAAAAAACGGAAACATTTCAACAATTTCCGAGTAAACTATTAGAGTTTTTGGTTAACGCTACCTACGAATTTATACCTTAATCACAAATTAGACGCTAGTCCAGCTGATCAAACTTTTATAGAGCTAACTAGCGGTTTGAAGAAAACTGAAGTTACCTTATACATATGTGAAAAGAAAGAGAAGGTAAAATATTTTGATGGCCTTTTTCATGCGTAACAATATAAGCCCAAACACAGTTAAATCTTGAAATTTCACGGTGTCTTGACTGCTACTCTTTTCAGAGTTGAATTACTAGAATTGTTTTAGCTCATGCGCTAGGCTTAAGTGCTATAAAGCTTACGCCTTATTGTCAAGGCATTCACTTTGGGTGCGTTTTTGCGCATTATGCCTTGAGAAGAAGCCAACGCCTAATTATATAATGATAAGAAAAAAAAACTACTTACTAAATCAATAGCAAAATTTGAATAAAATTTATACTTTCAATGGTAAAAGTCAAAACTCTGTTTATAGACAAAAAAGAACTACTTACTAAATCAATAGCAAAATTTGAATATAATTTATACTTTCAAAGGTAAAAGTCAAAACTTTGTTTATAGACGAAAAAGTTCAGATTTTAATCTGAAATTAAAAGAAAAAAAAAATCAGAACATCTCTTTCCACAATAACTTTTTTAGAATACGGATAATATTGTGATAAAAGTGCATTTATATTATAATTAAAAAATATTTATATGAAATTCAAATTACATGTTCATATTCTTAGAAACAAATATTATTTATAGTGATTAATATCAAAATACACATTGCTTAAGCTTTGTGTCACAAAGCTTACGCCTCGCTTTTGGGAACACAAAATGCTTCACCTTACGCTTTCGGTTTTTAAAAAGCTGTTGATATTTAAAAATTCTGAAAATTGCCAAATCCCGGATGAAAAATTGGATAGTGATGATGATGCAAACAATGTAGGTGGTGGTGATCAGGGGAAAGTGAAGGTGTTAGGGCCGTGCGTCTCACACCCTGACCCGATCGGCCCATTCATTATCTTTGTTGATATTGTTTTGTTTAAATTATTAGGATTTAGTTAAATCTAATATGGTAATTATCTTGAAGAATATTTGCTTATCTTGAAAGATATATAATCATCTAAATCCTGATATACCTTCCTTATCTCTTTATTGTACTTGGACTAATAAGCGTGCAGATTCATTATAAGATTCATGAAGATCGGTTGGAATCCTCTTGATAAGGAAGGACAGTCTCGCGAACAGCTGGTGGGCTCTTCTTACTTGGAAAGAAGATCGCCAGTGGATTGCAACTGAAGATTCGAGAGAAGATTCTGGTGCGCCTATATAAAGAGATGACTCGAGATCATTATGAGGCACTTTAAAAAGGATATTAAGCAGCCAGTCTTGTATCGAGTCATTGGTGAAAAACATTAAGTCAGAGTGTCTCTGGAGTAGCTTAGTGTGTCTTCGATTCAATCGTGTTTCTGAAAACAAGTTAAGGGTTAGGTGTTGCAACTGCATATGTTAGAGGGAGTCTAGTATATGAGTTGATATAAATCCTTCATTGTAATTCTTAAGTAGGAAACAGTTTGAGTCATACTTTGGGTGAAAGCCCCGTGGACTAGGACCATTTGGACCGAACCACGTTAAAATCTCTTGTGTTCTTTAATGCTTATGTTTCACTGTTTTTCGCAATTACAACTGCAAAAACTGTTTTAAACGTTAAAGAACTATCGTCTGTTGTACTTCAGTGTACGGTTGCAACTATTGCTAAGTGCAACTGGACACAACAACAAGTATTGCAGATACTAAGATCTTTCAATTGGCATCAAGAGCGGGTCACTATATTTACATAGTGTAGATTCTGGTCTAAAAGATCTTTGTTTTGTTTAAATTGATTTATCTATGGAAGAAATGAGGGAAGGTCTGTCGACCATTAAGCCACCAATGCTAACGGCCACAAACTACTCCTACTGGAAGAATCGCATGCGAAACTTCATAAAACAACAGAATCAGAAGGCCTGGAAGAGCATTCTAAAAGGGTGGACCCCACCGACAGATGATCAAGGACGAGTGAAATCCGAGCTGGAATGGACCGATGCTGAAGAACTCTTAGCAAATTACAACTCTACAGCCTTGAATATTATTTTAGTTGCAGTTGATTATGATCAATATAAGAGTATATCTAACTGTGAAATTGCAAAAGATGCTTGGCAGGCTATCGAGAATGCACATCAAGGAAATGACAAAGTACGCGCATCCAAGTTGCAACTACTCAATGACCAGTTCAACTATGTACGCATGGAAGACACAGATACCATCGCTCAGTTCCATTCCAAACTCAGGCATCTTGCCAGTGAAGCCACCATCCTTGGAGCGGACTTCCCTGAATCTAGGATCGTGCTTAAACTTCTAGGATCCCTCCCTGAAAGGTTTGCAATGAAAGTCTCAGCCATTGAAGAAGCAAAAGATGTTAACACACTACCCCTGGCTGACCTCATGGGATCACTAACCGCATGGGAAATGAAACTCAAGAGAGAAGGAGACACCATTTCCAAAGGAGTTGCACTTCAGGCCAGTCTTCCACAGAACAGTCCCAACTCAGAATTAGAGCAATCCTTAGCACTCCTCACTAAGAAATTCAACAGAATGAAAAAACGCTGGAGCAGAGGTAACCCTTCAAACCCAGTTGTAAGTCCCTCTGATTTACCGAATAATAAGCCTTCTGCTACTAATAGACTTGACAACAAAAGGTCTGGAAAGGGTATTCAATGCAGGGAATGCCAAGGCTTTGGACACATAAGGGCAGATTGTGCAAATCTGCTCGAGAAAAATAAAAGCCGTGTGTTACTCGCATGGAGTGATGACGAGTCTGATGACAGTGAAGATGACACAGAAGAGATCGATGACATTGCATTTTCATCGTTCATTCCTCTCAGAGCCAACATGGGAGTTACAATTCGCAGTAATTCTGATTCCGATTGTGACTCACTTGACAATAACGAGTTGGAACTTACAGATGATATGGAGTCAATCTGCAGAAGAAACTCCGAATTGGAGGCCCAACTCAAGATTGTGTCTACTTTTGGCAGCCCTGTGAGAATGAACAACAGAATCCTCGAACTTGAAAGAAAGGTTCTCGCTCTATCCTTGGAGAGAGACCCCGTGTCCGCTGATCTGGAATCAGCACTTAAAGCCCACAAGGCACTTGTTGAAGTATGCGATCTCACCAAGAAGGAATTGGACACACTGGCTAAGAATGTGAAGCTGCTCACACCAGGCACAAAAAATTTGGAAAAAGTTCTGGACACTCAGAAAGTTGCAACTCGGAAAACAGGAGTAGGATATGTTGACTCTACTGCACCAAAGTTTCTTGGAAATACCAAGATATCCGTGTCCAACAGGAAGAGAATACCCAAGGGAGTTGAAATTCCCTTCGACTATTCCAACACCAACGATCAGGTACGTGTCAGTTGTAACTTGCCAGCAACAGTATCTGACCGAAAATATGTGAACAGGTTTGCAAGAGGAAGATTCATTCCTATCTGCCACTACTGCGGAGTCCAAGGACACATTCGTCCCTATTGCTATCAACTATGGACATCTCAGGACACCCCCTCCATCACTGTTCCCAAAGTACAGAAGAAGAAGAGGAGAAATCAAAGAAAGAAGAAGATCATACTGGATGCACCCACAGTTGCACCTGTCGTGCCACCTCGACAAGTTTGGGCTAAGAAATCTTCTAATCCTCTTATTTGTCTTACTGCTTGCAACTCTATCTCTCAAGAAAAATCCTACTCTAACTCTTGGTACTTTGATAGCGGTTGCTCTAGGCATATGACAGGAAATAAGGACATCCTAATTAACTTTGTGCATGAACGAAAGGGCGATGTTATTTTCGGTGATGGAAACAGAAGAAAAATAATGGGGAAAGGAACCCTAAGTGTTAAAGGCTTTCCCAAACTAAAAAATGTTCACTATGTTGATGGACTATGTGCAAATCTCATCAGTATTAGTCAGTTGTGTGACGATGATCTCTTTGTTCACTTTACCAAAGATGAATGTGAAGTTGTAGATCAATTTCAAAATATAGTCTTGAAAGGACTAAGAAGTACTGAAAATTGTTATACTATGACTAACTGTAAGGCTACCTTCAGGTCACTCACTTGCAACTTGAGCAAAGAATCTGTTGCAGAACTATGGCACCAACGGCTTGGCCACCTCAACTACAAGTCCCTGGCACAGCTCTTCAACAATCAAAGTGTGAGAGGATTGCCAAAGCTGGGAGCAAAGCCAATTAGAAAATGTGGCTCATGCATTGAAGGAAAACAGACAAGACCGAGCCATAGTGAGTTGCAACACATACCATCGGTAAGAATTCTGGAATTGCTACACATGGACCTTGTGGGACCCATGCAAAAGGAAAGCATCTCCGGTAAGCGTTATATTTTTGTATGTGTTGATGATTTCTCGAGATACACTTGGGTTGAATTCCTAAAAGACAAACATGAATCCTTTGTATTTTTCAAAAATCTGTGCAACACTGTTGCAACTGAGAAGGATCTAACTGTTAAAAGAATTAGAAGTGATCATGGTAGGGAGTTTGAAAATTCCAGCTTTGTTGAATTCTGCTCTGACAAGGGCATATTTCATGAATACTCTTCCCCCATCACACCACAACAAAATGGGGTTGTTGAAAGGAAGAACATGACACTAGTTGAAATGGCTAGAGTCTTGCTCAACTCAAAAAAATTAGCCATCAAGTTCTGGGCTGAAGCAGTGAACACGACATGCTATGTCATTAACCGAGTTTACCTACGACCAGGTACAACTAAAACTGCCTATGAACTCTGGAAAGGTAAAAGACCAAATGTTCAACACTTTCATGTCTTTGGTTGTGCCTGCTACGTTTTAAATGATAGGGAACCTAGGAGGAAGTTTCAATACAAATCTGATCTAGGAATTTTTGTTGGGTACTCACGGTATAGTCATGCTTATCGCGTATTTAATATGCGCACTCAAACTGTGGTTGAATCATCTAATGTAGAGTTTGACGATTACAGGGACTTTGCAACCACATCATCTGAAGCCCGGATCACTGAACTAACAGATGCTGATGATGAGGAAGAATCACAACGCACACACAAACCTTCACCACCAGTTGCAACTGATACAGTTAACCAGCAACCTGAGGATACTCCAACGGATACCGTTCCAACAGAGACGAACCCTACCACTGCAGTGCAAGCAGAGGACCCACAAGCACCACCACACATCAGGAGGAATCACCCACCTGAAGCTATCATTGGGGACATAGGTGACGGGATAATAACGCGAGACATCCCTCAAAGGAGATATGACCAAATGGTGCGGTTTGTGAGCTACACCTCGAAGATTGAACCCAAGAACATAAAGGAAGCACTACTGGAAGAAGCTTGGATAGAGGCCATGCAAGAGGAACTGAATCAATTTGAACGGAATGATGTTTGTACACTTGTCCCTCGCCCAGACAAAGTAAACATCATCGGCACCAAATGGATATTCAAGAACAAGACAGACGAATTGGGAAATATTGTGCGCAACAAAGCACGATTAGTTGCACAGGGATACACGCAAGTCGAAGGAGTCGACTATGACGACACATTTGCCCCAGTTGCAAGACTAGAGTCCATTCGTCTTCTTCTCGCAGTTGCATGCGGGTTGCATTTCAAACTTTTCCCGATGGATGTTAAGAGTGCATTTCTGAATGGATACTTGAACGAAGAGGTGTTTGTCGCACAACCGAAAGGATTCACCGATCCCCACTTTCCTGACCATGTGCTGAAGTTAAAAATAGCACTTTATGGCTTGAAGCAAGCCCCACGGGCGTGGTATGAAAGACTCACCGTGTACCTTCTTGAAAAGGGATACACGAGAGGAAGTGTACACAGAACCCTGTTCTATAAACACTTTGGAACAAACATTGTTATTGCCCAAATTTATGTAGATGATATCGTGTTTGGGTCTACATCTCGGGATGAGTTGCAACACTTCATTTCTATTATGAAAAATGAGTTTGAAATGAGCATGGTTGGTGAACTCACCTATTTTCTTGGTTTGCAGGTAAAACAGCAAAATGATGGAATATTCATATCACAGGCGAAGTACGCTAAGAATCTTGTTAAGCGTTTTGGCCTTGAACATGCCAAACCTATGAAGACCCCCATGGGCTCTACAGATCGTCTTAGCAAAGATGATAGTTGCAACTCGGTGGACCCCAGTCTTTACCGAAGCATGATAGGAAGTCTATTGTATCTCACTGCTAGCAGACCTGACATTTGCTTCAGCGTTGGAGTATGTGCAAGATATCAGGCCAACCCGAAAGAATCTCATCTCAAGGCAGTCAAGCGAATTATTCGCTACATCTCTGGTACAGTTGATTTCGGGCTCAGTTACAACTTCAATGATAATCTATCTCTTGCAGGATACAGTGATGCAGATTGGGCAGGATGTGCTGATGATCGAAAGAGTACTACAGGAGGCTGCTTCTACCTAGGAGCAAATCTTGTGTCCTGGTTCAGCAAGAAGCAACACTCAATCACATTGTCCACAGCCGAAGCTGAATACATCGCTGCTGGGAGCAGTTGCACCCAACTAGTTTGGATGAAACAAATGCTAGAAGATTACGGTATCTCCCAAAATGAAATACTCATCTATTGTGATAATACAAGTGCCATTAACATCTCTAAAAATCCAGTCCAGCATTCTCGTACTAAACACATCGATATTCGATATCACTATATTAGGGAACTGGTTGAGGCTAAAACTATTGAGCTACGACATGTGTGCACTGACCTTCAACTTGCAGATATTTTTACCAAAGCTCTGGATGTGACACGTTTTGAGCACCTTCGCAAGTCGTTAGGGCTCTGCCTCTTGTGAATTGCAACAGGAACCCAGTTGCAACTGAGGATGATCAGTGTCTGACCTTCTACCTATTACTGATCTCAGACAGTCTCCTCATGTTTGGTTGTTGTAATCTTACAAAAAAAAAAAAAAAGAGGGGGAACGGAGGGCTTCGCTCATAAGTTGCAACTGGAAAAAGCTACCTGACCTAGAAGCAGCAAGTGTGAAAGCTAGCAATTCTTATCCCACGCGACTACTCATTGCAAAGAGCTACCTTGCTCACAAATGTGTCAGTGTGAAAGCTACCAGTTGTTCACATCTCTGTACTTTAGTTGCAACTATGTTTTTTAAAAAAAAAACCTCACTTGGCGAGACTGAATTGGATCGGTAAATGGATAGATTCTCTCCACTGGTTACCTTGGTTCTCGTGTTGCTGTATTTAATTCTACATACACGCCGGAGCCCCAATTACTTGTGATTGGGCCTCACTGGGTGCCACATTGTGAGTCCAAGTTTTTTTTTGCAAGTTGGTTAGGACATGTATCATACGCGTATCTTATGTTGATTTTACCCCTATCCTTTCCCCATTCATGATTTCGTATCGTGTGTACCTAGGGCAGATTTCGTCTTAATGGGCCTCTGTTTTCCCTCCTAATATTTCTAGGGTTTTCACATTCATGCTTTATTTATTCGTCTCCTACCTGCTGCACTAACCACAAATCTCACCTTCTCTCTGTGCCTTGTTTAGCATTCGTTTTTTTTTCCAGATGGGTGGATCTGCCAGAAAGCCTGCCGCTACCTTCTCCGAGGAACCCATTGATATGGACCCTCTACAAACGATTCCTCCGTCACCACCCCAGGCACCACGTGCGACTGACGATGATGAAGCGGACTCTCTGTTTGCTGATGAGACCACTCCACCACCACAGACTGCTGCACCGGCCACAGCCGGTCCCTCCTCCACTCCTCAACCGGAGTCGGATGAAGCACGGACAATCCCCCCTGCTGCCGCTCCTTCTGGGGTTACAACCAGAAAGCGTACCAAGGCAACCATCTGTCAGCCCCTCCGACGCCGCCGTTTGCACAAACTCTCTGAACAATCTGCCTCTGAGGAGGATTCCGCTGATGAAGATATTCAGGAGGTGACCCCTGAGCCTCCCAAAAAGAAGGCTAAGTCCAATGCCCCCACCAAGAAGAAAACCCAATCCTCTGCCCCTCAAAGAAAATCCGCACCGGTTGTGCCCGAGTCTACCTTCGCTCTTCCCGATGTTGCTCCTGCCTCCGCCTCCTTGAAAGCTGCTAGGGCTCACTCTCAGCGTTTCTACACTACTGACGCAGAAGCCAGAATGCTGGAAATTCGCAAGCGTCCTATGGTTGTGGAACGACCGTTGGACCTCAAGTCCTATGAAGAGACTGGGGTACTGGAACTCCTTGAAAAGTGCGGGTGGTTAGTTGCAACTCAGAACGCCACCAACTACAACAAAGCCCTGGCGCAAGAGTTTCATGCTAACCTCACGACCCAGCTCGATGCGGAAGGGTCACTACAGCGCCATGTCATCTATCTTCGATGCTGAGCTTCTGTCCCAGGCCATGGAGGCACCAATCGTGGACACAGCCGGGAAATCTGAGTTGCGACTAGAGAGCAACATGGACAAAGTTGCATATGAGCTGACTGGGGAATCATTCCGTGTGTGGCCCCAAGACCCGTTTCCTACAAGCTCACTCACCAGCCGATACAACCTGCTGTTCCGCATCCTTGTCAGCCACTGGCTTCCTTGCACGCAAACCTCCAACATCCGCCCTGAGGTTGCCCGTGTGTTGTTTCGTGTTAGCACGGGAGTTGCAATTGACCTGGGCACACTTGTGTTCGAGCGCATTTATCGGGGTACCTTTCCAAATTTCCATCTCTCACTTGGGTTCCCTGCCCTCATTTACAGGTACTTTGCCTCCAGGCATCCCTCCATTATGCTGGATAAAGAGGACCTTCTCGAGTGTCCCGTCATGCGTGCCAGCACTAAAATTCTGAACAAACCACCACCCTTCCCAGCTGCAACTGGACCATCCACCAAGAAGCAGTCCAGCTCCATTCCAGACGCCTCTGCCAGTCTTGATGGAGTGCACCTAGAACTATCCAGGTTGAGCAACCTGGTGGCTGAGCTGGTTCAGGCCAATGAGGAGCTGCGCACTTCGATGGCACTGCAAGCCTCCAAACTTGACTGCCTGTTGCAACACGCTGGTCTCCGCTCTGGGCCTGGTGAATCATCTGGGCATGGTACCTCTTGATTTGTTGTTTCAAAAAGGGGGAGATTTTGTGTTCAGGGGGAGTTGTTCAATTTTCACTAAACAATTCTATCTTGATTTAGACATTTTTGGTTTTTGGTTTTTGGTGGAAGGTTGCATTGCTGTTGCAACCAGTACTTTTCTACTCTTCACTTTACTCTTCTGCTCGTACTACTTGGTTTTAAATGCAGACTAACCTTTGTGCAGATTGGTAAATAATTTTGACAAAACAAATCAAAGGGGGAGATTGTTAGGGCCGTGCGTCTCACACCCTGACCCGATCGGCCCATTCATTATCTTTGTTGATATTGTTTTGTTTAAATTATTAGGATTTAGTTAAATCTAATATGGTAATTATCTTGAAGAATATTTGCTTATCTTGAAAGATATATAATCATCTAAATCCTGATATACCTTCCTTATCTCTTTATTGTACTTGGACTAATAAGCGTGCAGATTCATTATAAGATTCATGAAGATCGGTTGGAATCCTCTTGATAAGGAAGGACAGTCTCGCGAACAGCTGGTGGGCTCTTCTTACTTGGAAAGAAGATCGCCAGTGGATTGCAACTGAAGATTCGAGAGAAGATTCTGGTGCGCCTATATAAAGAGATGACTCGAGATCATTATGAGGCACTTTAAAAAGGATATTAAGCAGCCAGTCTTGTATCGAGTCATTGGTGAAAAACATTAAGTCAGAGTGTCTCTGGAGTAGCTTAGTGTGTCTTCGATTCAATCGTGTTTCTGAAAACAAGTTAAGGGTTAGGTGTTGCAACTGCATATGTTAGAGGGAGTCTAGTATATGAGTTGATATAAATCCTTCATTGTAATTCTTAAGTAGGAAACAGTTTGAGTCATACTTTGGGTGAAAGCCCCGTGGACTAGGACCATTTGGACCGAACCACGTTAAAATCTCTTGTGTTCTTTAATGCTTATGTTTCACTGTTTTTCGCAATTACAACTGCAAAAACTGTTTTAAACGTTAAAGAACTATCGTCTGTTGTACTTCAGTGTACGGTTGCAACTATTGCTAAGTGCAACTGGACACAACAACAAGTATTGCAGATACTAAGATCTTTCAGAAGGGAAGAGAGGGAGGGAATTGATGAGAAGCGGAGATTATGGCAAACGAAAGTGATAGAGTCAGGGAAGGGGTGCGTGGTGTCGTTGGGAGGGATGCGAGGGTAGTTGGATCAATTGGGATTAAGCAAGTATGCCTCTTTGTTTGAGGATCATGAGGTGGACGATGACCCGCGAAGATCTCAAGGATCTGGGAGTTAATGCAGTTGGTTAACGGAGGACGATGTATCGTTCCATTCAGAAGCTCGGTAAAGGGGTTTAGATGGATCCAAAAGCAACAAGGCGTATAGTTGTTCCTCTATTTAACAATTCACAATAATTAAATAAAGAAAAATATAATAAAATGAGATATTACCTCGAAGGATGATTTAGAATATTAGCAACAAAATATAAGTGACGATATTACCGTAACTCCAACGGTTCACGTCGAGTGTGAAGTATAAATGCTAGGCTGAGGCGCGTACTATGTCAGCTCTCTTTTAAACGATTCACGCCCCTAGTTGGTAATACTCAACATGCAGTAGGGTCACACACAACGCGTCGTCTCCAGGATGCAACAACCCAGCAAATAACGCCGTAATCTTATTTCTAATTGCATATTAGAAAACAAGACTGAAACTCGCACAACACTTTACTCCTTTTTGCTCATATAAATATATCAAAAAGTAATATATTTTTCTTACATAATATGCTCATATATATATTATTTTATATACGACCATCATTTTATTTTCTTCTCTTATTATTTCTCTCTACTACCTTTTTCCGAATGGCAAAGGCAAAGGTAAAGGTATATATAAACATATATATAGCTAACAGTAAGTATAAGTAATTGGAGGTTACAAATTGAGTATTCAGTTTGACATATTGGATGTAATAAGGCTGCCTAATCAACCGTTGGCAATAAAGAAGAAATTATGGGATATTAAGATTTTGACCAAGTAATCAAAAGGTCATCCGTTTAGCAATCATGCATCAATTCAGAATAATTTGCCAAAGCTTAATTCTTCTTTTTATAAGAATATTAAAGCTTAGTACTATTTTATTAACATAGTCCAACATAAATGTGTCTTAAATTGGATATTTCATATAGGGATAAAAGCATCAAACCCCCTGAACTATACACGTTTTTGCGCCATGCCCCTTAAACAAATTTTATCAGCACTTAACCCCCTAAACTATGTACTTTTGTGCGATTTGCCCCCTCGGTGCATTTTTTGCCATTTTTCTCCCTGTTCGAGGTGTTTTTTTCCATTCTTTTTGTCATCAACAACTAAAATACATCTAGTACAACATATATGAGTCGGGTTAGGGGGAATATTCCGGCAAAAAATGGCCACAATATACTGAAGGGGCAATTCGCGTTCCCGTCCATTTTTGTCCGAAATACTCCCCGTTCGAGGTTTTTTTTTCCCTACTTTTTGTCATCAACAACTAAAATACATCTAGTACAACACATATGAGTCGGGTAGGGGGGAATATTCCGGCCAAAAAATGGCTAAAAATGGCAAAAAATGCACCGAGGGGGCAAATCGCACAAAAGTACATAGTTTAGGGGGTTAAGTGCTGATAAAATTTGTTTAAGGGGCATGGCGCAAAAACGTGTATAGTTCAGGGGGTTTGATGCTTTTATCCCTTTCATATATATAACTACTTAACTATCTCTTATAGTTTAAAAAATGTATGTTTTGGTATTTTCTTTTAAAATGTAATATATGTAATCATAAAAGTTGAATTAATGGCAGTTCAGTTACGTAGAAAGAAATTATCGAAGTTCATGAAACTTAACGGAGGGGTAATGCGTAAAAACAAAAGTGTAGCCCGGTGCACGAAAGCATCCCCATAATGCGAGGGTCCAAGAAAGGGTCCCACCGCAAGGGTGTATAAGGGGCAAGCCTTCCCCTAATTTGACAAGAGGTCACTCCCAGGACTAGAACCCGTGACCTCTCAGTCACACAACAACACCTTTACCGGTGTGCCAAGACTCCCCTCCGGAGGGGTAATGTGTAGAGAATTCAATTTTTTTCCCAATGACTTACAATACCAATTGTGACTTTTTTGTTGCGCATGGTCGCTTCCGATTGATTAGGGTTTCTTGCAACTTGCATTTAACGTTGCGAAAGACTATAACAACTTAGCGTACTCTTGGATACTGAGTTGAGCATGAATATTATCGAGTTTCCATATTCTATATATATTCTCATCGTGTCTCCGTTTGTTTTATACTACGACTCATTTTCGTTCTCAAATTTGTATATCTTTTAGCAAGACCGTTCATAGTTCGCAAATTTCAACTTAAACTTTGCGTTCCATATTAGGAAAACCAAGTATTACTAACATGATATTGTGGGATGGACAACTAATTAGTAAGATTCCACTGATAGAAGAGAGAATGTTTTGGAGTCTATATATATTCCCACAACAACTGGTTGAATATTATAACATGTATTTATTATATTGGAATATTCATTTAGATCTATCCCGGCCCCTGTTTATGCCCAAATCCGTTCTCACTACTCTGCTTCATTACTTTCACATAGTAAAATCTCTCACTCTGATTACATATTTTGCAAATCGAGAAGGAAAATAAATGCCGATAAAAACTATGAAGTTTGCTATATTGAAAAGAAGATATTGAAAAGAAGCGAAACCAATTACGATGATGAAGACAACATGATAGAAGCGACAATCGATTATATACATAATCTTTCGAAATCTATGACTGCTGAAATCCTTTCAAGGGTCCCGGCAAAAACGTTTTTGGATGCATGGTGGTGTGCAAACCATGGTTATCTATCATCAGGAACGGCTTATTCGCAATGTAACATTTTCCCATAATCCTGTACAAAAATCATGTACTTGGTGGAAGGTCAGAGTGTATGTGATATTTGAAAGATCTTGGATTTATATTACTCTAAAAAAATCAGTTGAACTTGACAATAGTTGCAACTATACTTGAAAGTAAGACATGCGTGAGTTTTTTAATGTTTAAAACCAGTTGTGTTAACAGGATGATAATTCACCTGCTTAAAATAAACAATGAATCAATTACTGGAATTACCAAATATATTGTTATATGATTATACGACCTGCCTTCGCAATTCAGGTATCACGCCTCAAATATCCCTCGGAGCACATCTCCGACACATCAAATACTGAAGCAAAGGCAACAGGAGGAATACGGAACCAATGCAGAGTCTCACAGACTAACTACTATCGGAACTACTTCAGCATTGGGCAAATACTCCGCCCCACTCATACTGCTTTTCAAAGAAGTATGAACTCTCGGAAAGAATGAGCAAAAAGAACCAATCTATCAAAGCCCACTGGGTTTATCAGAAACCAACAGAGTCCCAGAACCCTGACAAAAACACTTCCTTGCTATGCACTCCCAATACAAATGCTCTCGGAACACTACCCCCGTCGACCAGCCCGGAGGTTAGAACTTCACAATGACGCAACAATCGCAGAACAACACTCTCCAGGCACTCGAAGAAAGGAAACACCTACTCACGATAGCCAAAAACCACTCGGAGAAAGAAAACACCTACTCACGATAGCTAAAAACCTCTCGGAAAATATCCTGAAGCAAACACTCCAAAATACACACCTCTCGAAGAAGTACTATCACTAAGAGAATACTCAGACTCAGCCCTCGAGTCACCAGTCGAAGCACTAAACTCTCGGAAGCAAAGAAGGTAGTATACCCCTTATCATAAAGAAAACCAAAGCCCTCGGAAGAAGAAAAGATACAGTCAGCACTTAAGATAGACACGTTATCTTATTGGTCGAATGAACATTGTAACGTGTAGAATACCACCACATGCATGACGACACCTGTAATAACATGCATCCCGACACCTGTCCTTGAAAACTCTATATAAACAGAGGAATAGAGGAGGAAAAGGAGGAGGCAATTGGGAGAAGAGAGCATATGATATATTGAATAAAATGAAGAGAAGTTCTTGTCATTTTTCCTCTCTTGTTGAGTAGCATTTAGTTTTTGAGCCACGGGCAAAGGCGTTCCAACCCAAATAAATAATTCAGTTAATAGGATATAATTCCAAACCCGTTAACAAGTTGCAATTGTAATAAAAGACAGTTAACCATAAAGCGATAAAGAACACGAGATTTTTACATGGTTCGGTCCAATTGGGCCTAATCTACGGGGCTTACACCCGAATTGTTGACTCAAACAGTATCCTACTTAAGAATTACAATGATAGGTTTTACTTCAACGTAAATAGACTCCCTCTAATTTACCGTTGCAACACCTAACCCTTAACTTTTTTTGGTATACTCCTTTGAGTCAAAGACCATCAAGATTACCCAAAGTTCCTTTGACTTGAAGTTCTTCACTAAAAAACTTTGAATCGATACATGACTGAAATCACTAACTATATTTTTCAAAACCCGTCCTCTAATGTGTCGAGTCTTCTCCTTATATAGGCATACGCATAATCTTCATCAGATCTTCAGTTGCAATCCTCGCATATCTTCTTTTCTTATCTCATAAGCTCTCTGATATCCCAATTGCAATCCAATGCGATCTTCTTGCGTTGTCCGATATATTCTGCAAGATCACATAAATATATCCAACGTATATGACTAATACTATGTCTATATACATAGATAGGAGATATGGTTAATATCTAGTAAGATAATCTTGAAGATAGGATAACATCTAATAAAGATAAGGCAAGTGAATTAAGATAAGTACCATCTAAAAGATTAACTTAACCTAATGATTTTACAAAACAATATCAATTTTAAACCCAAGTTGGGCCAAGCCGGATTCAGCCTAATTCGGATGAAAAATGGCCCTAACAATCTTGATCCAAAGTATGGAAAAGTTAAATTGATGGACTCTGGTATAGAGTTCAATAACAAAGTGAAACAGAAGCCGGGAGGTGGAGGAGTCCTTACTACATTTATACAGCTAAAGTTAAATGTTAACCCCACCTAATGCGAAGGTTTAATTCGTTGTTCGCCACAGAAAGGCAGGCAAGACTACGTGCTCGTCTGCAACTCTGTTATGCGAGAATATGTTGCGCTTAATGTGGAAAGTAAACTAATGAAAAACGGTTATATTTTTATTGATCTTGGGTTTAAGCGGGTCGATAAAATATTTAAGCTTCTATGTTGAAAAGGGAATGTCGATCATGACTTGTCTTTACCCTGGTTTCTGGAGCTTTGGGTACTAGGAGGAAGTATACGGGTCGGCAATCGGCTCACGTGCGTTCTATACCTCAAGTAAATGTCACTCGAGTTACGCAAGTTGTTTATGTAGATGGAGCGATATTGTGGCGCAGTGCTGATTCATTTATATTCTATTTTGATTTTGATAATGTCGTTTTACAAGTTGTTCCCTACCTGGGGCATGCAGCTTTGTTGCGTATGACACAAAAATGGGAGTGTTCGGTGATACACTATGCATGTCATTGGTTCCCCCTAATGATGGACACGTTGAGTCGTGGTTGTTGGCAAAAAATGGCGAACGTGTAGGAAATTAGAGTAAGATTTTGAATATTGAAACTTGAAATTGTTGGATTGGGATTGATACGTTTTTGCATGTTGTTAAGCTAACACTGAACAATCAATGTTGCCTTAACATTGATCACATAATATAAATTGAAGCTCAAATAAAAAGAACACAAGAAGTAAACTTTAAGAAGATGCCTTAGGCAAAAAATTCACTATTGGAAATGTTGATTTTAACAAAATCATTCACTAAACTCTCAAGCTACTCACTCTCAAGTTGATTGAACTAATCAACCAAGCAAACAAAGATCAACTCCTTAACTCTAAAACACAGACTTAACTCGTTAATCTCAAACCTCAGAAAAGCAAGACAAAACCTCAACGGCAATAAATCTAATCTCTATGGATTCTTTAGCTCTCTTGTATTTTTATTTGTCTTGATGTACTTCACACAATTTTATGGTGGTCTTGACACTTAGCTTCAAGGTATGTTGTATATGGTTTGGTATCTCTTAAATCTTCATTGTTGAACTCTATTTCATTTGGTCTCAGACTCCTTCTTCAATAATGTTCCCCTAATTAGACCGAGTTCCAACCAGTAAACACTCAATGTGGAGATCATCCTTAAAAAGTTTCCTTGTTGCATTCAGACTTCAACTCGTTTCCTTATTTGAAACACGTTCGACTATTGAAGGAAATAACTGAATGTGGAAACTTCATGCTTTAACTTATGTTAAGTTACGTCCTGGAAATATTCAAAGATAACTAAAAATGTGGAACTCTATTGCCTTAAAACTACGAATCGTTAATCTACTTGATTGAGAATATGCAGCGGAAAATTGAAGAACACAAGTAGATTTGTTTCAGAAGGTTATAATGGTTGTAATCTTCCTAGTCGTAGGCAAAACATGATCAAGGCATGGAATTCAACATGAATGATTTCTTCACTAAGCATGGGATATTTCATCAGCAAAGTTGCACATACACCCCTCAACAAAATTCAGTCGTTGAAAGAAAACACAGGCACATTCTTAATGTGGCAAGAGCCATTAGATTGCAGGCTCATCTTCCACTCAAGTTCTGGGGTGAATGTGTCACCACTGCCACATATCTTATAAACAGAACCCCTTCTGTCATCCTATCAGATAAGTGTCCATTTCAACTTCTTTATCACAAACCACCTTCTTACAGTCATCTCCAGGTTTTTGGCTGTTTTTGTTTTCCTTTTGTACTCCCTCATCCATTTACAAAGCTACACTTTAGGCTGTAAAGTGTATTTTCATTGGGTATCCAACACACATGAAGGGATACAAACTATACAATCTCTCAAATCATAAAACTTTTATCTCCAGTGATGTTACATTTCATGAAAGCATATATCCCTTTGCACCTTCACTGCCTGATACATCAGATTCCATATTACCACTCCATACACCAGCTATTCCGTATTTTCCCCCATATGATCTTTCTTCTGATCATTCTCCTTCTCATCATTCTCCAATACCAATCACCAATCCTGATCCACCTTCACCTTCTTCACCTTCCTCAACTTCTTCTTCATCTGACTCTCACAATTCTGCATCTTCTTTAGTTCTTTTACCTATTTCTCTTATGCTTAGAAGATCAACCAGAGTAAGGAATACTCCTGTTTATCTCAAGGACTACAATCACAATCTTGCTCCACTGACAGCAACTCATTCTCCTCCAGTCTCCTCTATATCACCAGGTACTCCTCCTAACTCAACTAATGTTCTATCTAATTGTTCTCTTTCTCCTTCACATTTACACTTCATATCATCAATTGCTTCTCACATTAACCCTTCTACTTATTCACAAGCTATTTTGGATCCTCAATGGCAATCAACCATGACTGATGAATTAAATGCTCTTAATGATAATCATACTTGGTCTCTACAACCACTGCCACCTGGTAAGACTCCTATAGGATGCAAATGGGTGTATAGAATCAAATACACTTCTAATGGAGCAGTTGAACGTTTCAAAGCTAGGTTAGTAGCTAAAGGGTATAATCAACAGGAAGGCTTAGATTTCTTTGAAACATTTTCTCCTGTGGCTAAACTTAATACTGTGAGAACTCTTCTTGCTTTTGCTGTTGCTAACAACTGGTCCATCTCTCAACTGGATGTAAATAATGCCTTCTTATATGGCACTCTTGATGAGGAAGTCTACATGACTCTTCCACCTGGTCTTGTCACTAACAAGACACAACCAAATCTAGTCTGCAAATTACACAAATCATTGTATGGCTTGAAACAGACTTCTCGCCAATGGAATCACAAGCTCACACATGTCATAACTACCAAATGATTTCTTCAGTCCACAGCTGATCACTCTCTCTTTGTTAAGCATACAAAAACCAGCACAACTACTTTGCTTGTTTATGTAGATGATATAGTAATTGCAGTAAATAATGACGATGAGATCAACAATTTGAAATTATATCTCAAAGAACATTTCAAACTGAAAGATCTTAG
This sequence comes from Linaria vulgaris, assembly GCA_948329865.1. NCBI lineage: Eukaryota > Viridiplantae > Streptophyta > Magnoliopsida > Lamiales > Plantaginaceae > Linaria > Linaria vulgaris. Next base: position 129,917,679 of record OX415250.1, on the reverse strand, counting down.
ACCTCTGAAGTTCTTCTTAGGAATAGAAGTGGCAAGAAATAAACATGGAATGTGCATAAGTTAGAGACAGTATGCCTTGGATATTATTGCAGATTGTGGCATGACAGATGCCAATAGTTCAGAATTTCTAATTGATCAGAATTTGAAGCTATCACAGGAAGGGGGATAACTTCTTTAAGATCCTACAATCTACAGAAGGCTAATAGGAAAATTATTATATCTAACTGTAACAAGACCAGACTTGTCTTACACTGTTAACACACCGAGCCAATTTCTGTCTAAGCTAGGAGAAGTGCACATGCAGGCAGCATTAAGAGTTGTCAGATTTCTTAAAGTATCACCAGGTCAAGGTTTATTTTTCTCTAGCAACAACAATATTCATTTGAAGGCTTACTGTGATGCTGATTGGGCCTCCTGTGTAGATACCAGAAGATCAGTTACTGGATATTGTATATTCTTAGGTGATGCTTTGATTTCCTGGAAATCAAAGAAACAACATACTATCTCCAGATCTTCTGCCGAAGCAAAATATAGATCAATGGCAGCAACTGTTTGTGAATTGACATGGCTTAAAACCTTGTTGAATGATCTTGGTGACAAGCACCCTCAGCCAGCTCTCTTATTCTGTGATAAAAAGTAGCTATCCATATTGCTTCTAATCCAGTTTATCATGAACGCACAAAGCATATCGAAATTGATTGCCATCTTGTGAGGGAAAAGCTGAAACAAGGTCTTTTTAAAATGTTCCATGTATCTTCAGAAGGCCAACTAGCTGATATACTTACTAAAGGTTTAGGAACAAAGAAATTCAAAGATTTTGTCTTCAAAATGGGAATACACAACATCCATTCCCATCTTGAGGGGGAGTATGAAAACTCTCACTCTCATCAACTGAAGATGTGCGCTGATTACTCCATTCAGCAAGAGAAAGGAAGCTGATACATCACATGTATCAGCTCTATGAAGAAGTGCTAATACAATACATGAAACAACTTTATTAAAAGTAATGATACTGCACATGCATCACTATTATAAAGAGCACATGCTGATACAACACATGTATCAGCATTATGACATGAATGTGGTGTAATAACACTTAGAGTATGAGCTGTAATACTCCTTCTTTATCATTAGAATAAGTAATCAATCTTCCTATATAAGAGGAACACTTGTGCTGATCGAATACAAGACAATACAAACCATTTTCAGCTTTCTTCTCTTTTATACTACATTATGTTCTATAATTCTTATTTCTTTTCATTATGTTCTATAATCATCATCTGCACCATTTCTAAAATGCACCTATCCCAAATTCATTTACCAAATTGTTTTTTCATGTTTTTTGGGATATTGTTGGGGAGGATATGAGTCATTGTGTGTAATACTTCACCAAGGGGAAGCTGACTACTAGGTTAAATTCTAGCTTCATGACACTTATCCCAAAAGTTAAAGATGCAACACATTGAAAACTTTAGACCTATTGTGCTAAGTAATTTTTGTTTCCAGAATATCACATATTTTTCAGCAAATAGGCTCTCTAGCTTCGCAACAAGAATCATATCTACAAATTAATTTGGCTTTGTAAA
>OX415250.1:129148593-129311093 GCA_948329865.1 Linaria vulgaris | reverse complement strand
TCGTTGATAACTCACCTAATCACATAATCTACTATTTTACTAACTTAATTACTAGCCTTGTAAACGTTTACTACTACTACTATTCACATGTAATAAGGATATTTGAGTTCAGTAAACACAAACACATCAAGATATTTCTCAAAAATTACTAATTTCGAATATGGACGTTATCTGTAACCGTCGGGCAGTTGCAGATAACCAGTATAAGCAACCGCCAGGCGGTCGCCAATGCTTCTCACAACCACTGGGCGGTTGCAAATAATATTCATACTTGAATTTTTATTATTTTGGATGACTTATGTTGTCTGTAATGATATATGTTGTCTATAAACACAAACACATCTAGATATTTGCCAAAAATCACTAATTTTAAACTTGAATATTATTCGCATGACAGGGGAGGAATATATTGCGTACCTTTATTTCCTGTACAGTGAAAGACAAGTATCTATTATTGTCAATGAGATCATTGATTGCCATAAAGCGGAATATATAAGCATACACGAGGCTCAGTAGAATTATCCATCATTTTCCATTGAGCTTGGGCACGAAAGCCTCGTGTATTCAAAGACCGTGACAAACGTGGGTGGTCCAAAAGCGACGTATGACATCAAGGTGGAAGGCATTCCAGGTGTGAATGTAGTTGTCTGTCCAGAGACACTTATTTTCACTGAGTTGAACTAAGATATAACTTACACGGTTAACTTCACGAGACGAGATTTGAGAGCATCTGACTATTATGTACAAGGATCAATTACATGGATTTCTGACAAGCACGATGTTCGGATCCCAGTTTCGGTGAAGTTTCTAAAGTCAGTTGCACCCCACATGTCTCCGGTTGGTTCTTTATTACTATGTGTGTTTGTATACGTCATTTTGTTGCTTTAGAAAATTAATGTAACTTTAGATCATTAATAAAAATATTTATTATGTTTATACTCGTGTTATGAATGAAAGCAACTTCATAAATGTTGAAATAATGACTCAAATAATATTGATTATTTTGACATATAAATTCAACAAAAGTTTACAATTTTGACTATATAAAAAGGAAATAGCTTGTTCAAACCAAACGCGCGCAGAAGGAAAAGGTGACACTATGCGTCACTAAAGGAAAAGGTGTCACTATGCGTCACTAAAACCAGTTTTTTCAAATAGTGATTGAAGTCTTTTAACTACAATAGGAAACTCGATTATGCTCCCCCCACAAACCAACTTATAAATATATATGGGGCTTGATTAAAGGATCGGAAAGGATAAAATCTTGGGCCTTAATTAGTTGTAGGGTTTTAAATTTTTGTGGGAGTTGGTGGCACCACCTTTAAATGCAGCCCCGGCCCTCCCAATCAAAATAATATCAATTTTCCAATCCATTTTTTGAAATAAATTTGCATTCATGAGATCTTTAAACTTGAAAAGATCAATGTTCGTCAAACATATATAGGGGGTGTTTGCAAGAGCTTATGAAATCTACTTCTTTATAACTTTTACTTAAAGTTACTTAAAGCCACGTTTGACTTAAAGCAGTGAGTGTTTGCAAATGTGTTTTTAAAAGTTACTTAAAGCAGTTAAAATTATTTTGTGGTGTTTGCAATAGCCAGTGGGAAATAGCTTTTGAATATTGATTAAGATGCAATAAGATTTATTTATCTATATTTAAAGTATACATAATATTAATGTTTCACTCACACATACACAATTATGGTTATATTTAAAATAAAATAATTTAGATTTTAATATAATTGAATTAAGACGTTTATTACACTACATTTTACCATTTATTTGATGTAAGAATTTTCTTTTTTGAAAGTATAACTTTATCTGAAAATTGTTAATATAAATATGTTGTTGTTAAGTAAGAAAAATTAAGAATTTCTTTCTATTCTTTTTCATTATTACTTTCTCTTTAATTATTTTTATTATAAATTAAAACACCACAATTTAAAATTAAAAAGAAAATCACGTAAATGAGGAAAGAGAAAAATCATGAGATTTCTTTCTAATTAATTTAGGCTTAAATAGGATATTAAGAGAAATTTAAGGAATATATAAGTAGAAGCAATTTATGGAAGCACCTCATGACATGCTTCTGGACTTCTGTTTATTTTTGACTTTTTTTAAAAGAAGGAGAAGCAAAAGCATGAATTGCAAACACTAAATAAATGCTTTTCAGTGACTTAAAGCCAATAAGCTCCTTTTAAAAGCTCTTGCAAACACCCCCATATAGTAAAATGAAATCACGGGCTTCCAAGATGAATTGTGATTGGTTCATATAATATATTTTATTTCTTGAAAAGAAATTATATTGATTAACTAGTTGAAAGGAAATCATCATGACTTTAAATACTCTCTTTGGACGTAATTATCATTACTGGGAAAAAGTCCTATTTTTAAGATCATTGCTCATTTTCCACTTCAGAAACGATATGGGCCAGAGTTAGTAAATTATGGGCCAAGTTTGTATTTTGTTATGTTAAATGTTATGTTTTTCTTATTGGGCTTTTGTACTTTTAATACATGCATTAATAATACTAGAAATATATGGGCCTTCAAAAAACTCACATCATGGGTTAGAGAAATAAACTGATGGTTAAAAATATTAATATTTGGTAACACTTTTTCTTGCTTTATTAGATATACCAAATCCAATTACAGTGTTTAGAAAGGCGAAACTTTGAAAATTGCAAAATTAATGGGATTCGAATCTGATGTGCAATAGGAGGCCGTGGAAAGTGACGAGAGATTATTAGGTGTCGCCGTTGTATGTGCTTCCACTACCAATACACGGTGAGCATAACTCCATTCGAGGACTCTTTATTTTAATTCTTCCAAATGGTCAAATCCTAGTCAATATTAAATAGTCCTTTTCACTTTTTCTTTTCTTTTCTTTTTTTCCTAATCTTCTCAGGGCAAAATGAAGACATATGCAGTATTTCCATAGCTATAAATAATATATATATATATATATAAATTATTAAAGTTTTTGTTTCAGAAAACTTGTGCTTGAACTGATTGATAGCCATTTAACATATCTTAAACTATCTTAGTACCTAAGGAAAGAATAACTCACTCTGCAAATTAAAATCTCATTGGTTTTTTTTTTTCCTTTTCTGTTGTTGTTACATTGGCCCCGTGATCTGTTTTTAATTTTCTGAGGGTTAATTAAGCAATGAGCAATCCCTTATCTCCTTTAATTTGTATGGCTTTTGAAGAAATATTACTTTTAATTGTTAATTTACATAATTTCACTTTATTTATTTTTTAAGATTCCATTTCATACAAATATAGCTCCTTTCTTTCTCTTTAATTCCCTATGATATTCCTCATGGACTAATTACCCAAATGTCTCCTTCCATAAATTCAATTTTACAGTTTATTTAGTCAGAATATAATGAATATCATTTTTTTTAGTTTGGGCCGCTCACGATTTTTCTCAATTTATGTAGTCGTCATAGATATTTGATTAGCTTTTGTTGACTCTTTGTAGGTGCACACAGACACCTTCAGTTCTTCAATTTTAGTTAGCAGACAGACACCTTCGCTTCTTGTCATATCGTAGTTACTTATAATTATTTCATGCATATGTAGTGTCTAACATTAATAAAAAGCAAATTGTTAGTTATAATATTTTTATATAAGCAAATTGCACGTGATTTTTTTATCGCCTTAGTTTTTGCTTAAGATATGGTCGGGTGTTGTGAAACTTATTTTTTTTCGCAGAAAGTTAAAATATTATTGAAGCCCAAATCGGAGTGTTTACAAGATAAAATGGGAAAGCCCCCAATTGAAAGCACAAACATTACAAACTCACTAATCGAAACCATCTAGCCAGGGGATACCCGAGCTCTAGACTAGGTCTATGACTCGCAGTAAATCCCCCAAAACTACAGCACAGTCAACTCTTCAATCTGTGTCCCTATCATTAAAGATTATTGGCATTGATAACCCTCCTCTGCTATGGCTCCAGTCCATGACTGTGACCACTCTCCCAACTATCAAGGTGTAGTCTTGGTCAGCCTTTTATATAGATGGCATGCTTTCATCAGATTAGTGATCTCCTTTTGGGGGTGAAATTGTTGGATCGGGATTGATACAACTTTTCCAAGTTTCAGATCTCAAGTTAAGCTGGCGTTGCCTTAACTTGATCTCAAACAATCTTCTTGATAGAGTAATGTGCAGCGGAATTAAAGAACACAAGAAGATAAATTTTCAATGGTTTATTATAAATAATCAACCATCTAGCCTTACGGCAAAATAACCACGCAGGTTTTACCAAAGATGTTCCTCACCACAAAATCACTCTCGCTCTTTTGTAGATCGGACTCAGCAAAGCAGACAAGAAGTTTCTCCTTAAATCTAATCCTAGACTTAACTCGAAAACTCACAAACTTTGCAAAACAAGAAACACATCAACAATGCTTAAGATATAATCTCTACGGATTTATAAGCTCTATTGTTTCTCTATGTATCTTGATGTACTTCACACCCTATATATAGGTTTCTTCAAACTTGATCTCCAAGGTGTGTTGTACACAGTTTTGGTAACTTATGTTGTTTCCTTGTTGAACTCTACTTTCCTTCTTGAACTCGATCTCCTTCTTGAATAATAGTTCCCTTTATTAGATTGAGTTCTAATAAGGAAATACTCCTTCTTCAATTCAGAGTTGATCTTGGAAAGATTCCTAGTTGCACTTGAACTCCAAAACTTTCCATCTTTGAAACCGTGTTGACTTGACCGATCTCCTCCTCTTGAATTATGGAAACTTCAACTTAGGAAACTTGTAATGCTCTTCCTTATGATTAAGAGATGTTCCTGGACATAAACAAAGACAACTAAAATCGTGGAACTTGATTAATAGGTGAATAAAGGCAAAACTAAAATAAAGCAGTTAAAGACAGATTGCCAGAATACTCTCGGGTTTAAATGTTGTCCTGATGTTGGCTCAACATCCATCCAACATTCTTTCCCGAATATGTTCTCGAATTTTGGAACAATGTTTCCGGTTAAGAATGCTTCGGCTTTCAATGTTCTCTGGATGTTGGCACAACATCCATCCAACATTGATTCCAGAACATCTTACACTTTCAATCTCCCCCTTTTTGCCTTTCTTCACAAAACCAATCAACCTGTTCACATAACAAATAATATGTCCAAATATCAATTAAGCATAATAATCTAAAACTACTCAAACTGCTCCCCCTTAATGCAAACTATCAAGTATTAACTTGGCATAACAAAGATTAATCATTAAAGTCATCACCACAACTCAAAAAGTTGTTCAGACATTTAACTCATCAATGTTGTCTCAACATTAAGACCAGAATGTACCTGCACATCAGTTTATCAGCAGAAACAGCAGATATAGACTATCTTCATAAGCAAAATCATTAAGAGCAGTTAAAGCTAAGTAGCATTATCATTACCAACCAAAACAAATAAGAAGAACTAACAGCAAAATAGAAACAGTTCAAAACATATCAAAACAAAAACATAAAAACCTGAAATCAAAAATTAAAAACTAGATTACTCTCCCCCTTTTTGTGAAGAAAGCTCCTCCATGTTCTTAATCAAGACATCCAGCTCTTGCATTTGTTTTTCCTTGAAAGCAACTTCTCTCTGAAGATTGGCATAAGCACTTCTATACCAAGTCAACTGCTGATCAACAAAAGATTTTGTTGTTACCCTGGTTTCTTCCTCATCAGATTGAGGCACTGAAGCTCCAACAAATGGTTGAGCCTCCTTTTCCTCTCCAGGTGCAACTCCATCTTCCGGATTCCAAGGCAAGTCCTTCACTCTTGTGCTAGATAAGTAGGATTGAGTGATGGTGAACCTAGCCTTGTTCTCTGACATTCCTCCAAACTCTTTCTTGTTCATCTTCTGTTTTAGCAGCAGAGTTGTGATCAAAGAAGGAAATGGTAGAATCCCTTGCTTCCTCCCAGCAGCATCTTCCATAACCTTTAAAATTCTCACCCCAATATTCACAGCAAGCCCATTCTTCAGTTTGTAGACCAAGTAAGCTGACTCCTTAGTCAAAACAGTAGAATTTTTAGTAGGCAACCAATTATATGATGCACATTTGTGCAGAACAGCACTTAGGGCAGTGAGCTTTGTTGTTGGTAATTGTTCAACCCAGGTTCTCTCTAGACCACCTGTGATATCCTCAATCACCTCATCTGGCTTTGGATCTTCAGATTCCTTAACATGTGGCAGTCCCCAAATCTCATTTATCTTCTTAGGACTAATGTCAAACACTTGTCCTCTTACCCATGCTTGACCATATTTGGGAGACAACTCACAAGTGATATACTTTGAGAGATTCAGGTAGAATTCTTGTACAAGCTCAGGAGCATAATCACCATACTTCTTCATTGAATTCTGAACCTCTCTTGCTTTCAACAACTCAAAAACTCTGTTTCTCTTAAAGCTGTCCATGTCCATGACCCTCTCTTTGTGAAAATCCCTCTTTCTAAAGTCATAAGCCTTGTCCTCTATCTCCTTATTAAGATAGTATCTAGACCTAGCTTCCTTACTAAAATAGGATAATGCAAGAGTGTCACAGTACTCTTCTTCATTCTCATCATCATCACCACTAGCTTCAGACTCTTCAGCAGCAGTTTCCTCTTCCTCTTTCTCCTCTTCTTCTATATCAACTACCTCAACTTCCTCATCCACAATATGTTTCCCTTTCCTCACTCTCTCAGCCTCAGCCTTAGCCTTAGCCTTTTTCTTCTCAAGTCTCTCTCTTTGAGCTCTTCTAGCCTCAGCTCTTAGCAAGGCTATTTTACTCATTGGCCTAGACCCCATAGGTGTTCTCTTTCTTCCAGAACCAGCTCCAGATCCCTCCCCCTCAATTATATTATCAACATTATTCACTTGGGGTTTAGGGTTAGCCACATTTACCTCAGATTCAGATTCATGGGCTTCTGATGTTGCGCCAACATTCGACTTAGATTCCACATTCTTAGCTCGCTTTGCCCGTCGTTGATAAGGAATCGTTGGTCGTTTTGCAGCAACTTGAGCAGTAGGCCGTCCTTGATCCTCACGCGCAGCAGCCCTGGTGCGTGTTGTTGTTTTCTTGACATTCACGGCCAAATCTTCAAGAGTGTCTAAAGGAGTCTTGCTCGCCATGTTAGTTTAGAGAATTGGGAGAAAAATATGAGAGATTTTTAGATAATTATTTGCAAAGGGAAAGACAAATTGTACAAGTGACAGAAATTAGGGCAAGTTGTTCCTTTAAGTTGTGAAGAGTGGAGAGAGAAGGAATGAATGTAAGTAGGATTATGGAATATGATCAATTAAGTTTTCCCACTCCTCTATTCCCGCGTAAGAACTTCACCACGTGTCACTTAAACACAACAAGTAACCAGAGCAGTTCACAATAAAACAATAAAAACTCAGTTTTTAAAATTTTAAACAAACTTATAAGTTACTGACTTCAATGTTGTGCAGACCGTGTGGCAATGTTGGACTAACATTTATATCAGAGAGTAGAGTAACATTCAAACCAGTAGGTTTTCAAACCATAATATTTGAGGTTTTGGGCTTCTTCAAGGCAATTTCATGTGAGAGCGTGAGATATATCCAAACTTATATCTGAAACTTCACCAAAGTAGCAAGTGAGTATCAAAAACATTAAGATTTAGATCAAAATCATGAATAAGCAACATATCAAACAGAAAACACACAGAGATAAGCAGTCATGAATTAGAGAATTAATCCACTTCCACAGCATAGAAGGTCACAAATAGTGTGTCACCTGCAGAATGTCACCCAAAGAGTATGCCTCAACACATGAAAGGGACTATATACTCTCCCTAAGCCCAAACCTAGTCAACCACACTAACCAAAGATGAAAGACAATGCAGTTCTAACATGAATGCAACAATGTTATGACAACATTGACAGATGGTATACACAGTGAATCACTTTTCAAACCAGCAACAGTTCACATCACATCAAATCTTCACTATTTTCATTATCTCTTTAGAACAAAAACTGATGGTTGATTAAAAAAGGATAATGACATTACTGAATGAGGGCAGCCCTAGACTCCACACACCCCAGTAACAACATTATCAGCAGCAAGTTAGGCAAGTACAAAGGCCTTGAATACTGGAAACACATTTATCATGCACCCCAATACCCCAATTCCTTATGCATACTTGTTTACCAACCTGCATACAAGAGAGCACTAAGTGATCAATGCTACCAAGTGAAGGCAATCGAAACCCCAAACACCCTAGTAGAAAGAACCACTTTTTTGTACCCCTTGGCCAAACTAAACAGAGACATGCAAATAAGCACAACTGAATATCATTGAAGCTGTCAACATCATGAACCCCAGCTTCTCCACATGTCCTGTAAAACCTTTCCATATGAATAAGACACAACTGAATAGACATCAAAGTAGTGAACTTTGTGTACCCCAGCTTCTTCATATGTTAGGCTAACACAACCTCAGACACACTTTAGAGATTTATACTTTTCAAAACTTAGATGTGAATCTGCAAGCTAGAAAGATTAGTAAAACACAGTGATCAACCACACAATCAATTATGCCAAAACAAAGATCAATGTGACTCAAAAAGAAAAGAAAAGAAACAAAAAAAACAAAAAGTTACATCCTACACCACAACCATTAACCAGTGCTAGACAGTGGTGTTATGTCAACACTGGGCTCCTAACATTCTCACATATTGCACATGCCGAGAGATTTCCTCAAACTGAAGAATCTCTCACTATCTAAAGGTTTAGTAAACATATCAGCAAGCTGATTATTTGTCTCAATATGCTCAATGTTAATCATTTTATCCTCAACCATGTCTCTCAAGTAATGATGTCTTATATCTATATGCTTAGTCCTAGAATGCTGAACAGGATTCCTTGAGATACTAATGGCACTAAGATTGTCACAAAACATGAGGAGAGTATCACTATCTAGCCCATAGTCCAGCAACATGTGTTTAAGCCATACTAGCTGGGTAACACAACTGCCAGCAGCTATATATTCAGATTCAGCTGTAGATAATGACACACAATTCTGTTTCCTGCTATACCATGAAACAAGATTGTTTCCCAAATAGAAACAGCCCCCACTTGTGGATTTTCTGTCATCTACATCACCTGCCCAATCAGAATCACTAAAACCAACAAGATTTGTATTTGTATCAAAAGAATACCAAATGCCCAATGATGAAGTTCCAGATATATATCTTAATATTCTCTTCACATCAATCAAGTGAGATTGCTTTGGATCAGCTTGGTACCTAGCACAAACACAAACAGAAAACATAATATATGGTCTAGAGGCAGAGAGATATAGAAGACTACCAATCATAGATCTGTACAATGTTGGGTCAACATTGTCTCCAGTGCCATCTTTAGTAATCTTCATAGAAGAAGACATGGGAGTTTTGCAAGGTTTTGACTCATGCAGCTCAAATCTCTTTACCAGGTTCCTTGCATACTTCTCCTGGTTTAAGAACATACCATTTTCCAGTTGCTTCACTTGCAATCCCAGAAAGTAGTTTAGCTCTCCAATCATGCTCATCTCAAATGTCCCTGTCATTGACTCAACAAACTTGTCTAGAGTAGACTTGTTAGTAGAACCAAATACAATATCATCCACATAGATCTGAGCAATACAAACATCAGAACTCTTTCTTAGAATAAACAAGGTTCTGTCTCCATCTCCTCTATTGAACCCAAGACTTAACAAAAATTGAGTTAGTCTTTCATACCAAGCTCTAGGTGCCTGTTTTAAACCATACAAAGCTTTCTCAAGTTTATACACATAATTAGGATATTTAGGATCAGCAAAACCTTTAGGTTGTTCAACATATACTTCTTTGTCTATCAAACCATTAAGGAAAGCACCTTTTACATCCATCTGGTAGAGCTTAATCTTAAGACAACATGCAATAGCAAGAAGTAATCTAATAGATTCTATCCTGGCTACTGGAGCAAATGTCTCATCAAAGTCAATCCCTTCTACCTGAGTATAACCTTGTGCAACAAGCCTAGCTTTGTTTCTTACAATTACACCATCTTCATTAGTTTTGTTCTTGAAAATCCACTTAGTTCCTATAACATTCACATTAGAAGGTCTAGGTACTAGATTCCAAACATGATTTTTGGTGAATTGCAACAGTTCATCTTGCATAGCATTTATCCATTTACTATCCTTAAGAGCTTCAGTCACATTCTTAGGTTCAATATTAGAGACAAAACAGGAAGCATTACTTACAGTGCAAGTGGAAGCCATGCAGACACACAACCTTACCATATTTTTATAGTTTACCCTGTCTTTGTTGCGAGTCTTCATGCGTCCAGTGATTTCACCTATCACTTGTGAAGCTGGATGGTCTTTTTGAATCCTAGTAGGGGGATCTCTCCTAGGTTCATCAACACTGTCATCCTCTGAATTGGACTGTGGGGATGTTGGCCTAACAGCAGCAGGTGTCAGCTCAACATTAGAACCAGTCACAACTTCAGTGTCTTCAGCTTCTGCTCCTGATGTTGGGACAGTCTCTGTTTCCAATGTTGGGGCAACATCAGAGACAGTGACTTCATCAGTACCTGAATCAAAGGTGGAATCATCAAACACTATATTTACTGATTCTTGAATAGTCTTCAATCTTGGATTATAAACCCTGAAAGCAGAACTATTCACAGAATAACCAACAAATATGCACTTTTCACTCTTTGGATCAAACTTACTAAGATAGTCTCTATCTTTCAACAAGTAACAATCACATCCAAATTCATGAAAATGAGCAATATTTGGTTTCAAACCCTTCAAGATTTCATATGGTGTCATATTTGTACCAGGTCTAAGGTAAGCCCTATTACTTATATGACATGCAGTATTTAAAGCTTCAGCCCAAAGTCTTTTAGATAAGTTTCTAGCATTAAGCATAACTCTGGCCATCTCTTGAAGTGTCCTATTTTTCCTCTCAGCTATCCCATTTTGCTGAGGTGTCTTAGGTGCTGAAAACTCATGGAAAATTCCATTCTTATCACAGAAATCACTGAAACTAGCATTTTCAAATTATTTCCCATGATCAGACCTAATCTTACAAACAGAGGAACCATACAGATTTTTGATGCTAGCATGTAAGATCCTAAATGTGTTGAATGCATCAGATTTTTCTTTAAGAAACTTAACCCATGTATATCTAGAGAAATCATCTACAATAACAAAGGCATATCTCTTACCACTTAGGCTGCTCACCTCAATAGGACCCATGAGATCCATGTGTAATAATTCAAAACACTTACCAGTCCTGGGAATTGTACTCTGTACCTGGAGGGGTGTATGAATATCTTTGGTTTGCTTACCCTTTAGGCAGTCCCCACATACAACCTTACCTGGGCTGGATATCTTTGGTAAGCCTCTTACAGCATCAACTTTCTGTAGCTTTTCAAGGTTCCTATAGTGAACATGTCCTAGCTTCCTATGCCACAGAACAGCATCATCAACTTTAGCATGAAAGCAATCTGCTTCTTCCTGTGCAAGGTAGCAATTATCTTTAGATCTAGTACCTGTCATAACAAGGACATTTTCACTATTAAATACATCACAAGAACTTTTATCAAATGTAACAAGCAAGTTATCATCACAAAGTTGACTAATGCTTATTAGATTTGCTTTCAATCCTTCAACTAGCAGAACATCTTTGAGTGGTGGAAATCCTTCAACATCTAGTACTCCCTTTCCAATGATTCTTCCCTTGGTGCCTCCTCCATAGGTGACAGTTCCAACATTGAGAGGAATCAATTGTTTAAGATTTTCCTTGTCTCCTGTCATGTGTCTTGAACATCCACTGTCAAAGTACCACTTACCTGCAAGGTTAGAGTACACAGCAGAAAACACAACATTGCATACAAGTTTCATCTTAGGAGTCTTTAATTTTTCAATCCAAGTTCTACTTTTCTGTCCTGTTCCTAATGTTGGGATAACATCTGTACCACTGACCAACTCAACATTAGAGACAGTTTCTGTTTTCTTCACATTTTCTTTCAAAAATTTCTTGCAATAAGGTTTTATGTGACCTGGTTGAAAACAAAATTGACAGATATAAGTAGGTTTACTTTTGTTGGGATTAGCACAGCTCAAGTCTTTTGATTCCTTAACAAAACATTCTTTAATAAAAACAGGATTAGCAACTTTAGAGGTAGGTTTCTCAATATATCCAAGACCATTTGTTCCTTGATTACCCATACTCAGTACCTCATCAAGTTTAGATGTACCTGAGTTCCATTTAGCAATGATCTGATTATTTTTTTCAAGCTTTCCTTTTACCTCTTTAAGTTCAGCTTCTGTCTTGTCAAGGTCTCTTTCATACATCCTCATCAGTTTCTTCAGTCCATCAATCTCCAGTCTCTGAGCTTCATTCTTCTTGGTGAGTTTTTGATTTTCTTTCAGAAGATTATGAAAAGTAGACTTCAAGTCTTCAATGATTTCCTCCTGGGACATTTCACCTTCAAAGTAATACTCTTCATCTAGATCAACTGAGCCATGAAAACATTCAAAGTTAGATTCATCATTATCAGACAAAGAATTGAGATCAATATGGGTATCATATTCAGTCCAATTCCCAAAGAAAGTCTCCTGTTCTGATGTTGAGTCCTGGATGTTGGAGCAACATTGGGACCCGTGGCAGTTATGGAGATCTTCTTCTGTCCAGTTGACATGAGTAAATAGCGCAGCTGTATGAATCTCTTCAAAGCTTTCTTCAGCATCAGCACTTGATCCAGAGTTATAATCCTCTTCATTGAAATCATCTACACAAACCCAATGAGACTTTCCCTTCTTGCGGAGGGTGTTAGCACATTCAACAGCAATATGACCATAACCTTTACATTCATAACATTGAGTAGTTTTCAACTTTTCAATTTCTTCAGGACTAGATTTTGTTGCCATATTTTTAACAAATTTGGGAGGCAATTTTCTAAAACCAGTGGAAGTATTGTTAGGTTGTTTCCCTTTGGATTTATCTTTGAAGTTCAACCTACTGAGTTTCTTGCTAATATTTCCATAGTTAGAAGAAATAATTTCATCCTCATCTTCACTCTCATGATAATTTGTTCCTAACAAAGCAATAGCTTGTTGTTTGGTAGTCCTAGCAGGAAACTCTAGCTCAAATTCTCTAAGAGTGTTTAACAAGGATTGAAATTCCATGTTGGCAATATCTCTTGTCTCTCCCATGGCAATTCTCTTGAGAGCAAATCTAGGTGACAAAGATCTAAAAGCTTTATAAACCATAGTTTGATTTGAAACAGGAAATCCTAGATTTTCACATTGATTTGTAATGTCAAGGATTTTCTCAAAATAACTATCTATACTCTCTTCATCACCCATCTCAAGTTTTTCAAAATCTTTCAGCAATTGTCTATGTTTAGAGTTTCTAACTGCTATATCTCCTTCACAATGAAGTTCAAGGATATCCCAAGCTGATTTAGCTGTGGTGCAGTTCTGAATTAACTTAAACATCTGATTGGTAACATAACTAAAAATAGCATTAAGAGCTTTCTCATTGTAGTTATACAGTGTTACCTCGTTTGCTGTCCATTGTGACTTCGGTTTTGGTACAATATCTGCATCTCGGTCGTTCTCAATCTTTGGGACAGAATATCCATCAAGAACGGCATCCCATGCTTTCATGTCAATGGATTTGATGTGAACTCTGAGCCTGGTCTTCCAGTAAGCATAATTGATGGATCCTTCTAAGACTGGGAGTCTGCCAGAATTGGGATTGATGTTGTCCATCGCGTTGTATCACCTCCAAACACCAGTGAAATCGGTGCTTGGCTCTGATACCAATTGAAATTGTTGGATCGGGATTGATACAACTTTTCCAAGTTTCAGATCTCAAGTTAAGCTGGCGTTGCCTTAACTTGATCTCAAACAATCTTCTTGATAGAGTAATGTGCAGCGGAATTAAAGAACACAAGAAGATAAATTTTCAATGGTTTATTATAAATAATCAACCATCTAGCCTTACGGCAAAATAACCACGCAGGTTTTACCAAAGATGTTCCTCACCACAAAATCACTCTCGCTCTTTTGTAGATCGGACTCAGCAAAGCAGACAAGAAGTTTCTCCTTAAATCTAATCCTAGACTTAACTCGAAAACTCACAAACTTTGCAAAACAAGAAACACAGCAACAATGCTTAAGATATAATCTCTACGGATTTATAAGCTCTATTGTTTCTCTATGTATCTTGATGTACTTCACACCCTATATATAGGTTTCTTCAAACTTGATCTCCAAGGTGTGTTGTACACAGTTTTGGTAACTTATGTTGTTTCCTTGTGGAACTCTACTTTCCTTCTTGAACTCGATCTCCTTCTTGAATAATAGTTCCCTTTATTAGATTGAGTTCTAATAAGGAAATACTCCTTCTTCAATTCAGAGTTGATCTTGGAAAGATTCCTAGTTGCACTTGAACTCCAAAACTTTCCATCTTTGAAACCGTGTTGACTTGACCGATCTCCTCCTCTTGAATTATGGAAACTTCAACTTAGGAAACTTGTAATGCTCTTCCTTATGATTAAGAGATGTTCCTGGACATAAACAAAGACAACTAAAATCGTGGAACTTGATTAATAGGTGAATAAAGGCAAAACTAAAATAAAGCAGTTAAAGACAGATTGCCAGAATACTCTCGGGTTTAAATGTTGTCCTGATGTTGGCTCAACATCCATCCAACATTCTTTCCCGAATATGTTCTCGAATTTTGGAACAATGTTTCCGGTTAAGAATGCTTCGGCTTTCAATGTTCTCTGGATGTTGGCACAACATCCATCCAACATTGATTCCAGAACATCTTACACTTTCAATCTCCCCCTTTTTGCCTTTCTTCACAAAACCAATCAACCTGTTCACATAACAAATAATATGTCCAAATATCAATTAAGCATAATAATCTAAAACTACTCAAACTGCTCCCCCTTAATGCAAACTATCAAGTATTAACTTGGCATAACAAAGATTAATCATTAAAGTCATCACCACAACTCAAAAAGTTGTTCAGACATTTAACTCATCAATGTTGTCTCAACATTAAGACCAGAATGTACCTGCACATCAGTTTATCAGCAGAAACAGCAGATATAGACTATCTTCATAAGCAAAATCATTAAGAGCAGTTAAAGCTAAGTAGCATTATCATTACCAACCAAAACAAATAAGAAGAACTAACAGCAAAATAGAAACAGTTCAAAACATATCAAAACAAAAACATAAAAACCTGAAATCAAAAATTAAAAACTAGATTACTCTCCCCCTTTTTGTGAAGAAAGCTCCTCCATGTTCTTAATCAAGACATCCAGCTCTTGCATTTGTTTTTCCTTGAAAGCAACTTCTCTCTGAAGATTGGCATAAGCACTTCTATACCAAGTCAACTGCTGATCAACAAAAGATTTTGTTGTTACCCTGGTTTCTTCCTCATCAGATTGAGGCACTGAAGCTCCAACAAATGGTTGAGCCTCCTTTTCCTCTCCAGGTGCAACTCCATCTTCCGGATTCCAAGGCAAGTCCTTCACTCTTGTGCTAGATAAGTAGGATTGAGTGATGGTGAACCTAGCCTTGTTCTCTGACATTCCTCCAAACTCTTTCTTGTTCATCTTCTGTTTTAGCAGCAGAGTTGTGATCAAAGAAGGAAATGGTAGAATCCCTTGCTTCCTCCCAGCAGCATCTTCCATAACCTTTAAAATTCTCACCCCAATATTCACAGCAAGCCCATTCTTCAGTTTGTAGACCAAGTAAGCTGACTCCTTAGTCAAAACAGTAGAATTTTTAGTAGGCAACCAATTATATGATGCACATTTGTGCAGAACAGCACTTAGGGCAGTGAGCTTTGTTGTTGGTAATTGTTCAACCCAGGTTCTCTCTAGACCACCTGTGATATCCTCAATCACCTCATCTGGCTTTGGATCTTCAGATTCCTTAACATGTGGCAGTCCCCAAATCTCATTTATCTTCTTAGGACTAATGTCAAACACTTGTCCTCTTACCCATGCTTGACCATATTTGGGAGACAACTCACAAGTGATATACTTTGAGAGATTCAGGTAGAATTCTTGTACAAGCTCAGGAGCATAATCACCATACTTCTTCATTGAATTCTGAACCTCTCTTGCTTTCAACAACTCAAAAACTCTGTTTCTCTTAAAGCTGTCCATGTCCATGACCCTCTCTTTGTGAAAATCCCTCTTTCTAAAGTCATAAGCCTTGTCCTCTATCTCCTTATTAAGATAGTATCTAGACCTAGCTTCCTTACTAAAATAGGATAATGCAAGAGTGTCACAGTACTCTTCTTCATTCTCATCATCATCACCACTAGCTTCAGACTCTTCAGCAGCAGTTTCCTCTTCCTCTTTCTCCTCTTCTTCTATATCAACTACCTCAACTTCCTCATCCACAATATGTTTCCCTTTCCTCACTCTCTCAGCCTCAGCCTTAGCCTTAGCCTTTTTCTTCTCAAGTCTCTCTCTTTGAGCTCTTCTAGCCTCAGCTCTTAGCAAGGCTATTTTACTCATTGGCCTAGACCCCATAGGTGTTCTCTTTCTTCCAGAACCAGCTCCAGATCCCTCCCCCTCAATTATATTATCAACATTATTCACTTGGGGTTTAGGGTTAGCCACATTTACCT
Source organism: Linaria vulgaris (assembly GCA_948329865.1). Lineage (NCBI taxonomy): Eukaryota > Viridiplantae > Streptophyta > Magnoliopsida > Lamiales > Plantaginaceae > Linaria > Linaria vulgaris. The sequence goes on along the minus strand of OX415250.1, from coordinate 129,294,431 downwards.
CAGATTCAGATTCATGGGCTTCTGATGTTGCGCCAACATTCGACTTAGATTCCACATTCTTAGCTCGCTTTGCCCGTCGTTGATAAGGAATCGTTGGTCGTTTTGCAGCAACTTGAGCAGTAGGCCGTCCTTGATCCTCACGCGCAGCAGCCCTGGTGCGTGTTGTTGTTTTCTTGACATTCACGGCCAAATCTTCAAGAGTGTCTAAAGGAGTCTTGCTCGCCATGTTAGTTTAGAGAATTGGGAGAAAAATATGAGAGATTTTTAGATAATTATTTGCAAAGGGAAAGACAAATTGTACAAGTGACAGAAATTAGGGCAAGTTGTTCCTTTAAGTTGTGAAGAGTGGAGAGAGAAGGAATGAATGTAAGTAGGATTATGGAATATGATCAATTAAGTTTTCCCACTCCTCTATTCCCGCGTAAGAACTTCACCACGTGTCACTTAAACACAACAAGTAACCAGAGCAGTTCACAATAAAACAATAAAAACTCAGTTTTTAAAATTTTAAACAAACTTATAAGTTACTGACTTCAATGTTGTGCAGACCGTGTGGCAATGTTGGACTAACATTTATATCAGAGAGTAGAGTAACATTCAAACCAGTAGGTTTTCAAACCATAATATTTGAGGTTTTGGGCTTCTTCAAGGCAATTTCATGTGAGAGCGTGAGATATATCCAAACTTATATCTGAAACTTCACCAAAGTAGCAAGTGAGTATCAAAAACATTAAGATTTAGATCAAAATCATGAATAAGCAACATATCAAACAGAAAACACACAGAGATAAGCAGTCATGAATTAGAGAATTAATCCACTTCCACAGCATAGAAGGTCACAAATAGTGTGTCACCTGCAGAATGTCACCCAAAGAGTATGCCTCAACACATGAAAGGGACTATATACTCTCCCTAAGCCCAAACCTAGTCAACCACACTAACCAAAGATGAAAGACAATGCAGTTCTAACATGAATGCAACAATGTTATGACAACATTGACAGATGGTATACACAGTGAATCACTTTTCAAACCAGCAACAGTTCACATCACATCAAATCTTCACTATTTTCATTATCTCTTTAGAACAAAAACTGATGGTTGATTAAAAAAGGATAATGACATTACTGAATGAGGGCAGCCCTAGACTCCACACACCCCAGTAACAACATTATCAGCAGCAAGTTAGGCAAGTACAAAGGCCTTGAATACTGGAAACACATTTATCATGCACCCCAATACCCCAATTCCTTATGCATACTTGTTTACCAACCTGCATACAAGAGAGCACTAAGTGATCAATGCTACCAAGTGAAGGCAATCGAAACCCCAAACACCCTAGTAGAAAGAACCACTTTTTGTACCCCTTGGCCAAACTAAACAGAGACATGCAAATAAGCACAACTGAATATCATTGAAGCTGTCAACATCATGAACCCCAGCTTCTCCACATGTCCTGTAAAACCTTTCCATATGAATAAGACACAACTGGATAGACATCAAAGTAGTGAACTTTGTGTACCCCAGCTTCTTCATATGTTAGGCTAACACAACCTCAGACACACTTTAGAGATTTATACTTTTCAAAACTTAGATGTGAATCTGCAAGCTAGAAAGATTAGTAAAACACAGTGATCAACCACACAATCAATTATGCCAAAACAAAGATCAATGTGACTCAAAAAGAAAAGAAAAGAAACAAAAAAAACAAAAAGTTACATCCTACACCACAACCATTAACCAGTGCTAGACAGTGGTGTTATGTCAACACTGGGCTCCTAACATTCTCACATATTGCACATGCCGAGAGATTTCCTCAAACTGAAGAATCTCTCACTATCTAAAGGTTTAGTAAACATATCAGCAAGCTGATTATTTGTCTCAATATGCTCAATGTTAATCATTTTATCCTCAACCATGTCTCTCAAGTAATGATGTCTTATATCTATATGCTTAGTCCTAGAATGCTGAACAGGATTCCTTGAGATACTAATGGCACTAAGATTGTCACAAAACATGAGGAGAGTATCACTATCTAGCCCATAGTCCAGCAACATGTGTTTAAGCCATACTAGCTGGGTAACACAACTGCCAGCAGCTATATATTCAGATTCAGCTGTAGATAATGACACACAATTCTGTTTCCTGCTATACCATGAAACAAGATTGTTTCCCAAATAGAAACAGCCCCCACTTGTGGATTTTCTGTCATCTACATCACCTGCCCAATCAGAATCACTAAAACCAACAAGATTTGTATTTGTATCAAAAGAATACCAAATGCCCAATGATGAAGTTCCAGATATATATCTTAATATTCTCTTCACATCAATCAAGTGAGATTGCTTTGGATCAGCTTGGTACCTAGCACAAACACAAACAGAAAACATAATATATGGTCTAGAGGCAGAGAGATATAGAAGACTACCAATCATAGATCTGTACAATGTTGGGTCAACATTGTCTCCAGTGCCATCTTTAGTAATCTTCATAGAAGAAGACATGGGAGTTTTGCAAGGTTTTGACTCATGCAGCTCAAATCTCTTTACCAGGTTCCTTGCATACTTCTCCTGGTTTAAGAACATACCATTTTCCAGTTGCTTCACTTGCAATCCCAGAAAGTAGTTTAGCTCTCCAATCATGCTCATCTCAAATGTCCCTGTCATTGACTCAACAAACTTGTCTAGAGTAGACTTGTTAGTAGAACCAAATACAATATCATCCACATAGATCTGAGCAATACAAACATCAGAACTCTTTCTTAGAATAAACAAGGTTCTGTCTCCATCTCCTCTATTGAACCCAAGACTTAACAAAAATTGAGTTAGTCTTTCATACCAAGCTCTAGGTGCCTGTTTTAAACCATACAAAGCTTTCTCAAGTTTATACACATAATTAGGATATTTAGGATCAGCAAAACCTTTAGGTTGTTCAACATATACTTCTTTGTCTATCAAACCATTAAGGAAAGCACCTTTTACATCCATCTGGTAGAGCTTAATCTTAAGACAACATGCAATAGCAAGAAGTAATCTAATAGATTCTATCCTGGCTACTGGAGCAAATGTCTCATCAAAGTCAATCCCTTCTACCTGAGTATAACCTTGTGCAACAAGCCTAGCTTTGTTTCTTACAATTACACCATCTTCATTAGTTTTGTTCTTGAAAATCCACTTAGTTCCTATAACATTCACATTAGAAGGTCTAGGTACTAGATTCCAAACATGATTTTTGGTGAATTGCAACAGTTCATCTTGCATAGCATTTATCCATTTACTATCCTTAAGAGCTTCAGTCACATTCTTAGGTTCAATATTAGAGACAAAACAGGAAGCATTACTTACAGTGCAAGTGGAAGCCATGCAGACACACAACCTTACCATATTTTTATAGTTTACCCTGTCTTTGTTGCGAGTCTTCATGCGTCCAGTGATTTCACCTATCACTTGTGAAGCTGGATGGTCTTTTTGAATCCTAGTAGGGGGATCTCTCCTAGGTTCATCAACACTGTCATCCTCTGAATTGGACTGTGGGGATGTTGGCCTAACAGCAGCAGGTGTCAGCTCAACATTAGAACCAGTCACAACTTCAGTGTCTTCAGCTTCTGCTCCTGATGTTGGGACAGTCTCTGTTTCCAATGTTGGGGCAACATCAGAGACAGTGACTTCATCAGTACCTGAATCAAAGGTGGAATCATCAAACACTATATTTACTGATTCTTGAATAGTCTTCAATCTTGGATTATAAACCCTGAAAGCAGAACTATTCACAGAATAACCAACAAATATGCACTTTTCACTCTTTGGATCAAACTTACTAAGATAGTCTCTATCTTTCAACAAGTAACAATCACATCCAAATTCATGAAAATGAGCAATATTTGGTTTCAAACCCTTCAAGATTTCATATGGTGTCATATTTGTACCAGGTCTAAGGTAAGCCCTATTACTTATATGACATGCAGTATTTAAAGCTTCAGCCCAAAGTCTTTTAGATAAGTTTCTAGCATTAAGCATAACTCTGGCCATCTCTTGAAGTGTCCTATTTTTCCTCTCAGCTATCCCATTTTGCTGAGGTGTCTTAGGTGCTGAAAACTCATGGAAAATTCCATTCTTATCACAGAAATCACTGAAACTAGCATTTTCAAATTATTTCCCATGATCAGACCTAATCTTACAAACAGAGGAACCATACAGATTTTTGATGCTAGCATGTAAGATCCTAAATGTGTTGAATGCATCAGATTTTTCTTTAAGAAACTTAACCCATGTATATCTAGAGAAATCATCTACAATAACAAAGGCATATCTCTTACCACTTAGGCTGCTCACCTCAATAGGACCCATGAGATCCATGTGTAATAATTCAAAACACTTACCAGTCCTGGGAATTGTACTCTGTACCTGGAGGGGTGTATGAATATCTTTGGTTTGCTTACCCTTTAGGCAGTCCCCACATACAACCTTACTTGGGCTGGATATCTTTGGTAAGCCTCTTACAGCATCAACTTTCTGTAGCTTTTCAAGGTTCCTATAGTGAACATGTCCTAGCTTCCTATGCCACAGAACAGCATCATCAACTTTAGCATGAAAGCAATCTACTTCTTCCTGTGCAAGGTAGCAATTATCTTTAGATCTAGTACCTGTCATAACAAGGACATTTTCACTATTAAATACATCACAAGAACTTTTATCAAATGTAACAAGCAAGTTATCATCACAAAGTTGACTAATGCTTATTAGATTTGCTTTCAATCCTTCAACTAGCAGAACATCTTTGAGTGGTGGAAATCCTTCAACATCTAGTACTCCCTTTCCAATGATTCTTCCCTTGGTGCCTCCTCCATAGGTGACAGTTCCAACATTGAGAGGAATCAATTGTTTAAGATTTTCCTTGTCTCCTGTCATGTGTCTTGAACATCCACTGTCAAAGTACCACTTACCTGCAAGGTTAGAGTACACAGCAGAAAACACAACATTGCATACAAGTTTCATCTTAGGAGTCTTTAATTTTTCAATCCAAGTTCTACTTTTCTGTCATGTTCCTAATGTTGGGATAACATCTGTACCACTGACCAACTCAACATTAGAGACAGTTTCTGTTTTCTTCACATTTTCTTTCAAAAATTTCTTGCAATAAGGTTTTATGTGACCTGGTTGAAAACAAAATTGACAGATATAAGTAGGTTTACTTTTGTTGGGATTAGCATAGCTCAAGTCTTTTGATTCCTTAACAAAACCTTCTTTAATAAAAACAGGATTAGCAACTTTAGAGGTAGGTTTCTCAATATATCCAAGACCATTTGTTCCTTGATTACCCATACTCAGTACCTCATCAAGTTTAGATGTACCTGAGTTCCATTTAGCAATGATCTGATTATTTTTTTCAAGCTTTCCTTTTACCTCTTTAAGTTCAGCTTCTGTCTTGTCAAGGTCTCTTTCATACATCCTCATCAGTTTCTTCAGTCCATCAATCTCCAGTCTCTGAGCTTCATTCTTCTTGGTGAGTTTTTGATTTTCTTTCAGAAGATTATGAAAAGTAGACTTCAAGTCTTCAATGATTTCCTCCTGGGACATTTCACCTTCAAAGTAATACTCTTCATCTAGATCAACTGAGCCATGAAAACATTCAAAGTTAGATTCATCATTATCAGACAAAGAATTGAGATCAATATGGGTATCATATTCAGTCCAATTCCCAAAGAAAGTCTCCTGTTCTGATGTTGAGTCCTGGATGTTGGAGCAACATTGGGACCCGTGGCAGTTATGGAGATCTTCTTCTGTCCAGTTGACATGAGTAAATAGCGCAGCTGTATGAATCTCTTCAAAGCTTTCTTCAGCATCAGCACTTGATCCAGAGTTATAATCCTCTTCATTGAAATCATCTACACAAACCCAATGAGACTTTCCCTTCTTGCGGAGGGTGTTAGCACATTCAACAGCAATATGACCATAACCTTTACATTCATAACATTGAGTAGTTTTCAACTTTTCAATTTCTTCAGGACTAGATTTTGTTGCCATATTTTTAACAAATTTGGGAGGCAATTTTCTAAAACCAGTGGAAGTATTGTTAGGTTGTTTCCCTTTGGATTTATCTTTGAAGTTCAACCTACTGAGTTTCTTGCTAATATTTCCATAGTTAGAAGAAATAATTTCATCCTCATCTTCACTCTCATGATAATTTGTTCCTAACAAAGCAATAGCTTGTTGTTTGGTAGTCCTAGCAGGAAACTCTAGCTCAAATTCTCTAAGAGTGTTTAACAAGGATTGAAATTCCATGTTGGCAATATCTCTTGTCTCTCCCATGGCAATTCTCTTGAGAGCAAATCTAGGTGACAAAGATCTAAAAGCTTTATAAACCATAGTTTGATTTGAAACAGGAAATCCTAGATTTTCACATTGATTTGTAATGTCAAGGATTTTCTCAAAATAACTATCTATACTCTCTTCATCACCCATCTCAAGTTTTTCAAAATCTTTCAGCAATTGTCTATGTTTAGAGTTTCTAACTGCTATATCTCCTTCACAATGAAGTTCAAGGATATCCCAAGCTGATTTAGCTGTGGTGCAGTTCTGAATTAACTTAAACATCTGATTGGTAACATAACTAAAAATAGCATTAAGAGCTTTCTCATTGTAGTTATACAGTGTTACCTCGTTTGCTGTCCATTGTGACTTCGGTTTTGGTACAATATCTGCATCTCGGTCGTTCTCAATCTTTGGGACAGAATATCCATCAAGAACGGCATCCCATGCTTTCATGTCAATGGATTTGATGTGAACTCTGAGCCTGGTCTTCCAGTAAGCATAATTGATGGATCCTTCTAAGACTGGGAGTCTGCCAGAATTGGGATTGATGTTGTCCATCGCGTTGTATCACCTCCAAACACCAGTGAAATCGGTGCTTGGCTCTGATACCAATTGAAATTGTTGGATCGGGATTGATACAACTTTTCCAAGTTTCAGATCTCAAGTTAAGCTGGCGTTGCCTTAACTTGATCTCAAACAATCTTCTTGATAGAGTAATGTGCAGCGGAATTAAAGAACACAAGAAGATAAATTTTCAATGGTTTATTATAAATAATCAACCATCTAGCCTTACGGCAAAATAACCACGCAGGTTTTACCAAAGATGTTCCTCACCACAAAATCACTCTCGCTCTTTTGTAGATCGGACTCAGCAAAGCAGACAAGAAGTTTCTCCTTAAATCTAATCCTAGACTTAACTCGAAAACTCACAAACTTTGCAAAACAAGAAACACAGCAACAATGCTTAAGATATAATCTCTACGGATTTATAAGCTCTATTGTTTCTCTATGTATCTTGATGTACTTCACACCCTATATATAGGTTTCTTCAAACTTGATCTCCAAGGTGTGTTGTACACAGTTTTGGTAACTTATGTTGTTTCCTTGTTGAACTCTACTTTCCTTCTTGAACTCGATCTCCTTCTTGAATAATAGTTCCCTTTATTAGATTGAGTTCTAATAAGGAAATACTCCTTCTTCAATTCAGAGTTGATCTTGGAAAGATTCCTAGTTGCACTTGAACTCCAAAACTTTCCATCTTTGAAACCGTGTTGACTTGACCGATCTCCTCCTCTTGAATTATGGAAACTTCAACTTAGGAAACTTGTAATGCTCTTCCTTATGATTAAGAGATGTTCCTGGACATAAACAAAGATAACTAAAATCGTGGAACTTGATTAATAGGTGAATAAAGGCAAAACTAAAATAAAGCAGTTAAAGACAGATTGCCAGAATACTCTCGGGTTTAAATGTTGTCCTGATGTTGGCTCAACATCCATCCAACATTCTTTCCCGAATATGTTCTCGAATTTTGGAACAATGTTTCCGGTTAAGAATGCTTCGGCTTTCAATGTTCTCTGGATGTTGGCACAACATCCATCCAACATTGATTCCAGAACATCTTACACTTTCAGGGGGGTTGGAAGAGTGTAAGGGTGTACTTGTCCACTTCTTGGTCGCCTCCAGATCACCTGCATTTTCAAAGAACAGTAGCCCAAAGGATATCCTATACCAGCAGGAGTTAGTGTAGATTTCAATTCACTACTATAATTGATGGAGCTTATTGCAAATAGTCCTAGTAATTCTATTGTTCTTACCCTTGGTCTGAAGTCTGCTTGCCAAAGTATATACAATCTCTTTACTAACCTGGTCCACAGTCATTTTCTTACCATCAAATATAGCTCTGTTTCTTGTTTTCCATATAGCAGCTACAATTTCACCCACTGCTGCTGCTCTTATGTTGAATATATGAGTTCTCTTCCCTCCAGATTGGTTGAAGGATTTGATCCAGTGCTCCATATCTTTTTGGCATACCCTCATTCATGTACTTTTCATTACTATGCATAGCACTTTGTAAGACTATTCACATTGGAAAAATAGGTGCTCATGAGTCTCATTTGAGCCTTCACACAAAACACATTTGAAATCAGGCAATGTAATAAATTTGCTTATTCTGTCTTTTGTGGTTAACCTTTTTTGCATTGTAAGCCAATGTATAAAAGCTGCTTTGGGGGTAGTACATGTATTCCATACCTGATTCCACCATCTCACTTCTGGTTTGGTTGGCACAAAGTGGGGGTACAAGGCATCTGGTCCCTGCAGCTTTCCTTCCCTTAATTCCCCTTCTTGTCTTGCTAGTGGGAAATCTTCCTTTATTTTGTCCCTCAGGTCTAACATATGTTTCCACCATGGTGAGTCACTGGTCTTTTTCTCCACTTCCCATATAGTCCTATCCTTCAGTTTATAAGCCTTAATCCACTTCTGCCAAATAGTCTGAGGACCCTCTGTGTTATGGAGTTTTATCACTTGCATTGCTAACATTGTTTTGTTCCAACATAACACCTCTTTAATTTGAAGACCTCCTTTCTTATAATCTTGACATATTGTCTTCCAGGCCACTGTGCTCTTCTTTCTCTCTTCTTTTTCTGACCATAGGTAGTTTCTGCATACTTTTTCAATATGTAGGATGATTCCCTTTGGTATCACAAATATGTGGCTCCAAAAATTTTGTATGCTCATCAACACTGCCTTGACAAGTTGGAGTCTCCCTGCATAGCTAAGGTTCCTGGCTTGCCAGCCTTGTATTTTCCCTATCATTTTTTGGATTAGGCTTGAATACTCAGCAATCTTAAGGGTCTTTGGACTTAAAGGGATTCCCAAGTATCTAATTGGGAATCTCCCCTCTTGAAAGCCCCAGAGCTTCTTTATTCTCTCTCCCTCTTCCTTTCCAACTCCTGCTAAAAAGATATTACTCTTTCTTTCACTTATTTTCAGCCCAGACATGTCAGAGAATTCATGTAAGGTGTCATTTAGTATGTGCATTGAGTCCCAATCTCCCCTACAAAATAAGAGCAAGTCATCAGCAAAAGCCATGTGACAGAGTTTGATGTTAGCACATTTAGGGTGAAAATGAAACCTCATGTTAGTGTCAGTTCTATGCCTAATAAGTCTAGCCAGATAATCCATGCATAGAACAAATAAGTATGGGGAAAGTGGATCCCCCTGTCTCAATCCTTGTTTACCCTCTATGTTACCTTCCAAACTCCCATTAATACAAAAAGAAAACTTTGGGCATGTGATACACAACATGATCAGGCTAACAAATTTTTCATCAAAATTATAACTCCTAAGCACTTTTTCAAGGAAGATCCAGTTCACAGTATCATAAGCCTTTTGGATGTCAATTTTTAACATTCCCCTAGGTGAGATATTTCTTCTGCCATATCCTCTAACCAATTCTTGGGCTAAGTAAATATTCTGAAAGATATCTCTATCCCTAACAAATGCAGACTGGCTAGGCAGGATTAACTCAGGCATCATGTGTTTCATCCTATTAGCTAACACTTTAGTGATGGTTTTATATATCATATTACAACAAGCTATAGGCCTATATTCTGTAATTCTAGTAGGATTCATGACTTTGGGAATGAGACAAACAGCAGTTGTGTTTATTTACTTTAGTAACTTCCGTGATTGGAAGACCTCTCTCACTGCTTCACACACCAGCTTGCCAGTGATCCTCCAGCTAGTCTTGTAGAATCCTGCACTCATGCCATCAGGTCCTGGGCTCTTCATGTCATTCATCTTAAATATGGCACTCTTTATCTCCTCATCTGTGCACTGTTCCCTCAGTCTTGTGTTCATCTCATTTGTCACCTTTGGTCCCAAGTTGATAACAGTGTTGTCTAACTCCTTTACCTGCACATCAGTTCCCAACAAGTTAGTATAGAATTTAACAATATGGTTGACAATATCTTCTCTTGTAGTAATAAGCTCCCCCTCATTATCAAGCAGAGCCAGAATGCTATTGTTTTTCCTTCTGATTTTGATGCTGTTGAAGAACATTCTGGAACAGCTATCTCCATCTCTGATCCAATCAAGTTTTGCTGCTTGAGTGACTTGACTCATAAGGTATCTTTTTTTCTCTTCAAACTGCTCTCTAAGATTCTTGATATCCTCATGGTTGCCTCTGTTGGTAGGATCTCTCAGGCTTTTACTTTGTTTCTTATTCAGAGCTTCCAGAAATTCCTCCACTTGTCTCTCCAGATCTTGAAATTTTCTAGAGTTAAGGAGTTTCAGCTTTTCTTTCACTTTTTGGGTTTTCTTCACTAGTTGGTACATTTTGCACCCCTCTACCTTGTCTTTCCATGCCTCCTCCACTAGTGGCATGTATTCTTTGTCTTGAGCCCACACATTCTTGAATCTAAAAGGAATATTCCTTTTATTGTTATTTTGGGACATTCTAATATATCCAACAGCATGGTCAGACACTCCAGGGGAAGGAATGCCACACTGGAGTCATATTTTGCCATAATCCAGTCTTGATTAATGAGGACCCTATCTAATTTACAGTATGTGTGACCATTGATCCATGTAAACTTTGGTCCACAATACTGATGGTCTTGTACTTTGAGGGTTTCCAGAACTTCTTTCAGTTCATCTCCTACAGGCTCCTCACCCCTCTCCTCATTCCACTTTTCCTCTTTGTTCAACACCGCATTCCAATCTCCAACCAAGATCCAAGGATCCTTAATCTGTTCACTAACCCCCTTCAAGTCTTTCCATAACTGCTTTCTGTCTTCTGTCCTGTTGTGTGCATAGATAAATGTACAGTTGAACTCCCATTTTGTATCTCTGGACCTAACTCTACTACGAATCATTTGATCTGATTTCCTTTCTATTCTGATATCAACCTTGTCTTCTTCCCACACTAGTAAGATTCTGCAGTTTTTACCCATCTCAATGTTGCTTTCTATTTTCCATTTATTTTCAAATCTTTTTCTGATTTTTTTTGTACCCTTCTTCCTTCAATCTGGTCTATAAAATAGCTCCAAAACTACACTGATACTTATTCATAGCTTGAATCCAAGCTCCTTGCTTGAGAGGATCATTCAGTCTTCTCATGTTCCACCCACAAAAATTGAGATTATCCATTTGGGCCATTGGCCCTCTTTGTTCCTCCTCCACTTTTCCCCTGGGTTGTCTTCCCACTCCTCTCTGCCTTATAATTTTCAATTCTCTTAGATTTCTTGGTCCCAACTTTTTCCCATATTCCCTGTTCTTCTTCTGTGTTTATCTCTATCTGATGTCCTTCTCTGTTTCCTTGTCTTACTGTCCCTTCCTGTTGCTTTTTGTTCTGGCTTTGACCCTCCATCTTGTCTTGTGTTGTTTCTTTTGTTTCTGTTATCTCCTTCTCCTCACATTCCTTATCCTTGGTGTTCCCATTAGTCATTTGCCCTTTTTCATGTATATTTCTCCTCTGATTATTAGTGTCCTTTTCACCCCTCTCTTTATTAATCTGGTTTTCTTCTCCATATCTTGTTATTCTCTTATCTCTGTTTTCAAGTAGCTTTGGTGGCCTACTGGTTTTGTTCTGGTTTACATCTTCCTCTACCTCCACTCCTACTGTCTTGTCTTGCTTCTGTTTGTTATTCTCAGTTCCTCTTCTGTTACTTATCTGCATATTGCTACCATCATCCTCTATTTTCCTCATCCCTAATGTATCACTCTCCTTCTCTTTTCTATCCTTTCTTACCCACTCTTCTTTTGGCATGCAGTCCCTTATCCCATGACCAAATTTGTAACACTTAAAACATTGATAAGGTTTCCCTTCATATATCACTCTCTGATCATACACCTCTCCAGTTGGTCCTCTCAATTGTATCTTATCAATGATTTTCTCCCCAGACTGTAGCTCAACCATTATTCTAGCATATGCAAGTCTATCTCTATTTTTTGTCATTTTATCAATGAAGCAAGGTTTGCCAATAAGGCTTGCTATTTTACCTAACATTTTGGGTGACCAAAATTGCAAGTCCAGCCCTAGTAGCTGAACCCATGTTGGGTAGTCCTGGAGAGTTGAAGCATCAAGTGTTTGACCTGGTTCCCACTTCTTCAGCATGAGCAGGTGTCTCCCTTTAACCATCCAAGGTCCTCCTCCCAGGATATCCATCACTTGTTCCTCTGATTCAAATCTGAAAACGAATATACCTTTGTCAGCAACATGAATGGTTGGTTGGTGTGACCACCTCACCTCAACATATCTTTTCATTGCCTCATAGGGGATATTCGTTCCTATCACTTTTCCATACACTGTGTTTCCCCAATACTCTCGATTTTCCTGAACATCTTCAATAGTGTACTCTAGCACGGTTCGATCTGCAGGTTTAGTGTCCAGCACCCGGCACCCGTTCTCCGGTCGTCTGTTACCGACGAAAAGCTCATTCCATCGTTTCGTTTGCTTCGCTGGGTAGATTCCAACGTCCTTATGACCTTGTAGATCTGGATATATATCTTGGTAGTCTCTCTCCTTTCGTTCTTCTTGCGTTCCCCCTTTTTCAGTCCCTAACCCTAATTCTCCTTCTTCTGATTTTGTTTCATGCTCCAAATCTGCCATGTCCTCTCGGTTTTCCTCATATCCCTCTTGTTCTTCTTCACTCAGTTCTTGTATTCGCTTCTTCGCCATCTCTGGCGAAGGAATTTTTCCGACGCTCAAAATCGCACCTAAATCGCACCTTGGTGTGTGTTTTTTAGGTGACGTATTCAGTTCCTATATAACTTTTTGTGTTATGAAACTTATTATTTGGCTGAAAGTTGCACAAAAATCAGTAATCCAAAATTTGTAATTCAAATATTTGTAAATTGGAAATTTAGAGGTTTGTTCATCTTGTTATTTGCTTGAAATTCAATAATCAAAATAAAGTTCTTTTAGACGAACGTTGTTTACTAATAATAATCCAAAACTTAGTAATATAATATTTCTATACGAAAAGAGTGCACGAAAATTCATTAAACTTGAAACTTGATTAAAAGACTGTTCAAATATTTGTACACTAGAAAATTGCACGTGTATTTATTGAGTTAATTATTTGGTTAAACTAAAGTGTTATAAAACTTATATAGCCAGAAGTTTCACTAAAAACGTCTCCAAACTTTACTAATTATATTAAGCATCATGATGCGACCCGCGCGTGCATATATATCCCTTTTTTCATTCCCTATATTTGTGCATAACCTTATTCTTTTTTTACATTTATATTTTAATTATACTTTGAGAAAAAAGAGGAAAAACGTCCTATTTTTAGGCTCCCCTGCATCTCTCTAATTGTTTTTAATTCTGTTACGTTGTTTCCTCATTTCTCCCTCCATAGATATTATATATATATATATATATATAGAATTGTGACATAACACTTAAGTTTTAAGACATGCAAATATATACTTTTGATGTATGTCATTTTCTTTTTCGTGTTGTTGTTGTTGTTGGGGATGGTTCTGTATAATAAAATTGGTACACATGCACATACATATATTACTTAACTTTAGCTTATTTGCCCAATTGGTACACATGAAATTCTAAAATTGGTACAGTAGTACATGAAATTCTTTTGGTGTACATTACCATGACTAAAATATAAGAAACTTGCACGAAAATAATATATAGGATAATTTAATTTTTGGAGTCTTGGATTTACATTTCTTACTAAACAGGACATCTTGAATTTTTAGGCAAAAGCTTTATCAATCGAAGGAAGAGAAGCGAGAGGAGAAAATTGGTAACAATTCTCCTATTGATTGACACGGTGCATGAAGGTTTTTTTGTTAGTTTAATATTTTTGTTAAATTAAAATTAGTAATCAATTCAGACCCTCTTATTTGTTTTTTTTTTTTTCAGTTGCCTTTTGATGGGGGTATTTTAGGACTAGGCCAGCAATGGAGTTGGGCCGGCCCATAAGCGTATCGAATTGGTCCGATTCGATACCTTCAGCGCATCGAATATTCATCATTTGATGCGCGCATCGAATCGGTATGATTCGATGCGTATTTTACAGCTGTTATCGGGCCCCACATAGCGAGGTTGCTATATATATGACGGTTTTGAGCATTCAGAGAGAGATCGAACTTGAGTCCCAACCCGACCACATCGAATCATGCTATTCGATACGTTCTCTTATTCGATACGCCCGTGGTTCGATATGCTCCACTATTCGATACGCTCCAACTTATTATCAAGGCCATATCGAATTGACTCGGCATCGAACCTGCTCCATTCGAGGCGCACATCGAACAACCACAATTCGATGCGTTACATATTTAGTATTATCTTTGTATTTAAATCAGTGTAAGATCTGTAATAGATAGTAGGTGTTTCGGACAAAGTTAGTCCAGCTGATTCTATTGGATTAACATTATTTTGGTTATTTATATTCCTATTGTACCGTTTTACTGTGTTCTATTACCGTGACGAAATAAGACCAAAATATTGGCGCCGTCTGTGGGAACACCGTAAACACTGTTTTTAGATAGGATAGCTAGGATGACGAGTAAAAGGCGCATGAATGTGGTTGAAAAATAGTAAACGGAGAAAAAGATCAAGACAAAGACAGATCTGAGTCAAAATAGGATTGAGCCTAAAGAGCAGGGGCAAGATAAAATAGAAAGTCAGTTGTTGAAGCAGTGGCAAGAATGTAAGATGGAACCTTTAGGAGAATTCAAAATTGTACAGCTTTTCAAAGAAAGTTCTGAGAAAGTAATCAAGATTGGAGCAGAAATGGACTGGATGATAGAGGCTGCGTTGGTAGATTGTCTACGCCGTAATTCAGATATATTTGCATGGTTCGATTCTGACCTTCTCGGGATAGATTCAAGAATCATTGTACATCATCTGAATGTAGACAAGAGTGTGAAACCGATACGGCAGAAGAAGCGAAATTTCAGCAAGGAAAAGAATGAAGCAGCCGAAAAAGAGGTGCAAGAACTCTTAGCAGCTCGACATATTTATGCTATAAGGTTCTCAGAATGGTTGAGAAATATTGTGTTGGTGTTAAAGAAAGAAGCTACATGGAGAATGTGTGTGGATTATACTGACTTAAACAAGCATTGCCCGAGAGATCCTTTTCCTTTGCCGCGGATAGATCTACTTGTGGATTCTACAGCAGGATGTGCATTACTGAGTATGATGGATGCAAAAAGTGGTTTTCATCAAATCTTCATGGCAGTGCAAGATCAGAGTAAAACGGCATTTGTGACTGATACCGGAGTATACTGTTATAGGGTAATGCCTTTCGGATTAAAGAATGTGGGAGCAACATTTCAGAGGTTATTGGCTAAAATGTTTTACCATCAAATTGGGAAATCGATGGAAGTATATATTGACGATATGCTTGTAAAAAGCCTAAAAGCTGATGAACATGTGCAACATCTGGATGAGGCATTCACCATAATGAGGACATATGGAATGAAACTAAACCCTAAAAAATGCACTTTTGGAGTGACGGCTGGAAAGTTTCTAGGATATGTGGTGAATGAGAGAGGAATCGAGGCCAATCCGGATAAAATAAAAGTAGTACTGGATTTACCTTCACCAAGGACGGTGAGGGACGTACAATGCTTGGTGGGCCGTCTGAAGGCCTTGGGGAGATTTATATCAACATCTGTCGAAAAGAACCTCCCTTTCTTTAAAGTGATGAAACGAAACAAAGATTTTATTTGGACTCCAGAATGCGAAGAGGCTTTTAGGCAAATGAAGAAATATCTAGTAAGCCCGCCGTTGTTAGCAAAACCGGAGGAGAATGGAATGTTGTATCTTTATCTGGCAGTATCTGCAAATGCAATCAGTACAGTACTGCTCAAACAGAAAGGAGCTCAACAGTTACCAATACACTATGTGTGCAGAGTACTGCAGGGGGCGGAGAGAAATTATTTGGAGATAGAACTGTTTGCATTGGCGATTGTTGTTACAGCTCGAAAGTTGAAACCATATTTTCAATCTCACCCAATTACTGTGGTGACTGACAAACCATTGAAGCAAGTATTGGCAAAACCAGAAACCTCTGGTAGATTGGTGAAATGGGCAATTGAACTTAGTGAGTTTGGGTTGGAATTTAAGCCGCGAGTCGCAATCAAAGCGCAAGCTCTAGCAGATTTCATGGCCGAAACCTTGGAGAACAATGTAGTGGAGACCGCATGCTGTATATTTTCTATATCAAACCAAGAGGGAACTAGTAGAGCAACGACGACATGGATATTGCATACTGATGGATCTGCCACAACTCACGGAGGGGGCATTGGAATACATTTTTTATCCCCAGAGCGGAGGGAATTTGAATTTGCTATCAGCCTGAATTACATGGTAACAAATAACGAAGTTGAATACGAAGCAATAATTGCAGGGATCAAAATGGCACTCGGACTCAACATCGAACATCTAGACATGTTCACCGATTCACTCTTGGTGGCAAATCATTTCTCGGGAAGATATGAAACACGTGAGGAAACTATGAAGCTATATGCCGCTAAGGTTAAAGAGTTGGCAAAGAGGTTCAAATTTTTTGATATAACTCAAATCCCCAGGGACGACAATGCAAAAGCAGATGCGCTTTCTAAATTTGCAAGTTCTTCAGAGATTTTGGCAGAGAAACGAATCACACTTATGGTCGCTGATAAACCTTCGATTGGGATATCAAAATATATTACCACAGAAGTCAGAGTGGAATTTATAATGACAATACAAGAAGACCCGTCTTGGAAGGATGAAATTATGATCTATCTTCAACAGGGCATTTTACCAGCGGATCCGAATGCTCAACGCAGGATGCGTTACAAGGCTTACAGGTTCACTATCAGTAATGGAGAGTTATATAAAAGATATTTCGAAGGACCATTGTTAAGATGTTTGACTCCTACTCAAGCTGAGTATGTCATGGAAGAGATCCACGCAGGTAGCTGCGGAAATCATTCTGGGGGACGAGCTTTAGCTCAACGAATATTGCGTCAAGGATATTATTGGCCAACTCTACGTAAAGATGCAACAGCTTATTCGAGAAAATGTGACAGTTGCCAATACCACGCTCGCCTCATTCACAGACCGGCACGTCAACTGCAACCCATTGACGTGGCATGTCCGTTTGATCAATGGGGAATTGATATTGTGGGTCCGTTTCCACCTGGCAAAGGTCAAAAACGATATTTAATAGTAGCAGTGGAGTATTATACAAAATGGGTTGAGGCAGAAGCTATAACGTCGATCACGGAGAATAATATGATCGAGTTTATTTGGAAATACATTATATGCCGATTCGGCATACCAAGGTCCATTGTGTGTGATAACGGTACGCAATTTACTGGGAAGCAAATTAAATCGTGGTTTGGGGAATTAAAGATATCACACAATCTCACGTCAGTATATCACCCACAATCCAATGGCCAAACTGAATCCACTAACAAAACATTGAAGGATTATCTCGAAAGGAGAGTCAAAGCCACAGGAAAAACATGGCCAGCAGAGCTTCAAGGAATATTATGGGCATATAGAACGACCCCGAGGACATCCACAGGGGAAACCCCATTCGTTCTTGTTTATGGCACTGAAGCTGTATTGCCTGCGGAAATAGGTATGCCAACGCGCAGAATTAATGAACTATGATCCAGAACAATCGGCCCAGTTGAGACAGATGGATCTGGATATGATAGGATCCACAAGAGAGGATGCTTATCAACGTACTGTTGCTTATAAAGCTGCAATGGCCAAAAGCTATGATAAGAAAGTTCAATTCAGGAATTTTGAAGTAGGAGATTTGGTTCTTAGGAGCATTGCAGCTAAACAGCATATCGGAAAGCTTGAACCAAAATGGGAAGGGCCTTTTAGAGTCACACGAGCAAGTTCACGAGGATATTATTATTTGGAGACTCTAAGAGGAGTTCAACAGAAACGCCCATGGAATGTGCAACATCTCAGGCGTTATTACGCATAAATTGAAGGAATTTAATCAGATATACACTTTAGACACCTTATTTTATATCGGTATTTAGAAGATTATTAATTGAAATTTGTTAATTCATCAAATGATGCAGGGGTAAGAAGGCCCGAAGTGGTCCACCCCCGCATGCCAGAAGGAAGACCATGACAGAGGGGTAAGAAGGCCCGAAGTGGTCCACCCCCGCATGCTAGAAGGAAGATCATGACGGAGGGGTAAGAAGGCCCGAAGCGGTCCACCCCCGCATGCTAGAAGGAAGATCATGACAGAGGGGTAAGAAGGCCCGAAACGATCCACCCCCGCATGCTAGAAGGAAGATCATGACGGAGGGGTAAGAAGGCCCGAAGCGGTCCACCCTCGCATGCTAAAAGGAAGATCATGACGGAGGGGTAAGAAGGCCCGAAGCGGTCCACCCCCACATGCTAGAAGGAAGACCATGGCGGAGGGGTAAGAAGGCCCGAAGTGGTCCACCCCCACATGCCGAAAGAAAAACATGACAGAGGGGTAAGAAGGCCTGACGTAATCCATATCCCGTATGCTCTAGATGACATGTCATCTCAGATAAAACAATAATACCCTAACAAAAACAATCACAGCTCAAAATGCTCATAATCTTGTTGCAAAACAAAGCAGAATATTAGTTAGGCAAAATCACAACAAAAAATATTGTCAGAAATAAAAAAGATATTGACACAACAGCGAGAAAATTGATGAAATATCGAATTTGGAATGCATTATAGTACCATTGAGCGAATGAATGCGCACCGCAAAGAAATAATATCACCCGGTTAAGTCATTCTCATTAAAAAAAGCAACCGCGTACGAGTTACAAGGTTTTGTACAAAATACGGACCTAATAATCACAAAATAGTGTAGCCAAACTATCGCTACTCTTCCGATGAATGGGGGGACTCCTCACGAAGAACCACCTCCATTGAATGTGCAAAATTGGCGCAATTGCCCTGAATTTGATCATCTGTCATGATTAATTCGTCAGTTTGTGCCCAATTGTCGGGCAAGACAATTTCTTCTCTATCAGCAGGATCTTCGAGTTGATACCTACTGGGAGAAATTATACACTGTGCATTAACTGATGGTTCAGCCCTTTTACTGGCCAGCACAGGGGCCATGTCACTTTGAGCAGGACGTTTTCTACCTGGTAAGACTGTTGAGGGACCTGAGATCTTAGACGCACTGGTCACCTTCTTTCTTTTATCCGGAATTATAGGGTGAATATTTTTAAAATCCGTTGTCTTCGGAGGACTTTGGAGAAGAATTGTAGACCTGAAAGTTCTCGGTGGCAATTCTGGTTCATTATCGCTCGAACCAAAAACATCATGAAGAGCCCTTTTAATATTTTCTGAATCGCCCGGAGTAGTGCCAGGAGTGATTTTCTCTTTACCCTTGGAAGCACGAGGTGATTTCGATTTTAAGGGGCTTGAATGGGACTTCTTTGGTTTTTTACGGTCCCGCCACATGGCATAGAATGGATCACCGGGACGAGGTGTATGTAACTCTTCATCGTCATCATCACTGTTAGCCTCGGGTATTTGCATTTTTGCGTTACGCCTTACGTCAAGCATGTCATTGCGAAAACCTTCTCCAAGGTATCCAAGATGCCCAGCCTGGCCAACGCCTACTTCCATTCCGTACTTCATATCAGCAGCACCGCGTAGTAATTCCAGAAATTTATATGCATTACTCTGCGTAAATTCTTCAACAATAGCACATCTATATTCTTCAGATTCAAAATACTGAATTCGACGACGCAAGTTGGAAATGGCATTTTCAGCATCTGTATTCGAAGCCTCGAGAGAACGATTCACGCGTTTTAGGGATTCGTTATCCTTTTTCAACGCGTCAATTTCAGCACGCTGAATTTTTTCATCCTCTTCTGTTTTCTTGGTCTTCACTTCGGCATCATGTTTATCGCGGGTGGCCTTAGATGCCTTCAATTCTGCTTCCCTAGCGCGTTTCAGCGCATTTTGGCGACTGTATTTTCCATTATTGATAGTAGTACGTAGATTGTCGACAACAACATTGTGTTGATTTTGCACCTCAGCTAGCCCACTATAATCTCTGCATACCCAATACACTGCTAAGATGACAGCAGCAAAGAAAAGGTGCCCAAAGCGAGCTAAACCTTGATACCCCAGTCGGTTAATTACGGCATGGCGATCCAACTGCGGCCATAAACTTTGCATAATCTCTCCAGCCTGCTCCTCTCTCAATCGGTATCCGCCCAATGTGGCACTCAATGATTCTGAATTTTCATCATTGAGAAAGTCATAATTACTAAGGCTTCCAGGGGGAGCAGGTCTCGGATTCCCTGAAAGTCGAGGCCTCATAGGTGGAGGAATGCTCTGAGCTTCGCGAGCGGATATATTCTCCTCTGATTTTCGTTTAGCGGTCGCATACCAGGTCTCATCGGCTGAGCGGGAAGAACTCGCTGCTTCTACATTACGTTTTTCCCTGAAATTAGGATGAGCTGCATTAAACTTGGCTAAGTTGGCAGCGATTTTCTCGTCTTCTGCATCGATGTCCTCCATTATCTGAATTTGGCGGTTGGTGCCAACTTTAATACGTCCACCGGTATCGGTTGGAGTCATCACCAATCTTCTCGTAGCAAAGTTTTCTTGACGTTCAAAATCACTCACTATTGGCACCCGAGTGCCTGCACTAATACCACCAAGCCTTATGGTAGAAGGGTTTGGGGAAGATAAATTAGATGGGCCCGCGCCTGAGGGCTCATTTTGCTCATTTCGCTCGCTCCTTCCCTGAGCATCATGAATATTCTCAGGAGATAGCACAATTTTGCTGCGACTTCGAGATTTTATACGAGCCATATCAGCCTAATAATAAATTTTAATAATTTTTCTATAAAAATAAGTAATGAGTAGCGTGTCGAATATCGGCGATTCGATACGAACCGTGTCGAACAGACTCCGTTCGATGCGGTCCAGAAGCAAACAAAAAATTCTTTCTCCGGATAAAAATAAGAAATGTCAGACATGTGGTCCCTTATATATAGGCCCATGGGCCGCAACTGTTCTGAACGCATCGAATTTTCGTAATTCGATGCGCGCATCGAACCCATCAAAATTCGATGCCTGCAAACTGACGCATCGAATTGTTACAATTCGATGCCCAAAATTTCTCATGGCGAATATGTTTTGAGTTTGGAAGTCATCATTATTCTATTAACGTCTCCCAAACTGGGGGGACTATGTGATGGGGGTATTTTAGGACTGGGCCAACAATAGAGTTGGGCCGGCCCATAAGCGTATCGAATTGGTCTGATTCGATACCTTCAGCGCATCGAATATTCATCATTCGATGCGCGCATCGAATCGGTATGATTTGATGCGTATTTTACAGCTGTTATCGGGCCCCACATAGCGAGGTTGCTATATATATGACGGTTTGGAGCATTCAGAGAGAGATCGAACTTGAGTCTCAACCCGACCACATCGAATCCTGCTATTCGATACGTTCCCTTATTCGATACGCCCGTGGTTCGATATGCTCCACTATTCGATACGCTCCAACTTATTATCAAGGCCATATCGAATTGACTCGGCATCGAACCTGCTCCATTCGAGGCGCACATCGAACAACCACAATTCGATGCGTTACATATTTAGTATTATCTTTGTATTTAAATCAGTGTAAGATCTGTAATAGATAGTAGGTGTTTCGGACAAAGTTAGTCCAGCTGATTCTATTGGATTAACATTATTTTGGTTATTTATATTCCTATTGTACCGTTTTACTGTGTTCTATTACCGTGACGAAATAAGACCAAAATACCTTTCAATGCTGCTAGGATTATGAAATTTTGGTCGGGTGTTGTCAATATATGAAAGCTATATATATATATATATATATATATATATATATATATATGTGTGTGTGTGTATGTGTGTGTGTGTGTGTGTTGTACAGGTTGTTTTGCTGCTATACTATTATTGACAAATAATTTATTTTTTGCATCTAGCAAAACGTTTTTTCTGTTAGCAACTTAATTATCTGATACTTGCATTGCTTCATTAATATGAGTTTATTCGTTCACTTCTGGTGGAAGGTTTGGTTAGTGACATGCATTTACTTTTCGTCGTGTGCTTTAATTTTACATTGCTCCAAGGTTGTTTGCTCATTAATCAAAATATCTGATGTGAATATATTAGAAATCAGAGGTCTATATCACTCAACTTAAAATGCCTTGTTAAATGGAGGGGAAACTCTTATTTATTAACACCAATGCAAGACCATACCCAAACGATGTGGGATATCTATCTCAACAAAATATGATACTATAATCAGGTAACAGTTGCGCCAGGGAATTTTCAGCAATTCCGTACAATTGCATATTTGAGCAAGATGGAGCAATTAAAGGGTAACCAAGTTTTGGATTTTTTTATCTCTTTATGCAAGGTATAAATGTATATATGATGTAAAAAATCCAAATGGGAAACAGATCTGAATCGTGTAATTAAGCAGTTAAAGTGTTTAGAACAAAAAAAATGGGATTTCGATATTGGGCTTCTTTTCTTTATGTTTTGGAGCAGTAAGTTCAGCCTATGTTAGATGGACTACAAATAATCTTCTCATGGCTGAAATATTGCAAGCCCAATGCTGATCCCAGGCTGTAGCCCATGTTACCTTTGGGCTTGGGCCCGCCCCTTGATAGCACCTCAACCGGTGCGAGTGTGCCGATGCGACAATTTTAAAAAATTAAAGTCTTAGGGCGCCACTGTAATGCCTTTTTTAAAAAAAAAAAAAATATATATATATATATATATATATATATAAATAAACAGTTATTACCTAAATTAGTATATTATAAACGCATAAGATAAAAGTATGTATAGAATTCTCACACAAAGAAATGGATTATAATAAAAGAAAAGTACATAACTTTTAATTGGTATTGATTTTGTACAATATTTTCTAAATTATTATGGTGGAAGACAAATGTATAAGCCTTAAATCACTTCCAATTTTTTGTAATTATTTAATTTTTTTTGATTTAGTTTTGTTCTCCTCTTGCTCCAACTTTTCTTTAATGTCACTCTTTTGTATGTCTTCTACCAATTTTCTATGATTATTCATTAGATTTTAACATAAGAACTAAGAAATATTAGTGTGAGAACTAAGAATCTGTAAAACGTTTTAGTGCGAAGCACGGGCACTGAAGACGCCAGTGCGAGACCGGTGCGTCTGCAACTTTCTAAATATGGAGGATTAGGTGACCTAGTGACAGACTCCTACTTCTTTGTTAAATGTCAATTCAACGTTTTTCACTAAGCAAAAATTTACTCACAAAGGCTGCAGAAATAGTAGAGCATAAGCTTTTTTT
The DNA here is from genome assembly GCA_948329865.1 of Linaria vulgaris. NCBI lineage: Eukaryota > Viridiplantae > Streptophyta > Magnoliopsida > Lamiales > Plantaginaceae > Linaria > Linaria vulgaris. The sequence goes on along the minus strand of OX415250.1, from coordinate 129,270,787 downwards.
TTTTTACCCAACTAATTTGCAAGTTTAGTATGTTATTATCATTTGCACAGACTTAGTTATTCAATTTTGACCTTTGAACATGATTACGCAACTTTTTCAGTGTTCGATTACACTTTTTTTTTCTTTCTTATTTGTTGCAGAAAAATCACGATTGGTTTGAAGACAGAATAAGTTTGTTAACTTTAATTAGCATCATAGAGTTGCCAAATTAAAGAACAGTATGTTAAAATTATATATCAAGGCAAAAAAACATATGTCTATAAATTTTAATTGGTAATAACTAGTTTTATTGACCTCAAATACCATTGAAATTGAAATATTCTTTATATCAAGAAAGAAAGTTGCACCCGGTCACCGCGTGAGTCGGTCGCTAGCGTTAATATTAAAGTTGATAGTAGGAAAGAGAAAAGTATGGGGCTTTAGTTATAAGAAAGAGAAAATAGTGGGAAACCACAAACTATTTAGTAAAATTACACGACTTCTTAATTAGCCCATAAACCAAGAAGCGAAAATTGAGAATGAATGAGAATAAGAAAGAAAAAATAATAATAAAGAAACTAAATTAAATTAAAGCTTAAATATTTGTATTGCGTGGTCCCGTAATCTTAGTGTTTGCTTGTTTAATTAGATGATGTACAAACTTATATGGTTACCATTTTAGCTGCAATAATTAATTTTTTATGCGACTGTATGTTACACGTGTATAATATACTTGAAAGTCCTGATATTAATAAAAAAAAATTTATAATTAGGAAGCATAATATCCATTAATTAATTATCTTCTGTTGAGAAAGCTGCCGTGGAAGCAAAAAAATTGGAATCTTCACTCCTCGAATTGAAGGTATATTTTTTTTTTCTTTCTTTCACCAAAAGAATAAAATAAAAAAATATTGAAGGTACTTTTATACATGTTTAATTTTGTGTAGTATGTTTTAAGTTTATTTATCCGTTATTAAAGTGGCTAATATTGAAGAGTTTATGTTTTATTTAAACTAACCCGAATAAGTATTTCATTAGTGATATATATATATATATATATATATATGTATGTATGTGTGTGTAAACTCAATTTGATATATTATTATATATATATTTATTTATTTATTTATTTATTTCTAAAAAAATTAATTGGTTAGTCGAATCGATTTGATTCTTAACCTGTTAAACTGAGATTTGAATTTAATGAGGTTCGATCCAAGGGTAAAGACCGTAAATTAAATCAAATCAAACATTCAATTCGGTTTTTAGATCGAATTCTTTCATTAATTTTCAAACGACTCGGTTGATCAATCCATCTTGCACGCCCCTATTTCTAAATAAAGTTGGACCCTTGGCAAAAGGAGATCGGGTCTAGGCCCGACTCTCTCTTCCACATGTCTCGTAAATGTTTACTATAAGTTTATAGCTAACTATAGTTTCATTCTTATTGATCTCCTCAGTTTCTTCACAATTCTCCACCTAAAGATCTCATTCGCCATGGTTAAAACTCATATTGTACATATAAGCCTTCCGAAATGAATGGATTTTGTACACCCCGACGAGTTGGAGAACCTCTATTGCTCCTACTTGCCCAACAATGACAAGTCACGAATAATTCACAGTTACAAGAAAATCATAATTGGTTTTACGGCAAAGTTATCTCCCGATGAATTGAAAGAAATGGAGAAAAAGAAGGGTTTCTTATTTGCGACGCCAGAAAGAAAATACAAGGTGCACACAACTCATAGCCCAAGCTTTATGGGATTGTCTAAAGATATCGGCGCGTGGCCAAATATTGTAGATTTTGGAAAAGGTGTCATTATCGGGGTTTTAGACTCTGAGATCACGCCCAATCACCATTCATTCAACGGTGAAGACATGCCACCGCCCCCTTCTAAGTGGAGAGGTGAATGTGAAGTTGTCACAGGTTGTAATAACAAGCTCATTTGTGCCATGAATTTCCTAGATTTTGGGCAACCTATTGATGAGATTGGACATGGTACCCACACTTCAAGCACTGCTACAGGTTTTATAGGTATTTTGATACATCATGTATGTTCTTTTATTCGACTCTTGGTGTACGTCACCATGACTAGAATATAGGAAACTAGCACGGAAATAAGATATATAGGTCTAATTAAGAGATTCTAATATATATATAGGAAACTTGCACGAAAAGAAATTTTTATTTCAAATGTTTGTAGAATATATGGTCAATTTTGAAATTGACCATAGATTCTAATATATTTTGAAAATGTCACTCCTCAAAAGGTAACTTTTAGATCACATTTAGTTCAAAGACCCCTATTTTTTTTTTATTTATACAAAAATAAATTTTTTACCCCATCCATTGTTTATATTCTCATTTTGCCCACTTGGTTTTTGTTAGTCCATATTTATAGTTCTCATTTCATCCCCCCCCCCCCCCCCCCACCCAATAGAAAAAAAAGTTTTATTGTTTAGTTTTCATTATGCCAATTTTGCCCCCTTTAATTTTTTATTTACTATTTTAACCCAGCACTTTTGTTAATTTATGAGTACTATAACTAATTTATGGTATATAAAAGTTATGTATTTTCGTATTGGGCTTTTGTATTTTTAATTCAGAATTCAGAATATAGAAAAAAAAATGACGCAGGATATATAAGAAAGCATGACCCCCTGAGATATATAAGAAAGAGTATTATTTATCCCTTAGCTTATAGGATAATAAACCCACGTTGTAGATCTTTATTGATGACAAAATATTATTTCTGAAGTAGGATATATATATATATATATATTCAATATTTACGCATCATTTTTAGTATTCTCTTTGTCGCACTACATACCGTCATGTTTATTGACAGTTCATATTCATTCCCAAGTTATAAAAGGAAAAAAAAAACTAAATTCACAATCTTTGAATTTTGGAAAAAGTATTTATCATTATTTTTCCAACTGAATTAATTGATAAAAACGATATGGGCCAGAGTTAGTAAATTATGGGCCAAGATTGTATTTTTTTATGTTATGTGTTTTTCTTATTGGGCTTTTGTATTTTTTAAAATAATCGTAGAAATATATGGGCGTTCAAAAAACTCAATGGGCTGGAGAAATAAACTGATTTATTCAGTTAATATGTTGGCATTTTTTTGTTACACATACATTTAAGTGGTGTCATATTGTTCAACAAAATAACATAAAATAAGAGTTTATGGAAAATATTTAACATTTTGAGGGAATAAAATGGAAAATATTTAACAAAGGCACACATATGCATATGTACATGATTACACTTTTTTTTTCATCATAATCTAAAAATATAGAATTATAAAACAGAAAATTATAGAGATTTTTTCTAAAAGCAGGGGAGATCACATTTATCTAGATTTTTGATAAGATTCTTTGCATGATTTGTAGCTATCATAATTTAATTATTAAATTATGCCGGCGAGTAAAAATATATTTAGCTTATGGAAAATTTTAACAAATTAGAAAATCACGTGACTATTAATTGTATTTTAATTGTGTACTATGTTTTGAGTTTATTTATCCGTTAATAAAATGGCTATTATTGAAGAGTTTTGGGCGAAGCATAAAAAAAAGGTCCGAATGGAACTTGTACTTTTTTGTCCACCACTGACAATTTAAACCTCAAAATAAATCTTAAACCCTAAAAAGCATGACCGCGTGAGATACATAAGAAAAGTATTATTTATTCCTTAGCTTTTAGGATACTAATCCCACGTAGGATATATATATATATATATATATATATTGATAATTTTCTGAAGTATGATATTGTGGTATATAATAGATAAATGCATAATCCCACTTACAATACACGTTGCGTAATTTGGTATTTTGGGGTCTAGTAAAACTATTCGGACACTGGAATTATGCATCAGTTTATTTTTGTTTAGATATTGACTAACTAATAAATTTCGTATTTAATTAAAGTCAAGACGAAATAAGAAAAAAACAATTATAATGTGGTAGCCAGCTCCCACACGCATGGCATAGGGATGTGAGATATTCATATATATATATATATATATATATATATATATATATAGCTTGGTATATTTTCCCTCGCATGGATAGCCCAAGTTCCAACGGCTTATTTGTACTGATTTCGACGCAAAATCTTGCATATTTCCCCTCAATTCTAATTAGATGCAATTATCAAAAGTTTATTAATAATCCAAAACTAAGTAATTATAATATTTGCATACAGAAAATGTGCACGAAAATTCATAAAACTTGAAATTTCATTGAAAGACAGTTCAATATTGCACACTAGAAAAGTGCACGCGAATTCATTGAGCTAGTTATTTACTTAAGATACAAGCGTTTAAATTGAATTATTCGCTAGTTATTTGCTTAAGATACAAGCGTTTACAACTTATTTAGACGGAAGGTGCAACAACTCTTTACAGTTTCTCTTTTGAAGTGAAAACATGTATGTGATTGCGTATTGGTAATTTGATAACTGTGCGTGAGTGTGGGAGCAATGGGTGGGGGTAATGAGTTTTGCCAAACATGTTCGAATATTTGGTATATAGCACCACTTGTCGTTTGCATATATAGAACAAACATGCATGTAATACTTACTGCTTAATCAAGTATTGCTGGTTGTCGTTTGCATCAACTATTAATTTCTTTCTTAATCAAGTATCCAGCTTATTAATTTATTCATATTCATTCCCAATAAAAAAAAAAAAGCAAATAAATCACAATCTTTGAATTTGTTGTGTAGTATATATATGTATGTATTTCAGTAGGCCAATTTTGTTATTCTTAGTTTTCTCTGCATTGACACGACTTTGAGTCCTACAACTTTAAAAAGTAAATAAAAATAACGAGTGTCTCTGCCGCGATTATTACATAAGCCATTATATTTTAATTGTATAAAAGAAGCTGGTAGAATTGGATACAGAATTGTGTCAGTGTTCTTTGCATTAGCACGTGTATCTTACTTTTCTTTTTCTTGTTAGTATCTTAATGTTTGGCTTATAGCAAGATTATTGAACCATGTTCTGGCCCAGTTATGATATTCGTTCCACAATTACTAGAATCCACTGGTTTATTCTTTTATCAAATGACTCCTAAAGATGGAGAGATTATTTCGTCCAATATATAGGAAAATTGCACGGAAATAAATTTTATTTCAAATATTTGTGGAATATGGTCAAAACTCCACATTGATCGTTACTTATATATCACTGGGATAATTCGACTTATATATATACATGTAAGGGGGTGACAATCTGACGTCTTTAAAAAATCATAAGTCATAGTTATATATATATATATATAAGGGATATATTTGTTCATGTATCTATATAGTAATATATATAAATTAAAGGAAATTAAAACTAGAGATATGTTGTTGTGCATGACCCCTTTATTCGACTTTTTTATATGGCCAGCACTAATCTCACAGACACATAAATTTACGCCGGAGACGGCGGTGCGTATTACTCGTAGAACTCTTTCAAGGTACGTATACTATCTTTTTCCTTAGAATCATAATACATACATAATATATATATATATATGTATATATATATATATGTTCCTTCTTACTTATTCCGAATAACGTTATATTTTTGTTGTTGTATAAGACCTTAAGATAATATTTAGTCGGTGTCCATGTTCCAGCAGGGTAACATCGCTTGAGAAGAACGGATTGTTCGCTCTGCCTCGACTCGATTCTGCTAAAGTCGCATACGATCTTCAAGGTATTTTTATTATTATTCCCCTAGAAGATAAGCTGTTAATTATGGGCAATTTATTTTTTTTGCCCTTTAATTTATATAAACTTCAAGTTTTGCCCTTTTTCTTACCGGGCTTTTTTTTTTTGCCTGTTAACTTTATTTTTTTTTATTTAATTTTGCCCGGTGGACTTCGCTGAGGGCTGAGTCGAAGCCCAGGTGATGTGGCAACCCACTTGGCGTACACACGACGTCCACGTGGCGCCACGTCAATTTTTTTTTATTTACTCAACTTGTAAAAATTAAAAATAAACTAATATTCAAAATTATATTTAATTTTATTATATATTGATAAATTATAAAAAAATAGTATCAATTCAAGTTTATTTAAAATGTTTACTAAGTTTATATTTACTAATAAAAACTAAAAAAATATTTATATTTACTAGTAAAAAATAAAAATAATTTTTTTACTAGTAAAAATTTAAAATAAATTAATATGCAAAATTATATTTAATTTATTATATATTGATCTAAATCATAAATTTATATTTACTAATAAAAATTTGTATTTATTAATAAAAATTTATATTTACTAATAAAAGTTTATCAAAAAATGTTTAATAAATTTATATTTACTAATAAAAATTTGTAAAAAAATTATAATTACTAGTAAATATTAAAAATAAATATAGTAAAATTATATACCAGCAACACCACCCCCAACCCCCAAGCGACCGCACCACCCCCATTGCCGCCGCCACCCAACAAATCAAACACCACCAACACCACCACCAACCCCCAGCGGCCGCACCACCCTACTGCGAAGCCGCCGTCGATTTCCGTCGATTTTTGTCGATTTTTGTCGATTTGTGGATTTGTAGATTTTTGGATTTCGGATTTTGTTGTTAATTATTAATTGGTGGATTTGATTAGTCGATTTGGGTTTGAGGGGGATGATGGTGGTTGTTGAGAGGTGGTCGTGGTGCAGGGGAGGTCGTGGTGGCTGTTGAGAGGTGGTCGTGGACTCGTGGTGCGAGGGTGGTGGGGGAGAGTGGGGTGAGGTCGGGGGAGGTTGGTGCGTGGAGTGGGTGGTGGTGGTGGTGGTGATCGGAGAAGAAGAATTTCTTATTCTTTTTCTTTTATTTTCTTTTTAAATAAAAGTTGTTATAATTTTTTTTTTGTTTAAATAAAAAAATATGATGTGGCCGCCACGTCAACAACCACGCGGGTTGCCACGTCACCTGGGCTTCGACTCAGCCCTCAGCGAAGCCCACCAGGCAAAATTAAATCAAAAAAATAAAGTTAACGGCCAAAAAAATAGGCTGGTAAAAAAAAGGGCAAAACTTGAAGTTTATATAAATTAAAGGGCAAAAATAATAAATCGCCCGTTAATTATCCTGATTTATTAATTGTGTCTTTTCGCAAGCTCCATGTCTTTTCGGTTTACGATTGGTTCCATTTCCCACTGAAATGTTTGTGGCTTGCTTCTTTTTTGTCTCTCGGTTTCTAAATGCATGTTGTTTAAAGTAGCCCTAATACTCCTGTAATTTTCTCCAGCACCATAAAGAAACATTTATTTTGCCGATCAAAAAAGAAAATGTATTTTTTTATGTCAACTTCAAGTCATCCTCTGTGATATATACAAGCATCGGTTGTTCGTACTTCCACTACAAAATTTTCGGGTCATTCCCGACCGCAATGCCGGTCGGGAATGACTCTTTTTCGGTCGGGAATGACTCATTCCCGACCGATTTTCAGTCGGGACGTGCCGGTCAGCATTGCTTCGGTCGGAAATACGTTCCCGACCGTTGGCTGGTCGGCCCGAGCTTTTCCCGACCGGCATTCCAGACCGAATTTCGGTCGGGAATTTCTCGACCGGCGGTCCCGACCGGTTTTCGGTCGGGAATAGTCCCGACCGGCCAACGGTCGGGAACATACAACCCGACTGGTTTTCGGTCGGGAAATTTTTTCCAAAAATCCCGACCGATTCCCGGTCGGGAATCCCTTAATTTATTTCTCGACCGAAATTCGGTCGGTAATGCTTTTCGGTATTCCCGACCGATTTTCGGTCGGGAATATTTACGTGTAATCCCCGACCGTAGTCCGGTCGGGGATTGTGTACATATTATTCCCGACCTAAAATCGGTCGGGAATAATATTCATACTATTATCGACCGCTCTTCGGTCGGGGATAATATTTATATTATTTTCGACCGATTTTCGGTCGGGAATAAAACTCATCAGAATAAAAAAAAAAAATCCGGTAATAATTATCAGAATATTATTTTTTTTACTATTTTGAAATATTTTAAAACATTATTTAGCTTTTTTGTGTTTTAGATTGGCAATTAAATTTTTGATTCATTGCTCAATCTAAAACAAAAAAAAAATGTTTGATTATTTAAAATTTGAAGAAAGAAGTGAAAAATTTAATTTTGAAGTTGAAAGAAAAAAGTGTTTGAAGATGAAAAAATGAGGAGAATAATGAAGGGTGTTTATGGAAAAAATTTAAAAAAATTGAATTTTCGGCAAATTTGAATTTCCCACCGAGTCCCGCCAATTTTTTCGAGTATTCCAGACCGAAAATCGGTCGGGAAAGTTCAAAATTTTACCAACCCGCCAAATTTTCAAAAATTGTCGATCGAATTTTGGTCGGCAATACTTTGCTGCCCAGAAACGCACCCAATCCCGACCGTATTTCGGTCGAAAATACGTTTAAATATTATTCTCGATCGAAAATCGGTCGGGAATAACTTTGAATATTATTCCCGAACGAAAATCGACCGGGAATAAGTATGAATATTATTCCCGACCGATTTTCGGTCGGGAATAACTGTCAATGCCGACCGAAAACCGGTCGGAAATGCCGTTGAATATTTTTTCCCGACCGCAAATCGGTCGGGAAAAATAGTAAATTTTAATATTTTCGATCTTTTGGAAAAACTTGATGTGTTTGTTTAGTATAACTATAGAATCTCACTAAATACATGAATTGCACTAATAGTTAGTTAGTTTAATGTACTTTTAATTATGAAATTAGTATAGATTACCGGAATATAAGTTAAGTTAGTTTGGAGTTTTACATATATTAATCATACGTAGTATAGAGAAGTATTCACAATTGGCGATTAACATTTGTTACAAACGTTAGTATAGAGAGGCTCTAATTGTGATATGTATATATATTAACATATGTTTAACATAATCGTAAGTAGTTACATTATTAGCAACTACATATACCAATCTATTTATAAGTGACAATATGAATCGACGCTTCAAACGATTCATCAACGTGCAACTAAATTTAATTTTTTTTTGAGTTTTTAGTAATATATAACTAATATTGATGTACTTGATCATTAAATCAACGATTTATCTAAAATGGAGAGCGTAATTGTGAAATTAAGAATATGAATATTATTCCCTACCGCAAATCGGTCGCCAATACCCCTAAACCCTAAACCCTAATATTTCCGACCGAAATTCGGTCGGGAATAACAGTTACCGTTGTTATTCTCGACCGAATTTCGGTCGAGAACAATGTCAGCCCCCCTATAAATACCTTTCCCTATTCCACTTGAGAAATCATTCCAACATTCATCACTTGCTAAGGTATCCCCGATTTCCTCTTGTTATAACTATTTTTTGTTAGTTTTTCTCAATTAAGATCATCTTTATTAACTTTTTTTTATTTTTCTTTGTTTTAGATATTGCGGTAAATGCAACGAGGGCCGTGTGTTTGCAAACAATACTTGATCTAAGTATTTTCTACGCTACAACAAGTAAGTATTAATTGCCTTGGCTTCTATGTACTCGTGTTTTAATTTTTTTATATAAATGATAAATATATTGATTGGTGAAATTAATTGTAACAATTTATTTTTAATTTTCTTAGATTAGAAATGGATTATCGTCCCCATAGATCTTGGATGTACGATAGGATAGATAGTAATGCTAGTTATTTGAATCAACATTACGTGGTTGGGGTTCGTGAATTCATACAATATGCATCACAACAGAGAGATTACGTAGATCTAAGAAATCGTATTAGGTGCCCGTGCCAGAGATGCATCAATTTGAAAGTTTTTTGATCGAAACGTAGTACGGGATCATCTTCATAAGTGGGGGTTTGTGTATCAAACGAACAAATAATACACTACTACTCCGCATCAAACGAACAAATAATACACTACTACTCTGCATAATTACAGAATAAATACGAAACTAGTTTAATATTACATAATTGGTCCAAGCATCAAACGAATTACATAAATACAAACAACTAACACAGTTTTCAATACTTAAATAAAACTAACAAATAAAACTAATACTACTCATAATCCTCATCATGAAAGCCAAATGTATCAGGAGTTGTGGAGGGTCCAGCACCATCATCACCATCACCGCCAAGATCGGCTGCATCACCATCGAGAGTGTCATCCTCGGGGTCATCCTCGTACTCATCATCATACATCGTGCAGCCCAGAGCACCATGCGCAAAAGGATCAGAAGGGGGGGCGAGGAACGCTGGTCGACTCGACGAGCATCACGCATGAATCCCCCTGTAGGCATGGGTAGGAGAAGTACCTGTAGTCTGGGTGATGTGCTGGGACAAGTACTCTATGTGTCCAATGAGCTCGTCAACCCTCTGATCAGTATGAGTCCTAAGACGACGGTTCTCCCCCTCCAACGCCCTCGCATAGTCATGTGTCGTGTCTGGCTTCTTCTTCGTCGAGAAACCAAATCGATCGTGACGTGCATCCGTAGGGAGACCCGCAGCCTTCCCCTTCTTCACTCTTCCAATTGCCAGACTCCACAGCTCCTGATCTAGTAGTGGCCACGCAGAACGATCCGCCTCGTACCTCTCGATCATACGGCTTATGTAGTCCTCATGTTCATTTTCTCAGAAGTGTTAGTACATAATTAAGGAAGACATGTGTTAATATCGTAATCAAAGAATGCTTTACAAGTTAAATGCTTATGTAAATAGCCCTATACTTGGGGTGAACCCAAACGCGGCGACGTGGAGCTCCCTCTGGCAGACTACTGGGCACATGCGTGTGCTGATAACGATATGCCTCATCGTGTCGAGGCTCATGGGCCCCTGGATGTCTAGAAGCAGCCTACATATTGATATACATTTTTTATTTTAGCTATTTAAATTTAAGATAATAATATTATTCGTATAGAAACTCAATTTAATAAGACATACCATCCTACGTCGAATCTCCGTGTAGCTCCGGAACCCACTAGCATGAGTAGCTCGTACAGGACGATCAGGGTCTGGTGCCTCTCCTCCTCGCCTGTTCTTCTGTCCGGACTCTGATTTCTTCGCATGGTCAGCCGACTCCCAATGCGTCATGAACATCCTCTCTAACTTGTCGCTCATCCAACTGTTCTTCAGACGCGTCGCCCACTTCGGATCATCCTTCCTGTCGTAATAGTTCTTCTTCGCATTGTACATGATTTCCTTGTAACACTTCTTAGCCTTCATCTCGTATGCGGAATGTGCCCGAACCATGTCAGTCGGATCAATGTAGTATATGTTCTGCAATTAAATAAAGTTTTTAAATAAGGTTTCGTTAAATAAAAATCTTACTATGTATATATATTTGGTAAACTTTCAAAATCTCACCTTAAACTTAGCCCACATCTGTCCCTGGACTTCTGGATCGACCTCGGTGTATGAAGGAATACACGTCTTCATAAACTCCCTAATGATCAAGGTAATCGTCGCCGCTATCTTGTTCCCATCAACAAATACGTCGTGCGGGTCCAGCTCTACCCTACGACGGGCTCTACGGTCAGCCGGAACCTGCGGCCCTCTCGATATGTCTCGGCCCGGTCTCTGCTGCATCGCTGAAGATGGTCCTGCACCGGCATCGTCTGCAGGGGAAGAAGTACTAGGACCCGTCGGTGTAGACTCAGTAGAGCGTGGCCTAGGTGTTGTAGGCCTCGATGATGACGATGGCCTAGATGATGACGATGGCGTCGATGCTACGTGATCATCATCTAGTCGAAATGGTACTACTAGATCTGTTGGAGTACCGCCGCTCGGTCCGATAGTACGCCTATGTGGATGTGAAGAAGCAGGGGACTCGCCAAGATCAGTATCAGGTGCATCGACAGGATCGGGTGGTGCACCGCCAGAATGAATGATCCGTAGGCGAGGACCTATCCTCGGTGGACCAGTAGGTGGAGTACTCGATAGAGTGCTCGATGGACCACTACGCCCTCTCTTCGAGGGCTGGCCACAATCGCTATCACGGGACGACATGTCGTCAAAGAGGAGTGCTACGGACTAAGTAAAAGCATCTAATTTAGAATTTTTCTAATTATAGAGATGACCTAAATTTAATCAATACTAAGTTATATAGTTTTTTTCCTAAAGTCATAAATAATTAATAAACTATAACATTTCCTAAAGCCTAACAATTCCTAAAGGCATAAATAATTACTAAAATAATAAATGTATAACATTTCCTAAAGCCTAACAATTCCTAAAGGCATAAACATCTAACATTTCCCAAAGTCTAACAATTCCTAAAGGCATTTCCTAATTAAATCCTAACAATTTCTACAATATCTAACAATTAATATTAAAACATTAAATATAACATAAATAATTAATATTAAAACATTAAATATAACATAAATACCTCCATAATTAACGTCCTAATAAATAAATTAACACATATAAAAATCATATATAGTTTTCCTAAAGTCATAAATAATTACTAAACTATAATATTCCCTAAAGCCTAACAATTCCTAAAGCCATAAATAATTACTGAAATCATAAAACTATAACATTTTATAAAGCCTAACAATTCCTAAAGGCATAAAAGTCTAACATTTCCCAAAGCCTAACAATTCCTAAAGGCATTTCCTAATTAAATCCTAACAATTTTTACAATATCTAACAATTAAATATAAAAAATTAAAATTAAAACATTAAATATAACATAAAACATTAAATATAACATAATAAACAAGAAAAAGCGAAAAAACTTACCGGATCGGAAGTGGCGATGGATTTTCGGTCGTGAATAGGGGCTGTGCGGTCGGCAAAAGCTTATGGGGAGAGAAAGTTTGAGAGTAAAAATGAAGAGGATGAGGGAGGAATTTATAGAAATACCTCCCTCTTTCCCGACCGAATTTCGGTCGGGAATGACCTCATTCCCGACCGAAATTCGGTCGGGAAGTCTCGGCCCAGCTGGGCCGAGATTAGGGCGACACTCTGGGCGGAAAATTTCCCGCCCAGAGTATTCCCGACCGCAATTCGGTCGGGAGTATTATTCCCGACCGCATTGCGGTCGGGAATATTTTTCCCGACCGAATGGTTTTTAAAGATTTCCCGACCGAATATCGGTCGGGAAAAGGTGTCCCGACCGAATATCGATCGAGAATGCTCTCGACCGAAATTCGGTCGGGAGTTTCCGGTTGGGAAAACCACTGAAATCTTGTAGTGTTCGTAGCTAGCTGTGTGAAAGGATTGTTGTGTTTCTGCATGAATATAATGTACTACATGAAATCAAGTGGGGCGGGGGGATTGTTTTGTCATGTTAATAAACAAGCTTGACTTCAAGTAATTTAATTAACAATATTGCTTTTCTAACAGGGTCGGTTGTAGAGATGAGAAAAAGAAAATAAAATATTTACCGGTTGCAGGATCTATACGTACTATACTTAATTATAAATATCATAAATTTGTCAAATTGTGTGAGTACCGCGTGCCAATGTTTCTAGTATATACTTTAAGAAAAGAATATCTTAAAGGTCTTAAGCAATAATCTATACTATTATATAAAGAAAGACAAATTGTGACACCAAATTTTTTATTTTCGATTTTAACCTTATAATTTTAATGCTTGCACAATATTTTATATTAAGTTTCTAATCTAACCTTAGATTTAAGTAGAATCACGAGCAACAATAATTATGGTGATTGGTGATTTAGTTTCCTAAAATTTGAAACTTTCAATATAAATTTTCTATCCTTATATATTTGATTTTTACTCATTTAAGTTACTTTTCACCATACAAATTAAAATAAATTCTTAATCACGCGGGGATCGCGTGCCAGCGTTTCTAGTATATAAATATTAAATGTCTACCCTCTCTAATATTAGATGAGATGGCAAGCGTGTTGGAGATAATATATAAATATTAAATGTCTATCAAAAAAATAATATATAGAATACTTGACAATCGTTTACCAAAGAAATTCTACTCAATATTGAAGTTAATTTAAGAAAAAAACCAAACATGTCATTATCAAAAAACTAAGTTGTATCGCGGCCCAAACCAATTATTAATACAATGGGCTAATCTAGTTACAATCATAACCCATTCAACGACCCAATCATAAGCGAGTGTTTTGGTTTCAACTAACATGTGCTGATAAAGACCATTATACCTATCTCAATTCTTAGTGGGCTGGAATAGTAGAGTTGAGTTAAGTATTCATACCCAACCACTTCTAATAGGGGAAGAATAACATGATGATTTAGGGTTCCGCCCGTTCACCCTTCCCTTATTATTATTGCCATTCTTTTGTACAATATATTTTATTCTTTAAGTACACCATATTTGGCAATACAATGTAATTTGGATTAAAAAAAATCTTAAGAGAAAGTATTGTAGGTTAGTTGGTATTTAGGCCTAACTAGTGATGATAAACGCTCCTATCCAAGCCCAATTGTGTGAATAATCTTGAAGAAGACCTATTTGGACATCTATATTTTGTCTGGTTTATTTTATTATTTAAGCTGGCATAGTACCTCTTGAAGTTCTATTTTGCACTTTTTATACATTGCAATTCTTTAGTATATGTTTTTTTATGTTATATACATGTCACATTTGGTCTTAGTTAGGCCCAACTGTTGGACCTAGTTCAGCTTAGCAGCCTGACACATATGACTGTGGGCACCATGTCTGCTGCCCAATAAGCAAACTAGCAAAGTGCAAACTGAAAACAGAAAAATAGAAAAACAAAATTAGTCCATATCCAACTGATGTGAAACATTTAGAAACAAAAAAAGAAGATTAAAACAGTTCTGAGGTTAAGTTAAAATTCCACGAATCAAATCAGAATTAGCACGGAAATAAGATATAGGGAGAATTACACAAACTATCCCTGAGGTATGGGGTAATTACACAAACCACCCCTCATATTTGAGAAATTACACAAAGTACCCTTATGGCCGATTTTTCGCATAAAAATTATTAACTTTTGTTGAATGTAAATTCATCATTCTCATTTATTTTGCACAAGAAATAAGAAATAAACTAAAATAACTCAGAAAACATGCATTTATTTCTTTTTAAAAGATAAAAAAAATCAAAAATAAATAATATCTTTAAGATAAAAATAAATTGTCTGCGGATTTTAGTCTCTACTATGATTTCAACTTGTACGGTTGTGTTAGTTATTTGTTTTTTGACATAAGGGTAGTTTGTGTAATTTCTCAAATATGAGGGGTGGTTTGTGTAATTACCTCATACTTCAGGGGTAGTTTGTGTAATTCTTCCTAAGATATAGGATGAAAACTAGCAGGGAAATAAGGTATAGGATGATTTACAACAGGTTACTAAAGAGATTATAATATATAAGAAACTTGCACGGAAAGAGATTTTTATTTACCTCAAGTGAAAAGTTGTACGACGTCACTTGGTATGGTTGTAGCGGTCATCTCGTATGAGCAGGTATATAAAATCACGTTGAACCGAAACCTAAACTGAAGAATTGTGTAAGCAGCTTAAGGCGCTTATTGATGAACACTCAGATTAAACGTTCTCAAACTCTTCAGAGGAGGAGGCAGTTAGTTGGCGTATTTAAATCCAAGGTATGCCGGTTCTTTTTACATTTGTATTCTATAATTAGCCATGTTTTTATGTGTATCCTTGTTGGATAATAAGGTCTTGTGGACCAACTGTTCATGATGTTTTATTGTTCTTAATAAATCTTTGACTTGAGAAAAAATACAGGTGGTTTGACAAACACAATTTTTCAAGCGCCTCTTTTGTTACTCAGCGTATTTGAGGACAGTATTTGAGGACAGCTACTAGTGTGAGTGATCCCACAAACAATATACATTATCAAAGTTGAAGAGGTCTATAGTGTCGATGAAGTTCTTGATCCAAAAACACTTTATTTCATGGAGGTAGACAAAAAGTTCGAATACAATGTGAATTTTACGATGAAATATTTCAAAGCGCATTTATCTTATGCACAAATATCAATTGTTTGGGTTTCTAAGAAATACTCTGACTGGATCACGATTGCAGTTAAATTACCAGCTGGGAAGAAGAATGAAAGGGTGCATAGAAAACTTAAATATCCCACTTACTTTTTATTGATAGGCTTATGTACATGTATCCTTTCATTGATAGGCTTATGCACATGAATCCTTTTATTTACACTTCATCGGGCCAACCTATCCCTCACATTATCAACCTATATACTTCACAATATGTGACCAAAAACTCATTCTACACACATTATTTAAGTAATTGGCGTTCTCCTTAATCTCCGACTACTCTAACGATGTGTGCTTTGAGTTGAAGTAGTTTATGTCAAAGTTAGACTATTGGTTCGCAAAACATCAAACATGAGCAAATTTCACTCTGAAGATCTTCTATTCTATTTTTTGTGTCAGTCAGTGTGATGATGACATGTGTCATAAATCTTAAAACATGGGAAAATATGGTTATACATGTACAAAAATGATTATATGCCACAAAAGTAGCTTAATATATTGTGCAGATTTCGAAATGGGGTGGAGTATCCTAGTAGAGCACGAAAGTATCCTACTTCGTCACAACCATTTGTAGATTTTTTTATCAACTAATCCCTTAATGCGGCTTCATTCCAGTTTTGGTCTCATATTAAGTTTTTTTCAATTATAATCCCATAATATTGAAACCTCTAATTCTGGCCTTCCGTCATCGGAAACGTGCTTTACATTAAAATTTTAAGAAAAAAACAAGAATATATTTATCTACATTCAAAATATATGATATACGTATGCATAAAATTAGTATATGTGCATATCTACCAAAGGGGTGGGGGCCGGGGGAGTCCCATGTTTGCCCCCGCCCTTATATATGTTTTTCTTCACTCCATTCCTTTAAATCCAAATTTTCCCCTCCATCTCTCTAATCACTCCTATGTATGTCGCACCAAAACCACAATATGTTTGTTAAATAGATTGATTTCTCCTTCCATATTTAAACTCTATCTACCATTTTTTTTTCATTTCTCATTTTCATGCCCTCTTTGTTCGTCTTATTGGCTTTCTCCTAAAGGTAAAAATATCTCTCAGATATTCTTCATCAATTTTATTTATCTAAGTAGATTGTAATTATTCCTACAATTAATCTGAATTCTCGGATCAAATCGTAGTTCTTAATCGATGCTTCATTGTGCATCATATTGTAAGTCTTATAATTAGTTTTTGCATATAGCGTATCTAATATTATCTTTGACAAAGTTTTAATTAAACAAAGAGCTGTAATATTTGTATATCAGAAAAGTGCACGTGAATTCATGGGACTGGTTATTTGCTTAAGATACGGGTGTTATAAAACTTATAAGACAGAAAGTTAGATTAAAAGTATCAATCCAGAATTTAGTAATTCAAATATTTGTAAACTGGAAAGTTACATGCGATTTCATTGATCTTGTTATTTTCTTTAATGCAATACTTTTGGATGAAATTCTACTAATAATCCAAAACTTAATAATTATAAAATTTGTAAATGAAAAAGTGCACGAAAATTATTGAACTTCAAAATCAATTAAGAATAATTAAAATATTTGTATAATAGAAAAGTGTATGTTAATTATTGAGGAGGTTAACTGCAAATTGGCCAATAAATTTGAAATTATTTATTTATATAAAATTTAGAGGCATCTTATATCAAGTTATTGAAGTACACGAGCACAAAACACAAATTCATAACTCAAAATAAAATTGTTTGGTTCACCCATTAGAACTTCAAGCTTTAATTTCACCTATTGCGTGAAGGGGGATATCTTTCACGAAGAAACAAAAGTACATATCATCGTAGTGTTTCAATCCCAACTCACAGAATACAATGTCGATTTGTGATGGTTGCATGGTGAGGATTATTGTCAAATAAAATTAAGAGAACAAAGACAAATTAAAATGAACTTGAGAAACTTACCGCACGACTAACCTTTTTTGTACAGAAAATCTATAACAATCACTCTATTCTTTTTAGCATTGTAATTGAACTGTGAAATTCTGATAAAGTCCTTAAAGAGCAAGAACTGCGTCTTCATTATAGATAGCCTTTCCTTGATCATAGCAGCCGTTAATTAAATACCCATTTCCTCGCCCAAACCAGGGGAAAGTTCATGTAAGATTTCTTGGATCATGTTTTCATTGAACCAATTTTCAAATTTTTACTTCTCGCATAGTCCCATAATGAGCTTCGTCTCGTTTGTTGTCGTTCAAACATAGTAAAACATGAAAATCTAAACGAGATTATCCTACAATATAGTAATGTAGCCAGATTTAAAATGAACCGCATTTCTTGGGACTAGATGGTAACAATGTAATAATTTATGACATGTTTTTGCATGTTTACCTATGTTGCATCCAAAACCCTTAGTTGCGTGTTGCAACCTATTTTTTTACTCGACGTATAACGTACGAATTCAAAATGGAAAGATGTACATGATATTTATAGGGCTTATTCGAAATTCAAGGAACATATTTTGGTTCACGAAGAGATGGGAGATTAAGTATATGCCTTAACTCTCTCTTGGAAATTCCAAAGGTTTCAATATTGGCATAAGCCTATTCATATACTATTTATATAGTAAATACTAATTTTTGTTACATGTTCCAGATTTTTATTTATTATGTTCATGGTGAGATGTGTGACGAAACAACGCGCAATACTTGACAATGCGAACACAAACTAATGAACATAGTTACATTGAACAAACTAATGAACATATTATGTATCTCGTATTGATGTTATGCATAAGTAAGTTTGACGCTTAAGGTTTAAGAATGTCACCGAGATTTCTCATTTTTTATACTATAGTCGATAAAATTTTCAATTTTAGCACGAACAAAATGAAATCAAGAAAATAGAACAAACAATTTGAGGATTTTTTTTAATCATGGATTGGATCTTACGGATTGGATTTGGCTGATGGGTAGATGAATCCTTATTACAAGTTTTGATTTGGAAATAGGGTGTTTTTTGTTGAAATTTGAAATAATTGGGTTTATTGTATAAAAAGTTTTACAGTCAAAATGTTTTTTTAAACAATTTGCATTTTGCCCCCAAAACAGAATATTCACGAATTATGTTGGCTTTTAAAACGAAATGTCCACATGGGGCATTGGGGGGGGGGGGGACAGTGGATTTTAAAAGTTGAAGATAGGGGTCGTCTATAATGAGATGAAGTTAGGGGCCGTAGTGCAACGAAGCCAATAGATGTGGGGGTTAAGTATTTTTTCCCTAAATTTAATGCTACAATTGTTTATGCTTTGACTAGCTTTTTGTTTTCTGTATTTTTACCTTTACTCAATTTCCTAAATGTGTGAACCATTTTTCTTGGACTTTTTTGTGCTTCGTTCTTCAGAATTTACACATTTGGTTTATGAGGTCGGTGGACACGGCAAAATGTGTTATATTGTTGTTGTAGTCTAAAAACTTTAAACATGGCAACACAAATCCCTTATACATTAGTAGACCTTACGCTACATTCATATTTATATTGATTCTTTTTTAGCATTTGTATTTATATTGTTGTTAATTGTGGATTGCTTCCTGGGGATTAACATATATGATTTCAGTCCCAATGATAAAAGTGCTTAATTTACCATTAAAATAAATATAAAATATCTTTTCACATAAAAAAAATCCACGATTGAAAAAAATCTAATGTAAATAGTAGTTCTTGAATATTACATTGCTTTTTAGAAGAAGAGAAAAAAGGAATGACTATTTCAATTTTGGCGAATTTCTTAATTACATCCATCGTATCGTGATGACGACATGTCACCACCGACATTTAAGGGGAAAGGCAAATACACGTTCAAACATATAGGGTTTAACAACAAGTTTATTGGAGCTAGAGATGCTCACAATGCTACGTATAAGGTAAGTGGCCAAGGAACGTGCGGTGAGGAGGCTATACTTTTAGCTATGGATGTCGCCATAGAAGATGTGGTAGATATTTTGTCGGTTTCACTTGAGAGTACATTCATCTATAAAATTCATTCCAATTTGCCTAGTCCAGGGATCTTGAAATCGGATATTATTGGGCCAATGTGAACATTTTTGCAGTGTGGAATCAATCAATAGATGATCCAACACTTGAAATCGACCTTTTACTTTGTGTATGGTATTTCCATGGCATGCCATCACCTTAGTGGTGTAGCAACCTTGATTATATATGATCATCTACTTTTGTCTCCTTCTTGATACCCCGTGACATGGACTTAGATTTTTTCCATCCAAAAGATAACTCTAAACCTAAGGGGATTTTAGAGAGAAATAGTTAGTGTGAGAAAGTGACAAAAGGATGCCGAAAACAAGACAAATGAGCTGAAAAGCATTTCTTCATGTTTGAAAACGTGAATGCTATGGGGGTAATTATACAAGGAGTTGAGCTCAATAAACGAGCCAGATCAATCGAATCTAACAGTCATAAAGAAAGATTCTACAATCTCTTAAGACAAAATAAGTTGGACAATCCCAACAAGATTCTAGAGAATTCTAAGGACTCGTTTGCTTGCAAAATTAATAGTAGCATGACTATTAATACACCCTTATAAATCATTTTTGGCTAGCTTTTATTTTTCTCTATTTATTTTAACTAATTAAAACCAAAAAGTTAAACTGAAGAGTTAAGTATTGAACATATGTATTATTTGATATATATAGTATGCATACATGAGCGATGAAGTAATTAGCTTACATCGTTAAATCTTCTGTTGAAGAAGATTATATATATATATATATATATAATTGTGACATAACACTTAAGTTTTAAGACATGAAAATATACACTTTAGATGTATGTCATTTTCTTTTTCGTGTTGTTGTTGGGGATGGTTCTGTATACTAAAATTGGTACACATACACATATATATTACTTAACTTTAGCTTAATTTGCCCAATTGGTACACATGAAATTCTAAAATTGGTACAGTACATGAAATTCACCATGACTAAAATATAAGAAACTTGCACGAAAATAATATATAGGATAATTGACAACCGGTTACCAAAGATATTCTAATATATAGGAAACTTGCACTTAAATATTCTCCTAATTCCATCTCAAAGCTGTTAGGGGCGGTGATTAGTTTATTTGTAGGAACTTTAGTGGTTCATGTGCTTGCATGTGGTGTATCAACATGAAAGTCAATGCCCGTGAACTTGGATGAGTTGTGCCAACAATTGGAGGAATAAAAAATTGCAAAGGACTTGGTTTCTCCTTCTATAAATAGAAGGCCCTCTTCTCCATTGTAGGTATCCCAAAACACAAATATTTCTCTTATATATAATTAGCAAATAATTAAAGTAAAGAGTGGTTTAAAGTGTTGTAATTGTGAGGTAAAAATAGAGAGTTTGTACGACTTTACTACGGTAAAAGTCGGAGAGTTGTAATTCCTATTTTACACTCATAGTGAAGTTCTTCTACCTTGCCCGTGGTTTTTCATCCTAAAGTAATTTGGGGTTTTCCACGTAAAATCTGTGAGTCATTTATTTTTTCGTTTTTCAATAAATGTCGTGTTCTACTCTCTATCCGAAGGGTCCACTTTATAACAAGTGGTATTAGAGCCTCGGTTCATATCCGGGGTCTCGGTGATATCTGTGGGTATCGTACTGAAATTATTTTTCAGTGACGGTGGTACGTGATAGAAGCAATGACGGCGAAATTCGAGATCGAAAAATTCAACGGGAGTAATTTCGCGTTGTGGAAGTTGAAGATCAAAGCCATCTTGCGGAAAGATGGGTGTCTCGCGGCGATCGGCGACAGGCCGGTGGAAATCACAGATGATACGAAGTGGAACGAGATGGACGGCAACGATATCGTAAATATTCCCCTGGCGTTAGGTGATGGCGTGTTGTCAAGCGTTGAGGAGAAGAGGACAGCTAAGGAGATATGGGACCATCTCAACAAGTTGTATGAGGCAAAGTCCCTACACAACAAAATTTTCCTTAAACGAAAATTGTACACATTAAAGATGGCGGAATCTACCCCGGTAACTGAGCACCTCAATGTTTTAAATACTCTATTTTTTCAATTGACGTCCTTGAGTCATAAAATAAAAGTGGTTGAACGTGTTGAAATTCTGCTGCAAAGTCTGCCCGATTCGTATGACCAGCTTGTCATCAACTTAACAAATAATGTCCTCACAGATTATTTGATCTTCAACGAAGTTGCAGCCGCTATTCTGGAAGAAGAGAGTCGGCGCAAGAACAGAGAAGACAGAGAGGCAGGTTCGCAACAAGCAAGTGCCTTGTCGGTGACAAGAGGGAGAACGACGGAGCACGGTGCAAGTGGGAGTAAGAAACAGGGGAGATCCAAGTCCAGGACCAAGGGCAGTTGTTAGCACTGTGGCAAGAAAGGTCACTTGAAGAAGGACTGTTGGAATCTTAAGGATTCGAACAAGAAGAGTTATGATCCTCAGGGGAATGTTGCTAACACTTTAGATGATGGTGATGTACTATGCTGTGAAGCAGCGACAGCTATTCGAGGTATGCGTGGCTTCGATGATGTATGGCTTATTGATTCAGGAGCCAGTTTTCATATGACTCCCCGGAGGGAATGGTTTCACGAGTATACACCGATCACTGGAGGGTCTGTGTATAGTTGTAAAAATTAACCTTTGAAAGTTGTTGCCATCGGTACGATCAAGCTGGAGATGCATGACGGGATTGTTCGGACCATTCGAGATGTCCGACACGTGGATGGATTATGCAAGAATTTGTTGTCTTATGGACAACTGGATGATCTTGGTTGTGAGATTGGGTCGCGAAACAAGATCATGAAAGTTAAAAGGGGTGCGCTTATACTAATGAAGGCGGACAAGATTGCCGGAAATTTATACATGGTACAGGGGAGGGCTCTGCAAGTGGGAGAAGCATCAATGGCTTCATCCGATTCAATTGAGAAATCATCAATGCTTTGGCATCAGCGGCTTGGGCATATGTCAGAACAAGGCATGAAGGTTCTTGCAGAGAATAAACTACTTTCGGGCCTCACAAAGGTATCTTTAGCTTTTTGTGAGCATTGTGTTGTTGGCAAGCAACATCGTATAAAGTTTCGTAGTTCAGATTCTAGAAGTAAAGTTATTCTAGAATTGCTTCACTCTAACGTGTGGCAAGCACCAGTACTATCCCTGGGAGATGCAAAGTATTTTATGTCTTTTATAGATGATTATTCCAGGAGATACTGGGTGTACATGATCAAGAGTAAGGCAGAGGTGTTCTCGATGTTCAAGACGTACAAAGTGCTGGTGGAACTTGAATCTGGGAAAAAGATCAAGTGTCTTAGATCTGACAATGGAGGGGAATATACAGGCAAGGAGTTTGAAGACTTCTGTAAAGATGCTGGGATTAAGAGGCAATTTACTACGGCATACACTCCGCAGCAGAATGGGGGTGGCAGAGCGGATGAACAAGACCTTGTTGGATAAAACAAGAGCCATGATGCAGGCTGCAGGCTTAGAAAAGTCGTTCTGGGCAGAAGCAGTCAATACCACCTATTATGTGGTGAACCGATCTCCATCAACAGCACTGGGACTAAAAACACCGATGGAGATGTGGACAGGTAAACCAGTTGATTATTCTAATCTCCATATATTTGGGACTCCCACTTATGTTATGTTTAATACTCAAGAGAAAACAAAGCTGGACCCAAAATCCAGAAAGTGTTTGTTCTTAGGGTATACTAAAGGAGTGAAGGGGTTTCGCTTGTGGGACCCTACTGCCCACAAGATCGTTGTAAGCAGGGATGTTATCTTCACGGAAGATAAGAAAGGAAATGAAGCAATGCAAGTGAAGATCCAGAAACTACGACAGTGCTAGTTGAGAAGGATGCTGAGCAGGACGTTCCTGCTGAACCAGAGCATGAACCTAAGGAGACAATGGAGTCTGGAGTCCCGGGGATACGTCGGTCGACACGTGTCATAAGACCACCAGGCTGGCACTCACACTATTCTATGGAGAATAATGTTGCATACTGTCTTTTAACTGAGGACGGGGAGCGATCAACTCTCCAAGAAGCAATGAGTAGTTTAGATGCAACTCAGTGGATGGCAGCAATGCAGAAGGAAATCGAAGCACTCCATAAGAATAAGACGTGGGAACTTATGTCTCTACCACAAGGGAGGAAACCCATTGACAACAAATGGGTGTACAAAATCAAACGTAACAGTGATGACCAAGTGGAGAGGTATCGTGCACGATTGGTGGTGAAAGGATATGCTCAGAAGGAGGAGATTGATTTCAACGAAATATTTTCTCCGGTGGTCCGAATGACAACTGTGCGGGTGGTTCTGGCGATGTGTGCTATATTTGATTTACATCTTGAACAGTTAGATGTAAAGACGGCTTTTCTTCATGGTGATCTTGAAGAAGAGATTTGTATGCTCCAACCGGAAGGATTTATTGAAGAAGGAAAAGAGAACTTAGTTTGCAGGTTGACCAAATCTTTGTACGGTCTCGAACAGGCGCCGCGGTGTTGCTACAAAAGATTTGATTCATTCATAATGAGCCTTGGATACAACAGACTGAATGCAGATTCTTGTGCATATTTCAAGAGATCTAATGATGACTTTGTTATTTTGCTGTTGTATGTTGACGACATGTTGGTTTCAGGCCCCAACAAAGCTCGTATTGAAGAACTGAAGGCTGAACTGGCTATGGAATTTGAAATGAAGGACTTAGGACCAGAAAACAAGATTCTAGGGATGCAAATCCATCGAGACAGAAATAGCAGGATAATTTGGCTTTCTAAGAGGAACTATCTGTTGAGGATTTTGCGGCGGTTTAGTATGCAAAATTGTAAGTCAATCTCTACCCCTCTTCCTGTTAATTTCAAGTTATCCTCAAGTATGTGTCCTAGCAGTGAAGAAGGGAGGAGGGAGATGTCTCGGGTACCGTATGCATCAACAGTGGGAAGCTTAATGTTTGCTATGATCTATACTATACCAGACATTGCACATGCAGTGGGAGTGGTTAGTCGATACATGGCGAATCCGGGAAGAGAGCATTGGAGTACAGGTAAGAGAGTTCTGAGATACATTCAGGGAACCTCAGATGTTGCATTATGTTATGAAGGATCGGGTTTTACAGTAAGGGGCTATGTTGATTCTGACTATGCAGGTGATCTTGACAAAAGCAAGTCCACGATAGGATATGTGTTTACTCTTGCTGGAGGTGCAGTGAGTTGGGTTTCGAAGTTACAGTCAGTTGTTGCGACATCAACAATGGAGGCTGAATACGTGGCAGCTACGCAGGCCAGTAAAGAGGCGATTTGGCTGAAAATGGTTCTGGAGGAACTCGGGCACAAACTAGAGAGTATTTCTCTATTATGTGACAGTCAGAGTGCGTTGCATCTTGCAAGGAATCCAACGTTTCATTCCAAGACAAAGCATATTCAGGTGCAGTATCACTTTGTTCGTGAGAAAGTCGATGAGGGTACTGTGGATGTGCAGAAGATTCACACTAAAGATAACATAGATGATTTCATGACGAAGAGTGTTAATGCTGACAAGTTTGTTCAGTGTCAGTCCTCGTGTGGTCTGGTGAAAACGTAAGCAACATGAAGGGCGAGGTAGAAAGAATGGTGTGAAGATCTGATTAGTCCCTAATCAAATCTTCAAGTGGGAGATTGTTAGAGGCGGTGATTAGTTTATTTGTAGGAACTTTAGTGGTTCATGTGCTTGCATGTGGTGTATCAACATGCAAAGTCAATGCCCCGTGAACTTGGATGAGTTGTGCCAACAATTGGAGGAATAAAAAAATGCAAAGGACTTGGTTTCTCCTTCTATAAATAGAAAGCTCTCTTCTCCATTGTAGGTATCCCAAAACACAAATATTTCTCTTATATATAATTAGCAAATAATTAAAGTAAAGAGTGGTTTAAAGTGTTGTAATTGTGAGGTAAAAATAGAGAGTTTGTACGACTTTACTACGGTAAAAGTCGGAGAGTTGTAATTCCTATTTTACACACATAGTGAAGTTCTTCTGCCTTACCCGTGATTTTTCACTCTAAAGTAATTTTTGGTTTTCCACGTAAAATCTTTGAGTCGTTTATTTTTTCTTTTTCAATAAATGTCGTGTTTTACTCTCTATCCGAATGGTCCACTTTACAACAAAAACGATACCCAAATACATAAATATATATATAATTAATTAATTAAGTGCATCTGGACGTTGTTTGCTAAATTAATTATTTGCGTCTAATTAAGTAATACGTGGCGTGGTTGCGACATATCTGTGCTTTAAATGTTTAGTGCATATATATAGTTAAGTTCCTAGTAAAATACTAATTATATATTAGCTTAAGTTAAGCAGTATTATTATTATACATATATATATATATATATATTAATTAAGTTGGTGTCCTTTTCAAAGTCATTCAAAATATGATTATAAATTGTGGCGGAAAAAGGTTGTGTCAGAAAACCTTGTTTAATCTATTAAAAGGGCCCGCTCGTACAGCTTTACTTTAATTTACTCCATAATTGGGAACAATTACAGCTGGGAATATACTTATGTTCAATAACATTTTTATAATTAATAGCAAAATAACATTCTTATGATGTGTCCTAAAAATGTTCCTGGAATATCTTTGTTTAATTTTGATAAGATAATATCGCAAGGCTAAGCAAACTTTAGGCGGTTAAACATTTTACCCAATTTCGCCGTAATTCCTATACTACTTAAATATTATTTAGTGGCATGTTTTTATTCTTATTTTTATTTATAATTTTAGCCCAACACTTTTGTTAATTTATAATACTATAACTAATTTATGGTATATAAAAGTTATGTATTTTCGTATTGGGCTTTTGTATTTTATTAATTCAAAATTCTGAATATAGAAAAAAATGACGTAGGATATATAAGAAAGCATGACCCCCTGAGATATATAAGAAAGAGTATTATTTATCCCTTAGCTTATAGGATAATAATCCCACGTTGTAGATCTTTTGATGACAAAATATCATTTCTGAAGTAGGATATATATATTAATTCATTATTTACGCATCGATCATTTTTAGTATTCTCTTAGTCGCACTACATACCGTCATGTTTACTATTCATTAGAGCAAATCATCTGAATTCCCAAATCATTAGAGCAATGTATATAAGCTCTATATTCACATATATACAAAGGAAAATTAGAGGAATTTTGATGTATCATGCATGTTCTTTTATTCGACTCTTGGTGTACGTCACCATGACTAGAATATAAGAAACTAGCACGGAAATAATATATATAGGAAAATTGACAACCGGTTATCTAATTAAGAGATTCTAATATATATAGGAAACTTGCACGGAAAGAAATTTTTATTATTTCAAATGTTTGTGGAATATATGGTAAATTTTGAAATTGACCATAGATTCTAATATATTTTGAAATTGTCACTCCTCAAATTGAAGGTAACTTTTAGATCACATTTTGTTCAAAGACCCCTAAATTTTTTTAATTTACACAAAAAGTTTATTTTTTTTACCCATCCATTGTTTATATTCTCATTTTGCCCCATTGGTTTTTGTTAGTCCATATTTATAGTTCTCATTTTGCCCCCCCAATAGAAAAAAAGATCCCTTGTTTAGTATTATGCCAATTTTGCCCCATTTCATTTTTTTATTAACTATTTTAACCCAATGCTTTTGTTAATTTATGAGTACTATAACTAATTTATGGTATATAAAAGTTATGTATTTTCGTATTGGGCTTTTGTATTTTGAATTCAGAATTCTGAATAATATAGAAAAAAATGACGTAGGATATATAGATTTTGGAAATGTGTCATTATCGGGGTTTTAGACTCTGGGTACACGCCCAATCACCCTTCATTCAACGATGAAGACATGCCACCGCCCTCGAATTTCCTAGATTTTGGGCAACCTATTGATGAGATTGGACATGGTACCCACACTTCAAGCACTGCTACAGGAAACTTCGTTCAAGGTGCCAATATTTTCGGTCAAGCTAACGGCACTACATCTGGCATAGCCCCTTTTGCGCACGTAGCCATGTATAAAGTGTGTAGAGGACGACAATGTAATGACGGGGCAATACTAGCAACCATGGATGCTGCTATCCAGGATGGGGTTGATATCCTATCACTATCACTCGGCGACGATGATTTTACTCTTCCCTTCTACAACCATCCCATTGTTATCGCTGCGTTCGCGGCTTCTAGACAAGGGATATTTGTTAGCTGTTCAGCTGGAAATTCTGGCCCCCTTAGTTCTATGGTGGACAATGTAGCACCGTGGATCCTCACCGTGGGTGCTAGCACAATTGATAGAAAACTTAGTGTGGTTGTGCGACTTGACAATAGTGATGAGCTTGAAGGCAAGGCAGCTTCCCAGTCAAGCGACTTTTCTTCATTTTTGTCGTCGTTGGTTGATGCGGGACTTTATCATCGTGAATCACTTGAGAAAGCTAAGATCAATGAAAAGATTGTACTTTGCGAGGGAATGGGTAATGAACTTGAAACTAGGGTAATGTTGAAAGATGTGGGTGCTGCCGCGGTGATTTGGGTTAGTGGGGAGACATTAGGAAACACACTTTTGATAGACCCGCATCGCATACTACCATCCATAAAAGTCAGTTATGCTTCTGGAGAAAACATTAAAGCATACATCCAATCCACATCCATACCTACGGCGACCATCTTATTCGGAGGGACAATATTAGGAGATAAATTATCTCCATCGGTCGCATCGTTCTCATCGCGAGGGCCAAGTGTGCCAAGTCCAGGAATATTGAAGCCAGACATAATTGGCTGTGGTGTTAATATATTGGCAGCTTGGCACGAATCAATCGGCGATTCGACAAATGAGCCTGCCTTTAACATGATTTCAGGGACTTCGATAGCTTGTCCGCATCTAAGTGGTGTGGCAGCCTTAATAAAAGCAGCTCATCCCACTTGGTCTCCAACAATGATAAAGTCAGTTATTATGACATCTGCGAGCCAAGTAAATCTGATCGGGAGTGAGTTATTAGACGAGAATAATCTACCAGCGGATGTTTTTACCATTGGTGCAGGGCACGTAAACCCTTCAAAGGCACCAGATCCAGGCCCTGTATACGACATATCAACAGAGGAATATATTGCGTACCTTTGTTTCATGTACAATGAAAGACAAGTATCTATTGTTGTCAATTAGATCATTGATTGCCATAGACCGGAATATATGAGCATACGCGAGGCTCAGTAGAACTATCCATCATTTTCCATTGAGCTGGGGCACGAAAGTCTCGTGTATTCAAGGACCGTGACAAACGTGGGTGGTCCGAAAGCGACGTATGACATCAAGGTGGAAGGCATTCCAGGTGTGAATGTAGTTGTCTATCCAAAGACACTTATTTTCACTAAGTTGAACCAAGATATAACTTACACGGTTAACTTCACGAGACGAGATTTGAGAGCATCTGACTATTATGTACAAGGATCAATTACATGGACTTCTGACAAGCATGATGTTTGGATCCCAGTTTCGGTGAAGTTTCTAAAGTCAGTTGCACCCTGCATGTCTCCGGTTGGTTCTTTATTACTATGTGTGTTTGTATACGTCATTTTGTTGCTTTAGAAAATTAATGTAACTTCAGATTATTAATAAAAACATTTATTATGTTTATACTCGTGTTATGAATGAAAGCAACTTCATAAATGTTGAAATAATGACTCAAATAATATTGATTATTTTGACATATAAATTCAACAAAAGTTTACAATTTTGACTATATAAAAAGGAAATAGCTTGTTCAAACCAAACGTGCGCAAAAGGAAAAGGCGTCACTATGCGCCACTAAAACCAGTTTTTTCTAATAGTGATCGAAGTTTTTTTAACTACAATTGATCTGTTTTGTTGTAGTGAGAGTATAGAAAACTTGCACGAAAATAATATATGGGAAACTTGGTGTATATGATTTAGAGTATAGGAAACTTGCACGGAAATAATATATAGGAAACACGATTATGCTCCCCCACAAACCCAACTTATAAATATATATGGGGCTTGATTAAAGGATCGGAAAGGATAAAATCTTGGGCCTTAATTAGTTGTAGGGTTTTAAAATTTTGTGGGAGTTGCTGGCACCACCTTTAAATGCAGCCCCAACCCTCCCAATCAAAATAATATCAATTTTTCAGTCCATTTTTGGAAATAAATTTGCATTCATGAGATCTTTAAACTTGAAAAGATCAGTGTTCGTCAAACATATATATAGTAAAATGGAATCACGGGCTTCCAAGATGAATTGTGATTGGTTCATATAATATATTTTATTTCTTGAAAATAAATTATATTGATTAACTAGTTGAAAGGAAATCATCATGACTTTAAATACTCTCTTTCGACGTAATTATCATTCTGGAAAAAAGTCCTATTTTTAAGATCATTGCTCATTTTCCACTTGAGAAACGATATGGGCCAGAGTTAGTAAATTATGGGCCAAGTTTGTATTTTGTTATGTTAAATGTTATGTGTTTTTCTTATTGGGCTTTTGTACTTTTAATACATGCATTAATAATACTAGAAATATATGGGCCTTCAAAAAACTCACATCATGGGTTAGAGAAATAAACTGATGGTTAAAAATATTAATATTTGGTAACACTTTTCTTGCTTTATTAGATATACCAAATCCAATTACAGTGTTTAGAAAGGCGAAACTCTGAAAATTGGAAAATTAATGGGATTCGAATCTAGAAAGGCGAAACTCTGAAAATTGGAAAATTAATGGGATTCGAATCTGATGTGCAATAGGAGGCCGTGGAAAGTGACGAGAGATTATTAGGTGTCGCCGTTGTATGTGCTTCCACTACCAATACACGGTGGGGATGGGGTGTTACGTGATTATTTCTACAATTTAAGAATCTCCTTTTAATCTCAACCATCGATTGTAAATACATCAGATGTATATAATAATTTCTCGAAAGTGACGGGATAGTGGAAGCATAACTCCATTCGAGGACTCTTTATTTTAATTCTTCCAAATGGTCAAATCCTAGTCAATATGAAATAGTCCTTTTCACTTTTTCTTTTCTTTTCTTTTTTCCTAATCTTCTCGGGGCAAAATGAAGACATATGCAGTATTTCCATAGCTATAAATAATATATATATATATATATATATTATTAAAGTTTTTGTTTCAGAAAACTTGTGCTTGAACTGATTGATAGCCATTTAACATATCTTAAACTATCTTAGTACTTAAGGAAAGAATAACTCACTCTGCAAATTAAAATCTCATTGTTTTTTTTTTTTTCCTTTTCTGTTGTTGTTACGTTGGCCCCATGATCTGTTTTAAATTTTCCGAGGGTTAATTAGCAATGTGCAATCCCTTATGCTCCTTTAATTTGTATGGCTTTTGAAGAAATAATACTTTTAATTGTTGATTTACATAATTTCACTTTATTTATTTTTAAGATTCCATTTCATACAAATATAGCTCTTTTCTTTCTCTTTAATTCCCTATGATATTCCTCACGGAAGAATTACCCAAATGTCTCCTTCCATAAATTCAATTTTACAATTTATTTAGTCAGAATATAATGAATATCATTTTTTTTAATTAGTTTGGGCCGCTCACGATTTTTCTCCATTTACGTAGTTGTCATAGATATTTGATTGGCTTTTGTTGACTCTTTGTAGGTGCACATTGACCTTCAGTTCTTCAATTTTAGTTAGCACTAAGCAGACAGACATCTTCGCTTCTTGTCATATCGTAAGTCACTTATAATTATTTCATGCATATGTAGTGTCTAACATTTGATAAAAAGCAAATTGTTAGTTATAATGTTTTTATATAAGAAAATTGCACGTGAATTTTTTATCGACTTAGTTTTTGCTTAAGATATGGTCGGGTGTTATGAAACTTATTATTTGGCTGAAAATTGCACAAAAATCAGTAATCCAAAATTTGTAATTCAAATATTTGTAAGTTGGAGAATTAGAGGTGATTTTGTACATTTTGTTATTTGCTTGAAATGCAGTTAATCAAAATAAAGTTCTTTTAGACGAATGTTGTTTACTTATTATAATCCAAAACTTAGTAATATATATTTTCTATACGAAAAGAGTGCACGAAAATTCATTAAACTTGAAACTTGACTAAAAGACTGTTCAAATATTTGTACACTAGAAAATTGCACGTGTATTTGTTGAGTTAATTATTTGGTTAAACTACAAGTGTTATAAAACTTATATAGCCAGAAGTTTCACTAAAAACGTGTCCAAACTTTACTAATTTAATTAAGCATATAATTAATGCGACCCGCACGTGCATATATATCCCTTTTTTCATTCACTATATTTTTGCATAACCTTATTCCTTTATTACATTTATATTTTAATTATACTTTGAGAAAAAAGGAAAAAACGTCCTATTTTTAGACTACCCTGCATCTCTCTAATTGTTTTTAATTCTGTTACGTTGTTTCCTCATTTCTCCCTCCATAGATATTATATATATATATATATATATAGCCTCTCCGTTAGGTAAAATAATCTCTTTCTTACACATTCTTCTTCCATTTTTTGTTTCTATGTTCATTGTCATGTCCTACATTTCTATCATATTTGGTTCCAACTTTGGTTTATAATAATATTCTGTGCTTTAATTTATAGGTTCTGCAGGCTGAGAGCAACCAGCAGAAAATTGTGGACTTCTGCAAGAAATAAGGGCTAGCTTTACCATATGCTCATTAAGATTCAATGCTGGTTTGGGTTTGCTAATGATGCATGATTAACTTGTTGCATCAATAGCTTAGTTCATGAATATTTTAAACTTAGCTGTTAAGCAAATTTACCGAGATGGCGATATTTTAGCTTTGCGTAATAGTATATATATGTATGTAGTCTTAGTTCATGAAACCAACCCCTTGCATAATTTTTATATATATATACATAATTACATTTTGTTTTTATCCAGTTTCTCCATATAAATCATTTCTGACTAGCTTTTATTTTTCTGTATTTATTTTAACTAATTAATTAAAACCAAAAAGTTAAACTGAAGAGTTAAGTATTGAACATATGTATTATGTGATATACATATATATATACACACATATATATATATATATAGTATGCATACATGAGCCGATGAAGTAATTAGCTTACATCGTTAAATCTTCTGTTGAAGAAGATTATATATATATATATATATATACTTGAAAGTTATATATATTTAAAAGAATTGTTTAACTTTTAGTCGCATGAGAGTATGTGTGTATATATATATATAATTGTGACATAACACTTAAGTTTTAAGACATGCAAATATACACTTTGGATGTATGTCATTTTCTTTTTCCTGTTGTTGTTGGGGATGGTTACTAAAATTGGCACACATACACATATATTACTTAACTTTAGCTTAATTTGCCCAATTGGTACACATGAAATTCTAAAATTGGTACAGTACATGAAATTCTTTTGGTGTATGACTAAAATATAAGAAACTTGCACGAAAATAATATATAGGATAACTGACAACCGGTTACCAAAGACGAGATTCTAATATATGGGAAACTTGCACTTAAATATTCCCCTAATTCAATCTCAAAGCGATACCCACGTACATAAAAATATATATGTATATATATATATACACATAAAATTCTAAAATTGGTACAGTACATGAAATTCTTTTGGTGTACATGGTTTCCCCTAATTCCATCTCAAAGCGATACCCACGTACATAAAAATATATATGTATATATATATACTAGGTGACCAGCCCGTGCTCCGCACGGGCAAGTCTCATTTTTATTATTTTTTAATTATCATTATTAAATTAGTATCAATTAAATTAAATTAAACAATATTTATATTTAATACTATTTTGATATAAAACAATAACAAATAAACAACAATAAATCACAATGCACTTCTTCATGTGGTTATTTTTTCTTTGTATATGACTTTTCATTACATAACTTACTCAATTTCATTTCAATCTAAAAATAAAGAGTACATTTTTAAACATTAGAACAATTTAGCATGTATTGGGCGTGCCAGTATTTTATTAAATGGAGTTTTCTTTCCATAGCCAAAGCATATCTTCTTTTCTAGCAAGTGACCTTCAAATTTTAGAAAATGAGAAAACAAATAAACACACTTAATGATGGGTTAAGAATTAGGTATATATCTATTTGTCGACCTCCTCAAAAAAGAGTACAAACAAATTATATATTTGTTTACCAGTGAAATCTTATTTCTTAAATTACATAAGCAATTCATGATAATTTTTGAAATTACTTGCTTTTCAATATTATTAATTAAACTACATCGTTAAAATATGAGCAGACCATAAGATAAGTATATTTATGGACAGCTGTAGGTTTTGCAACATTAATACTTATTGGTACTGCCATATACTACCATAAAACAAAAGTGATACGTTATCTTATGATCACTAACTATCATTTTATGATCTTCTATTATTTTTTATCATGTCAAAGAAACTTTGTGTATTGCACATACGAATATAAATCAAAAATTACCGTCACCATTTTTCAGATATAAAAAGAAAAAAAAATTGGGGTTCATAAGTTGCACATAAAAGATATAAGCCAAATCCTATTGTGGGAACGCCACCCATTTTTCTTGATATTCAAGGTTAAGAAAAGTCAAAAACCTCATGCTAGAGTCTTCATTGTTTTTTTTTTTTTTTTTTTTACCAAGAATAAGAAAACATATACTGTTGTTGAGAAGTAATTTGCAAATAAAATGAGAACAAAATGGAAATAGAAAAATTAAAGTCGAAACTTTTTGTACTCATATTATATTAGATGGACCCCAATCGATTAATACATGCGTCCCCTAAGATATTTACTATTGCAAAACAAGATGAACGATGGAATGAGTTAAATAAGAAATCTTTTGAGGCAAAATAAGAAAAAAATAAATTTGAAAGACTATTTTACAAATTATTGTGAGGACCAAATATAAATAATATCAAACTTTAGGGGCAACATTTAAAGAGTTAAAAACTATAAGGACTATTCTGCAATTTGTATGAGTTAAATTAGAAAGCTTTTGGGGCAAAAATAAAAAAATTTAAAAGTTGAAGGACTATTTCATAATTTACCGCGAGGCCTAAAAGTAAATAATAGCAAATTTTAGGGGTAGAATTAAAGAAATAAAAAGTAAAAGGACTATTTGACAATTTACAAAGGGCCGGTAATTGTGAGACGTAAATTTTTTTAGGCGAGATCGGAAAACGAAAAAAAATGAAAGGACTGTCCTGCAATTTACGAAGGACCACAACGCTATTAGGTATTAAGAAATTTTATTATTCGCGGGTCCCAACCATTAATACGTGCGGGCCCTCCAGATATTAATTATTGTAAAACAAAACACAATGACCACAACGCTATTAGGTATTAAGAAATTTTATTATTCGCGGGTCCCAGCCATTAATACGTGCGGGCCCTCCAGATATTAATTATTGTAAAACAAAACACAATACAGTAATTAGTTGAACTTACAGGGACAAAATCGAAACACGAAAAGTTATACGTCTGCAGCCTGCTTGCGTACGTCTGCAGCTTGTTACATCCATTCTTATTATATAGTAAAGATAAGTATGAAATATTAAAACTGCCCTATAAGTTTTTTTCAGAACTAAAAATGCCCGTTTTTTTCGGGCCTTGTAAAAATGCCCCGTAAGTTTTGAAATTTCTTGTAAAAATGCCCGATTGCCTTATTTGGGCCAAAAATGCCTACGCGACATATCTTTGAACTCCAATCCGCTAAGAAGAAAAGGAAGGCTGCGTTAACCAACGCGAAGTGGTCCAAACCACCAATTGATTGGGTGAAACTCAACGTCGACGGCAGTCTAAACACGGATATTAATAGAGGAGCAGCCGCTGGAGTACTTCGATCTAACACGGGAGCGTGGATGTGGGGTTACTTTTCGAGGATACCGACACCAACTGTTGATGAAACTGAAGTTGAAGCAATAAAAATAGGATTGCAACTAGCTTGGGAAAGACGCATTCCACGTGTGGAGATTGAAACGGACTCCCTCTCAGCTTACAAGATGATTATGGGCGAGACCACAATACCGGAGAATCTTCTGCAAATTGTAAAGGAATGTAATGACATATTGAAGATGCCTTGGACCTGCAAGTTAAAGTGGATACCACGGACGACGAATAGAGTCGCGAATAAATTGTCGAAGACTTCACCAAGTGTAGAGGAGCGAGATTTCTTTTGGGACACTCCCCCCTCGCACATAGTTGATGTATTAAAATTTGATATGGCCTAAGGGCTCTTGTTTTTCCTCTGTTGATCAAAAAAAAAAAAAAGTTCCTATTAAAATACTAATTATATATTGGCTTAAGTTAAGCAGTATTATTCTTATACATATATATATATATATTATTTAAGTTGGTGTCCTTTTCAAAGTCATTCAAAATATGATTGAGAATTGTGGCGGAAAAAGGTTGTGTCGTTCTTCTTCTTCTTTTTGATATTATCGTTATTCAATATATTTTTTTGAAAAGCGAAGAAATAAGAAATAAAAATAAAAAATAAAAATTGGAATGCAATTTGGGAATGAGGTTTAATCTATTGATAGGGCCCGCTCGTACAGCTTTACTTTAATTTGTTGATCGTAACGGGTGTATAACAGAAAACAAACCAGTATTTAAAGTCGAGGCAAGAGTTGAACTCTTTCTCTTTAAAACGATATTTGCCCCGCTCGGTGCTTACGGTTTGATCGACAATTCGTTTCCCAAGATAACTCGACTATCTCTTAATATAGCAGCACTTCAAATATTAAGAACGGCGAAACAGAAGAACGTTTTGAACTCTCGGAACAAAACAGAAAGTAAGAAAAAATGTATTTGATTGTGTGTTTTTGGAAGAGGAGGAGCCTGCCTTTTATAGATGTCGAAAGTGGGCCTAGGGGGTGACTGGACGGACACATCCGTTCCACGTCACAGCTTTCCCGCCAGAACCTGCACCACTTCGGCTGACTGTACACCTATTCGGATGAAAGGTGGCCTTGTTTCTGCTGACTGGGTGCGTAGTGACTGTTTGCTGACTGGACATTTCCCGCCAGATTTTCAGCCACTGGACACACTCATTCGATCAGATATTTACACCTAATCACGATTTAATTAATTATTAATTTGTTGCTTTATTTATTTTCAGACAATTAATCAATTACTTAATTAAACTTTGTCCAAAAAGATAAGTATTTGATAGGGAAGCCCAAGCCCAAGCCAAGCCCAAGCCCAGGCCCAGGCCCGGACCCGTGACCCGTGACCCACGACCCACGACCCACGACCCCGACCCCGGCCCAGGCCCGGGTCCGGTCCGGACGGACGGCGGCGGCGGCGCGCGCGCGCGCGTGTGGGCTTGAATTAAAGCATAGCCCATCTAAGTCCTCTCCCCTTCAAAGACTTGTGGTACCCCTTGGGGCCCAAACCCTTATCATAAACAAACAATTAATAAGGTGTAAAAGTTAGCTCTCTTTTTCCCATGTGGGATGGTGGTTTTTCACCTTCCCACTTATTTCCTTTTCTTCCACCAATATAACTTATGTCAACTAGCTCACTTTATCATTTAATTTCTCATTCATCCCAAATTGGTTTTGAACAATTAAATATACTAGGTTCATCTACGCGAAATGTAGATTTCATTGAGCTAAAGAAATTCCAATTTCACAAATAGGAATTTATTGAAATAAATTACATAATATTGGTGCAACACCAATTTTTCCAACAATCCCCCACATGAATGAAAATTCAATGTGTACATTCGAGAGAGTTCAGGCGGAGAGCTTACTGCATCAAGATAGGTAGCTTTTGGCTTTGAACCTTCCTTAGCGAAATACATCGGATTTACTTAGCTGATCAGTGAACGTGATGTCTTGAACCGTTCAGCTGTTGGTGTAAACCAAGACAACTGTATTCACACAGTAACTCCCCTAACATCTTTTGATTCTCATGGTTGTGTCCGTTTTGGCCCTGGACAGCTCTTGGGGTTCATAAGTGTTTTCTTATGAAGCGGCCAAACTTCACACTTACATAGGTGATCTCCTTCCAAGAGTATCCTGTCATACTCTGCCTAATTTAGGCTTAGGAATCATTAAAAGTTAAACTTAACCTTACCCTTTCTACAGGTAGCATATTTATCGTACACGAGAATGAGCTGGAGTTAGTTCCAAAATGCTATCACTGAATCCTTATAATTTCGTTGTCCCTTTGAACCAAGATCTTGGGATCTCCAATCAACATGGTTGGGTTCCATCACAAAGATTCTTTAGTGTTGGGTTTTAAACCCATTCCCCTCGATAAGCAGTATGTTTGATCTCTTGGTAGGCCTTTAGTCAACGGATCCGATAGGTTTTCCTTCGATTTTACATAATCAATGGAAATGACACCATTAGAGATCAACTGCCTTATGGTATTATGTCTACGACGAATATGTCTAGACTTACCATTGTACATGCCACTTTGTGCCCTTCCAATAGCTGCTTGGCTGTCGCAATGTATTAGAATAGCAGGCACTGGCTTATTCCAACAAGGAATGTCCTCAAGAAAGTTTCGAAGCCATTCTGCTTCTTCACCAGCCTTATCCAAGGCAATAAACTCGGATTCCATCGTGGAGCGAGCTATACATGTTTGTTTTGAGGACTTCCACGACACAGCTCCACCTCCAATGGTAAAGACATAACCGCTGGTGGGTTTAGTGTCGTTAGAGTCTGATATCCAGTTTGCATCACTATATCCTTCTAATATAGCTGGATATCTACCGTAATGTAATCCATAATCTAAGGTGTGTTTTAAATACCTAAGTATTCTAATTAACGCCTTCCAATGATCTTTGTTTGGATTACTCGTAAATCTACTCAATTTATTAACTGAGTAAGCAATATCCGGACGAGTGCAGTTCATGATATACATGAGACAGCCTATTATCCTGGCATATTCTACTTGAGAGACAGGTTCGCCATGATTTTTGCCTAAGTGTAGACTCAAGTCCACTGGCGTCTTAGCCGGAGGACCGTCATATGCATTGTACTTCTTAAGTACAGTCTCAATATAATGAGATTGTGACAACACGATCCCATTTGACGTCTTAGTGATTTTAATCCCTAATATGACATCGGCGACCCCTAAGTCTTTCATGTCAAAATGTTTGGTCAACATTTTCTTGGTATTCATGACTAGGTCATGATTACTTCCCATGATTAACATGTCGTCTACGTATAGACAGACGATCACGTAATCTTTAGGTGTGCCTTTTACGTATACGCATTTATCACACTCATTAATTCTGAAACCATTTGACAACATCGTTCTGTCAAATTTTTCGTGCCACTGCTTTGGCGCTTGTTTAAGCCCATACAATGACTTAATGAGTCTACACACCTTTTCTCCTTTCCTGGAGCAACAAACCCTTCAGGTTGTTCCATGTAAATCTCTTCATCTAATTCACCATTTAGAAATGCCGTCTTGACATCCATTTGATGTATTTCCAGACCTTTCAATGCAGCAATAGCAATGAGCACTCTAATTGATGTGATCCTAGTCACAGGTGAATATGTGTCGAAGAAGTCAAGGCCTTCAATTTGTCTAAACCCTTTAGCTACCAATCTGGCCTTATACTTATCAATAGATCCATCTGCTTTATACTTTCTCTTCAGTATCCATTTGCAGCCCAAAGGTTTGCTACCCGCTGGGAGATCAACCAACTCCCATGTGTGGTTGTGCAAAATAGACTCTATTTCACTATTGATAGCTTCTTTCCAAAAGGGAGCTTCTGGAGAGGACAAGGCTTCACTTATTGTCCTTGGTTCGTTTTCTAACATATAAGTCAGAAAATCTGGACCATAGCTTTTAGCTGTTTTAGCCCTTTTACTGCGTCTAGGTTCTTCATCTTCCTGATGATTATCCTTTGCAGTTTCATGGGTTCTTTTAAGGGAACCAGATTCTTTCCTTTCTTTGCAAGGATATATGTTTTCAAAGAATACCGCATTCCTTGATTCAATGATCATGTTTTCATTAATGTCAGGAATTGATGACTTATGTACTAAGAAGCGATAGGCACTACTGTTGTGCGCATATCCAATGAATATACAGTCAACGGTCTTAGGTCCTATCTTTACTTGTTTAGGTTTAGGTACTTCTACCTTTGCTAAACACCCCCACACTTTTAAGTATTTGTAGGAAGGCTTTCGACCTTTCCATAACTCATAAGGGGTTTCGTTTCTACTTTTGTGAGGTAGCTTGTTTAGTATATGATTTGCTGAGAGGATTGCATCCCCCCACAAATTTTGTGGTAAACCAGAACTGATCAACATAGCATTCATCATCTTCTTAAGAGTACGATTTTTGCGTTCAGCAATTCCATTTGATTGTGGTGAATAAGGGGCTGTAGTTTGATGAATGATGCCTGAAGAAGCACAAAATTCGTTAAATGGAGCTCCATATTCTCCACCTCTATCACTTCGGATAGTTTTTATTTGTTTGCCAAGTTGATTTTCAACCTCAAGTTTGTAGGTTTTAAAAGCTTGCAAGGCTTCATCTTTACTTCTTAATAAGTATACTATGCAGTATCTTGTGCAGTCATCAATAAAAGTAATGAAGTACTTTTTACCACCTCTAGTTTGCACAAACTTTAAATCACATATATCGGTGTGAATTAAGTCTAGAGGTTCGGTGTTTCTTTCTACAGAAGGAAATGGTAGTTTGGTTAATTTGGCCTCTACACAAATCTCACATTTATTTTGAGATTCGATATTGAATGAAGGCAATAATTCTAAGCTTACTAGTTTTCGTAGAGTATTAAAGTTAACATGTCCTAATCTAACATGCCATAAATCTGAACACTCAACCAAGTAAGCAGAAGTAATAGTTTTATTATTCTTTTCGAGGTCACGTTTTACAGTCATTACATTCATCTTGTACATGCGGTTGACCGCGTAACCTTTACCAACAAATTTCCCATTCTTAGTGAGCACCAATTTACCAGACTCAAACACTAGTCTAAGACCACTTGCATCAAGTGCATAACCAGATATTAAATTCTTTCGAATATCTGGAACATGCAGTACATCAATCAAGGTTATCTCTCTACCCGAAGTCATCTTTAGCACCACTCTTCCACTTCCGATGATGTCAGACGTTGCAGAGTTCCCCATGTACAACTTCCGGTTGTTGAATGAGTAGTATGTGGAGAACATGTCTCGGTCGGAACAGACGTGGCGGGTGGCACCGGTGTCGACAAACCACTCTTTTGGATGGTCCACCATGTTAGCCTCGAAGACAACTGCAGTAAGCATCAGGTCACTCATGTCGACCGGAACGCCTTTGTCCTGAACCACAGCAACCTGGTTGGACTGGTTCGGGTTCTAGTTGTCTTTCTTTGGGAGTCGGCAGTCTTTAGCCATGTGGTTCGGCTTTTCACAGTTGTGGCAGTTCCCTTTGAACTTCTTTTTCTTCTTTTGTTGCCCTCCACCATTGCCCTGATTCTTTCTCTTCTTGGAGTTGAGCTTGTGTTCCACCACGTTGGCTCTAGCCTCCATCTGCATCTGCTTTGGCTTGGCCTCAGACATTCGATTGTCTTCTTCAATCCGAAGTCTGACAATCAAGTCTTCAAGATTCATCTCCTTGCGCTTGTGCTTGAGATAGTTCTTGAACTCCTTCCAGGATGGCGGCAACTTCTCTATCGTAGCAGCAACTTGGAAGGATTCACTGAGTTTCATGTCCTCTGCATCTAGGTCATGTAGGATCAGTTGCAGCTCTTGAACTTGACTCGTCACCGTCTTCGAGTCGGTCATTTTGAAGTCCAGAAATTTGCCGACGATGAACTTCTTCAACCCAGCATCTTCTGTTCTGTACTTCTTGTCAAGGGACGTCCAGAGTTCCTTTGACGTCTTGATGGTGGAATAGACGTTGTACAGTGAGTTGTCTAATCCATTCAGGATGTAGTTCCTGCACAGAAAGTCACTTTGACTCCAAGCGTCGAAGGCAGCCCTAGGACGAGGATCAGTCACGTCTTCTGCCACCACAGGAGCCTCTTCGGTCAGCATCCTTGACAGGTTCAAGGTCGTAAGGTAGAACAGCATCTTCTGTTGCCACCTTTTGAAATCAGTGCCGGAAAACTTCTCCGGCTTCTCGCCGCTACTTTGGACAGGCGATATGGTCACCATTTTTCTGAAATACAACAAGCAAAATATCGTTTTAAAATGTTGATCGTAACGGGTGTATAACAGAAAACAAACCAGTATTTAAAGTCGAGGCAAGAGTTGAACTCTTTCTCTTTAAAATGATATTTGCCCCGCTCGGTGCTTACGGTTTGATCGACAATTCGTTTCCCAAGATAACTCGACTATCTCTTAATATAGCAGCACTTCAAATATTAAGAACGGCGAAACAGAAGAAAGTTTTGAACTCTCGGAACAAAACAGAAAGTAAGAAAGAATGTATTTGATTGTGTGTTTTTGGAAGAGGAGGAGCCTGCCTTTTATAGATGTCGAAAGTGGGCCTAGGGGGTGACTGGACGGACACATCCGTTCCACGTCACAGCTTTCCCGCCAGAACCTGCACCACTTCGGCTGACTGTACACCTATTCGGATGAAATGTGGCCTTGTTTCTGCTGACTGGGTGCGTAGTGACTGTTTGCTGACTGGACATTTCCCGCCAGATTTTCAGCCACTGGACACACTCATTCGATCAGATATTTACACCTAATCACGATTTAATTAATTATTAATTTGTTGCTTTATTTATTTTCAGACAATTAATTAATTACTTAATTAAACTTTGTCCAAAAAGATAAGTATTTGATAGGGAAGCCCAAGCCCAAGCCCAAGCCCAAGCCCAGGCCCGGACCCGTGACCCACGACCCCGACCCCGACCCCGGCGGCGCGCGCGCGCGCGTGTGGGCTTGAATTAAAGCATAGTCCATCTAAGTCCTCTCCCCTTCAAAGACTTGTGGTACCCCTTGGGGCCCAAACCCTTATCATAAACAAACAATTAATAAGGTGTAAAAGTTAGCTCTCTTTTTCCCATGTGGGATGGTGGTTTTTCACCTTCCCACTTATTTCATTTTCTTCCACCAATATAACTTATGTCAACTAGCTCACTTTATCATTTAATTTCTCATTCATCCCAAATTGGTTTTGAACAATTAAATATACTAGGTTTATCTACGCGAAATGTAGATTTCATTGAGCTAAAGAAATTCCAATTTCACAAATAGGAATTTATTGAAATAAATTACATAATATTGGTGCAACACCAATTTTTCCAACATAATTTACTCCATAATTGGGAACAATTAGGAAAAGT
Source organism: Linaria vulgaris (assembly GCA_948329865.1). Lineage (NCBI taxonomy): Eukaryota > Viridiplantae > Streptophyta > Magnoliopsida > Lamiales > Plantaginaceae > Linaria > Linaria vulgaris. The sequence continues at coordinate 129,227,528 of OX415250.1, read as the reverse complement.
ATTTATGTTCAATAACATTTTTATAATTAATAGCAAAATAACATTCTTATGATGTGTCCTAAAAATGTTCCTGGAATATCTTGTTTAATTTTAATAAGATATCGTAAGGCTAAGCAAACATTTGGCGGTTAATCATTTTACCCAATTTCGTCGTAATTCCTATACTACTTAAATTATTATTTAGTGGTATGTTTTTATTCTTATTCTTATTTATTATTTTAACCCAACACTTTTGTTAATTTATGAGAGTACTATAACTAATTTATGGTATATAAAAGTTATGTATTTTCGTTCGTATTGGGCTTTTGTATTTTTAATTCAGAATTCTGAATATAGAAAAAAATGACGTAGGATACATATGAAAGCATGACCCCCTGAGATATATAAGAAATAGTATTATTTGTCCCTTAGCTTATAGGAAAATAATCCCACATTGTAGATCTTTATTGATGACAAAATATTATTTCTGACAACGTGGGATTATTATCAATAATTGTATTTTCCTGTGCTATATTAGAATCTATGGTCAATTTCAAAATTGACCCCATATATTCCACAAACATTTGAAATAAATATCTTTCCGTGCAAGGTTTCTATATATATTAGAATCTCTTAATTAGATAACCGGTTGTCAATTTTCCTATATATATTATTTTCGTGCTAGTTTCCTATATTGTAACTAGTCACGGTGACGTACACCAAGAGTCGAATAAAAGAACATGCATGATGAATCAAAACACCTCTAATTCGCCTTTGTATATTTCCATGTATGTGAATATAGACCTTATATACATTGCTCTAATGATTTGGGAATTCGGATTATTTGCTCTAATGAATATTAAACATGACGGTGTGTAGTGCGACTAAGAGAATACTAAAAATGATGCGTAAATAATAAATATATAAATAATGGATTTACATTTCTTACTAAACAAGACATCTTGAATTTTTAGGCAAAAGCTTTATCAAGCGAAGGAAGAGAAGCGAGAGGAGAAAATTGGTAACAATTCTCCTATTGATTGACACGGTGCATGAAGGCATTTTTGTTAGTTTAATATTTTTGTTAAATTAAAATTAGTAATCAATTCAGACCCTCTTATTTGTTTTTTTCTCTTGCCTTTCAATGCTGCTAGGATTATGAAATTTTGGTCGGGTGTTGTCAATATATGAAAGCTATATATGCCCTGTACAGGTTGTTTTGCTGCTATACTATTATTGACAAATAATTTTTTTTGCATCTAGCAAAACGTTTTTTCTGTTAGCAACTTAATTATCTGATACTTGCATTGCTTCATTAATATGAGTTTATTCGTTCACTTCTGGTGGAAGATTTGGTTAGTGACATTGTTAACAGGGTAGAAAATCACCTGCTTAAATACAAGATAATTCGATTACCAAAATTACTTGGTATATTATATGATTTATAAACGACATCGCATTATAACACGGTTTAAATACCGGTATACTTCGTTAAAAATTATACTATTTGTATATCGTAAATCACGACACACAGCTATCGGCCGAATTTATAACTAAAATACTACCCGGATTATGCTCGTATTTATAAAATGTCTCACGACTCGATATATTAATACATGTACGATTTTATATCCGTCCTGGTAAAATAACTCGTATTCGCAAAATACCCGTATCACAAAGAACACAACACGTGTCTGCTGACACAACTTAAATAGATAAGTTACTTACTGTGCTGCTTGAACAAATAAATAACAGTACAGATAATAACATAAAAATAACTAATATTAAAATAATAAAGATTCCAAACTTAGGGAGCAAGACTGGATTTCTATAAAAGGGGACAAGTGCAGTAGAAAAAAAGGGGAGAAGGACGGATGTTCTCGGCAGGAGAACAACTCCTCCCCTCGGACTCCTCTCTTTCTCTTTATTATTTCACGAGGGCAACCCCTCCAACATATACAAACCAATACAATCAATAAAACCGATATTCCAAATTAATCAACACCAAGAACCCAACAAAAACAAGAACTACAGATGACTTGATTCCCGATCAGGGGATACGTAGGCATCTCGGAAAATATTCGAGTCCAGCCGTAAATCAATAAAAACTAACAATCCCCTCGGGTCGGGATCGGCGTTCCAACCCAATATAAATATCTTCCGTTAAATAGGGAATAATTCCAAACCCGTTAACAAAGTGGCGCCGTCTGTGGGAAACGTAGTTGAATCCTTGAGAAAGCCCGAGGGGATCGCCGCCAAGATCAAAACGGAGAACAGTTACTACTCCTACGAGGCGATACGCTCCGAAGCTAAGTTTTTCTTTCTCCACAATTGCGTGATTCGATTCCAATCTTGGATATCTCCTTGAAAATCATAATATTTTCTAAATTGCTATATAAGTATATAAGTGTATATATACGAAGTCTGTAAAAGACTTGTAAATAAACTTGGGCAGAAGTGGGTTCTTTGGCCTACTGCCTGAGAGTTGCAGAGAAAATCTGCAAATGAAGAATGAAATAAAAGGAGAAAACTAAGAAGAATAAAAGAGAAAGAATTAACAGAGAAGAAGAAGAGAAAAGAATGAACGGAGAAGAAGAAAATAAATAAAAGAAAGAGAAGAAAAGGGAGTCACGTCTCTCTTGTGATTAAATTAAGCTTTGAAAGAGACACATGTCTCCTTTAAAAAAAATGTTGGACAGGTGGCCTAACATGCATAAAAAAAAATTAATCAAAAAAAGAAAAAGAACGGGACAGCAAAGCCAGAAAAAAAAAATACATTTATCCGAGGGTTGTTATAATAAAGATAAAAAATTATCTTTTATAAACCAAAAGAGAGATGTAGCCCAACGGTCCTCGGAGAGTATCTCCAAGAACCTCTCTCCGAGGACCCGGGTTCGAGTCCTGCCTCCGAGGCCTTTTTTTATTTTATTAAGAAGAGCCATAATATCATAATAAAAAAGAAAAAGTCTCTTGTTATAAATAAGAACGTGAGGTAGCCCAGTGACTTCGAAGCGGCTCTCCGAGGGGCTCTACCTGAAGCACCCGGGTTCGAGTCCCACATCCGATGGCATTTTTTTATTATTATGAAGAGCCAATATAATAAAAACTAACAATGCTCTTGTTATAAACAAAAAAGGGACTTGGTCCAGTGGTCGGAGGAACTCTCCGAGGGGCTTCTACCAGAGGAGCCCGAGTTCGAATCCCACCTCCGATTGCTTTTTTTTGGTTATTAAGACTACTACATATATGTAGCAAAAACTTCTTGTTATTAACAACAAAAAGGGACGGCCCAATGGAGCTCCGAGGGCATCCACACGAAGTACCCGGGTTCGATCCCATCTCCGAGCATGTATTTTTTTTAAAAGGTGCTGCCATAATACAATAATAAAAAAAAGCTCTTCTTATCCAAAGAGGGGAAGTGGTCCAGTGGTAAGAAAATAGCTTCCGAGGGCATCTAACTGAAAGGACCCGGGATCGAGTCTCCTCGCGAGCTTTTTTATTATTATTAATCCCCTGATATATGCTATGTAGCGAATGTAATGTCCTCATAAACGAAAACGGGTTTGGCCTAATGGTCGGACTAGCTCTCCGAGTTCCTCTGTCAAAGGAACCCGGGATCGAGTCTCACGTTTGCAAATTTTTTTATCAAGGTTACTGTTATGATATAAAATAAACAATAACCGAATTATAATCACAAATGGGCATAGCTAGGGGTGTTATGGGCCGGGATCCCGCCGGGACGGGACCCCGGCCCATCGGGAACTGCCGGGACGGGAGCTGCTGGGCAGTTCCCGTCCCTCCCGCCGGGAACACTGTTCCCGGTGGCGCGGGAGTCCCGCCGGGACGGGAGGGCTCCCGTGATCCCGGCGGGCAGTGTTCCACCCATGCCCAACCCATTTTTTTTTTTCATACTCCAATCCAATCATCTCAACAAAATCCAACAAAAAAGAAAAAAAGAACTCATCAATTCAACAAAAAAGAGGCATAAATGAGGAGTTTTATCCGATCACCAACAAGAAGTCATGTAATTAAACAATAATTTAAAGATTTAAAAAAAATAAGGTTTTGAAAATCGACCTCTAAATATTGCGGGTTGGTGAGGCGGGGTCGTGGGTCGTGGCGGTGGGGTGGTGGCGCAGCGGCGGGGTGGTGACTGGTGAGGCGGGTCGTGGCGGCTTGAGTTGAGCGGAATCCAAGATGTGTGTGTGTGTGTGTTGTGTGTGTTTGTATGTGCTGTGTGTGTTGTGTGTGTACTGCGTCTGCAGTGTGTGTGTGTGTTTTTGTTGTGTGTGTTTGTGTGTTGTTAATAGCTGATAAGAAATAAAAAAAAAATAATAACATAACACCCCCTGTCTCCCGGGATCCCGCGGGAGGGAACGGGACCCGGTTCAGGTCCCGTTCCCTCCCGGCGGGAGCCAGATTGGGACCTAATTCCCGGTCTGGCCGGGGAGACATTTTTTCGGGTTTTTCCCGAACCGGGAAAAACCCGACGGGTCGGGTCGGAATCCAAGATCCCGACCCGGCCCAAACAGCCCTAGGCATAGCCCAGTGGTTTAATCTAGTGGCTTCCCTCTCTAATGGCCCAAGTTCGAATCCTTCATGCGGCAGTAAGAAATCTTTCCTTTATTTTTGTTTTTGCTCTTTTCAGAAAAAAAAAAAAAAATAGAAGAGGAGTTGCTCCGAGAGGAGTTCGAACACGAGACCTCTTTAATAAAATTTCCTGCTCATACCAGTGGGACAAGCTTCTATTGCTTTATAACAATACTAAACCCTAGATTTAAGAGTAAAGTTTATTAACCTCTTATGATACTCACGAGTATCTGTGTATGAAATCGAACTTTTCTAAGTGTGGTAGCTTGGAGCATCGGAACAAGGACTAAGCACTCTCAGGGCATGGCACTTACGAACACTCAAAACGGGAGCTCACGACGACCCCTACCCACGAGGTAAACGGGAGCTCGCAACGACCCCGACCACGAGGTTCGCAGGTGGCCACCCCCAAAGGAGTCAATATATATATATATATATATATATATATATATATATATATATATATATATAATACGATGACTACGGCTACCCACGCGGGAAATCGAGAGTGATTCACGGGTATTTACACGAGGAATCAAAAACTCTCTAAATATGGCGAAAAAAGTACAAATTATTACCAATATGTATTTCTTCCCAAACCAAATACAACGGGTCTTATTCTCGGACTTTACGAGGAATACGCACCCATTCACCAAGATCGTGGTATAATTTTATCATGAGATAAATAGTTTTTTCATCGGAAACACGAAGAGAGTATAAATATACCCAAAATCTATAATCCATGAGGTCTTCGTGCTTAAATATGAACTATACTCTATATATTTTTGAACATTGACGTTGCCGGAGGAGACTTCGAGCAAAGCTAGCTATTTGTTTAAACTACATGCAGGCATTATAGAACCTCGGATGAAGCGTGACGAACGCCATGTAGAAGAAAGGGGTTTTGAAGGGAGTTCTGAGGAGAATTCCTTGATAATGAATTAGCGCGCATGGAATGAGGAGGCATATGGACTCCAGATAAGTGCTACGAACCTCTTATGCAATTTTGATTTCGATAAACTTATACTCTAAGTATAAAATTCAACAGAGCGACATAACTTTACCTTTCCAAACAAGCAAATTCCAAAAGTGAAAGCTTGCAACAGAAACCTTTAGGATTAAGTGAAAACATTCACTAATCCCAATATATATACTAAGAGAATATCCCCAAAAAGATTTATAAAAAAATAAAGCCCTAAAATGGAGCTGCCCGATAAGGTCAACTATGACCTCCACGTACCCGGTACTCTCCCGACTTAGAGGAGAGGTTACCCGAATCGTCCTCCGAGCGTGCGCAGGAGACGAACACTTGTCAATTCGACTTTGTTACGCAAAAAAACTTGCAAAACAAGTTAAGGATTAACCTTGACTCTTCCAACTCACTAATTACTCTCGAAATAAATAAAACAACTAGTCCTAAGATACAAAAGCCTACGATTCGGACCCCCTCCCCGATAGTGAAAGTAGAGCTATCCTCATCCATCGGATTATGATCCTAATCCTTAAATGCATCGCTCTCGTCTTCGAGAACGTCATCCCCCGCGAACATTTGGTCCTCTTCAAAAAATCTCACCCTCCTCGGGAGCATATGAACTCCCACTAGAAGAGCGAGGTAGAATCGCGACCAACGTCCTAAGCCGCCTCCTCCCACTCCGAGAAGATAGACCCTCCTCCGAGAACTCCACGGTCTTGAACAAACAAACTATATTTTTCCGAGGCATTGCCTGCACAAAATAACGGGAATGTAAAACTTCCCGAAGAAAGAAATGAGTAAACAATTAAAGAGAATATTAGTCCTAAATCAAAAGGATTAATAAATGGACAATACTATTGTCACGAGTACTTCCGATGAGTTGTACCCACTCCCAACGAGGAGGCCCATCGGGTGTGACCAATACCGCTCGGTTACTAACCCAAAGTGGTAGGAGTGGCCATCCGACGAGGGCACCTAGCGTCCCTCGAAAAGTCACGATGAGTCAAAACCAGATATCAGGGTGGCATCGAATAAAAAGCGAACCCGGATGGATCCACCTGATTCAGATATCCATCACGACACCGAGCAGGGCCCCAACGGACTCCCGAGTCCCAGAACACACTCCCGACGAGGAGGCCCATCGGGTGTGACCAATATCGCTCGATTACTAACCCAAAGCGGTATGAGTGGCCATCCGACGAGGGCACCTAAGCGTCCCTTGGAAAGTCACGATGAATAAAGAAAAGGTATCAACGCGGCATCGAAAAAAAAAAATGAATTCGCGAGACTCCGATATCCATCAATGCGCCAAGAGGGACCACTACAGAGGTTAAAAAAAAAAACCTCTCGCCTCAATGAAGGCACGCCTCAACGAAGGCAACACGAAGAAAGAAAAACCCTCCCGCCTCAAAGAAGACATCAAAAATAAAAAACTTCTCGCCTCTAAGAAGGCAACCACGATAGTCCCCTCGCCTCTTCTAAGGTAAGCAAAAAACTAGGAGGGGGGGGGGCTTATGTTAAACGGATATAAACATTGAATGACAAAGGCCTACGATACCCCAAAATAGTTCCCCGATACCTTACCAAGGCTTTCCGAGTCCTATATGAAACTCGGATGCCTTTCGAGGATCTACGGGACAATCACGACGCAATAACCGACAAGGACCTACAAGGTTCTAAATAATTCTACGATACCTCTCTAGAAAATCCGCGATACTCGAACCCTCACAACTCCCGACTTTTAAGTTTCTAGTGCAGTCGTAATGACCGATTGCACTAAAAACTGGGGGGCTTTGTTACAGGGTAGAAAATCACCTGCTTAAATACAAGATAATTCGATTACCAAAATTACTTGGTATATTATATGATTTATAAACGACATCGCATTATAACACGGTTTAAATACCGGTATACTTCGTTAAAAATTATACTATTTGTATATCGTAAATCATGACACACAGCTATCGACCGAATTTATAACTAAAATACTACCCGGATTATGCTCGTATTTATAAAATGTCTCACGACTCGATATATTAATACATGTACGATTTTATATCCGTCCTGGTAAAATAACTCGTATTCGCAAAATACCCGTATCACAAAGAACACAACACGTGTCTGCTGACACAGCTTAAATAGATAAGTTACTTACTGTGCTGCTTGAACAGATAAATAACAGTACAGATAATAACATAAAAATAACTAATATTAAAATAATAAAGATTCCAAACTTAGGGAGCAAGACTGGATTTCTATAAAAGGGGACAAGTGCAGTAGAAAAAAAGGGGAGAAGGACGGATGTTCTCGGCAGGAGAACAACTCCTCCCCTCGGACTCCTCTCTTTCTCTTTATTATTTCACGAGGGCAACCCCTCCAACATATACAAACCAATATAATCAATAAAACCGATACTCCAAATTAATCAACACCAAGAACCCAACAAAAACAAGAACTACGGATGGCTTGATTCCCGATCAGGGGATACGTAGGCATCTCGGAAAATATTCGAGTCCAGCCGTAAATCAATAAAAACCAACAATCCCCTCGGGTCGGGATCGGCGTTCCAACCCAATATAAATATCTTCCGTTAAATAGGGAATAATTCCAAACCCGTTAACAGACATGCATTTGCTTTTCGTCGTGTGCTTTAATTTTACATTGCTCCAAGGTTGTTTGCTCATTAATCAAAATATCTGATGTGAATATATTAGAAATCAGAGGCCCATATCACTCCACTTAAAAGACCTTGTTAAATGGAGGGGAACTCTTCTTTATTAACACTAATCTAAGATCATACCCAAACGATGTGGAATATCTATTTCAACAGAATATGATACTATGATCAGGTAACCGTTGCGCTTGGGGATTTCCAGCAATTCCATACAATTGCATATTTGAGCAAGATGGAGTAATTAAAGGTGTTAACGCATCGATCCGTCGTGCCTGCTAGCTTTACGGAGGGAGCGTTTGATTTGTTCGGAACGCCAATCCCGACCCGAGAAAAGTGGTGGTTTTTAATAGATTTGCGGCTGGACTCGGATGAATTCCGAGGTGCCTACGTATCCCACGATCGGGGAATCAAGCCACTCGTAGTTCCATTTTGGGTTGTAAAGTGTTGTTGTTATTGAATATGAGTTTTGTTGTAGTAAGGTGATCTTGTATTGATCTTTGTTGGAGTTTTGATCTTGTATAGAACTTGTTCAGACTGCTCTCGTGAAGCCGAGAGAGATGAATTATATTATTCCTCCTTTGTTGGACTATGAGAGCCGTGAGCTTATCTTGAATTAGTGGAAGAATATTTCTTTTGTGTAGAAGATCACTCCTCCTCTACTCTCAAGAAGAAGATCACTTTTATAGAGTTATACTCCTCATTGCATGTATCTACACTTGTCAAGTTTGTGTATCTAGGTGTCAATATATGTAGTTAGCTATGTTTTTATGTAACTAGGTGGGAGGCTTGTTAAATTGAGCATGTGTTAAATTCTAAATATAATACTTATGTTAATTGCAGTTATGTCCTTCTAAATGTATAAATTTTACATGCGACCCTTCTTTAATATGTAGTGACAAAATTGTGTACTACTATATGAATTGAACCGTAGGACAATACGATGCCGTTACAAATATACATTGTGTACACACATATATAGCCGTTATAAAGTAAAATGGTCGAACCATCGTAACTTATATTTTTAGTACGGATATTTCTACCCGTTAACAGGAGTCCCCCAGTTTTCAGTGCAGTCATAGACTTATGACTGCACTGGAAACTTTTAAAGAGTCGAGTGTTACGATGGTTCGATTACTGCGGCAACTAGTATCGTGGATTCCTTTAAGAGGTATCGTAGCCCTTTGTAAGATATTTCGGAGTCGTTTAAGGCATCGTTGAGTCATTTAAAATACCGCATGTCCATTTAAGGTATCTTGGTGCCATTTTAGGCATCGTAGTGATAGTTATGCCTTCGTATGGTAATATATTATGAGGTTTACGCCCATCAGAGAGAGCACACTCTCCTTTTTGGGAGTGTTTCTATGCCATCGGGTCGTTGGGATATATTCCCTGATATATCATTGAAGTGGGCACCCATCGGGGAGGGAACATGTTTATCGTGCCACTGTTCCTTAGGATTTGTTCACTGGCTAAAGCATCGGCGATTATTAGGCATCGTAGAGTCATCCAAGACTGGCAGTGCCTTTAGCATCGGATGCTCTGTGAGTGGTAATCCGTGCGTCATCGGAGATAAGGTTATCTTACACAGATAAACAATTTATCTTCCGATGGTAAAAAGTCTTCTTGTCCTTCGATGACCATATATTTCGATGGCCATAAATTTCCTGTTCCTGGTGTATTATATAGGTAATCAACAGGAACTTAGAGTAAAGTGGCCATTAGAGTGTCTCCCCCTCAGGAAGACCATATTTTGTTCATCGAGTGATTATTATGCTGTCGGATCGTTCACTTGCTAGAGCATCGGCGATTATTTTAGGCATCGTATAGTCATCTAAGATTGGTGTTGCCTGTAGTATCGGCTGCTCTATGAGTGATAATCCAGCATGCGTTCATGTTATTTAAGACCAGATGATATCCATATCCGATGGTCAATTATACCATAAGGGGTTAACACCTATCATGCCCGATGATTGGTAGCGATAATGCTTCCGGAGACATCGAAGCCGAAGGAGACTGAGTATCGGAGCAATGTTGATGCTTCTCCATTGGGGCCATCGTGGGGTTATTAAGGCATCTTAGAGTCATTGGTACCCAAGTACGTTTTGTGATGCCTTGTACTTGATAGTGTCGTTTTATTTTGTTTCTCGTTGAACTTGTGGTATCATATTCCGATAGTTAAGATCGAGAATAGTATGAAGTAAGCAAAAATAAAAAGGAGGGGACACCACACGCGGAGGAGAGAGTCGGGCAAATTCCCGTACCATCTCCCCTCCGAAGCAAAAATGTAATATTTTATTGAGTAGTTGCCCTATCGTGCTTAGCGCACCTGTCGAAGGTACAATACATACACTCTTTTGATACACTTTAAATGTGGTTATCCTATTTATTTGCTTTCCAGTTTTCCGAAGTGCCTTCGTAAAAATGAGGTCAGATAGGATGAATTCTTTGTAGTGGGAGTTATGTTGGCTGGGCATAATAGAATTTCAACCGAGTCTTTATGAGATAGATGCCTTCGTAAATAAAACGAGGCAAAATATCTGAATCGTCCTTGAATATTTGTTGCTCCGAGTCCAAGCGAGTGTGATACCTGTATATATCACATAAACAAAATTGTTCGCCCTTGCTCGGAGTTTTCTCCGGCGACATAAGTGCACAATGTTTTATAAGATATAGTCGAATTTATATCAAAGCTTCTTACTAGGAAGGTTCTAGAAATTTAAAATTCAACGTAATCAAAAGAAAGCACAAATGCAAATTTAGTACTATCGACAATGAATCCGATTGAATAAATGATAAAGAGTAATAAGTTTAAACCAAGCAACTTCAGTCATCATCTTAGATTACGCACGCCACATATGATTTTTTACTTTTCAATTATCATGTGACAAGAAGAGTATAGGGATGATTCATTGTGAACTACTGGTTATTCTAACACGTGAATAATTATCGAGAATCACTACTGCTATGCAAAGTAAAATAATGTGCGTTCAGAATAATATAATAGGTAGATAAAATTTGAACATTTCTACTATGGCATATTAACTTACGGTCTATATGACATGGTAGGTATGACATGGTAGGCTTAACTGGATATAAATGTATGTTAATCATGTATATAGTACTAGTTTGAATATGATTGAATTAATAAATGACCGTGCATGCTAAACAAATAGCTAATAAGTGGTGTTTTGTCGAAAATGTGGCACATGGTAGTTGTATAAGGAAAAGGAATATGCATCGTGCAACGATATACGTGTAAGAAGTTATCCGTGATAAATATATAAGTATCGGATCAAGACGGAAGTTAAATGCAATATGCTTGTATTGCACTATAGTGATTGTATTGGATCGAAAGCATGATTCGAACATGAGTTTCAGATTTGATGTAAATGAACCATGTGACTAATTGGTATATAATAATATCTATCAACGATTCAGAATATATCAATCAAGTAATGGTCAGATATGGTTCATTGCACAATTCCAAAGTGACTAAAATGAAGATATGAGCTACCCCTTAACATTCATGGAATGGTGTAAATTGGTCTACCATGAAGAGAGCCTAATTCGGTTCTATTTATTTATCGATGGAAAAATATTTTGTCCGTCGGGATGAACCAAGGCTCTTGAGGAGAAATCATATCGTTGTTATCAACGACGAAAAAGAGTGCTTTTGACGTTTGCCGTCTTATTTTAATAGCACTTTTCACCCGATCAAGCCTTCGTTTTTTTTTTTTTCCTAAAGAAGTTGTATTATCGGAATAATACTATTATACTACACTATTCGTGTTGCTCCTCGAGACTTTTACTGTTATCCTTCAAATAGACTAGTAGGAAGAGAGCTTAACTAGCCGAATTATAGATAGGCATCTATCGGTGAATAACGTGAATCATAATGCACTTTTCATATAGCTAAATGCCAAATTAAAGACACTATGTTACAAGTAAGCGATCACGAATCTCAGTAAATTTCTACGACTATATATCTATAAGAGAAAATTAACATAGTGATTCATGTATTTAAAAGTCAAGACGATAGTGGTACACACCGATTGATAGAAGCATGGTGAATAGTAAATAGTTAGAAGATGCAATTATCTCCTAAGCACCGTTATCAGGCATCAGGTTAGTATGATGACTTGTTTTTATTTATTTATATTTTTTCTTAGGAAGCGCACATTGCTAGAAAGTAGAGATAATGAAAACTAATGAGAGTGTTCTCATTCTAGTGTGATGGGATTACTTATATGATTCGTACCAAAGAAAAGAGGTATTAGTCGTATAATTATGCACTTATATGATTCGTACCAAAGAAAAGAGGTATTAGTCGTATAATTATGCACTTAAATAGCCACATAAAAGTATAGGATAATGTAGTCTGCAAAAAAAAAATAATTGTCATACCATGGTGGTCATTATATTCTCGATAGTAGTGACTGAAATAAACACTATTTATTATTATTATTATTATTTTTTTTTTAACGATCTGGAATGTATTGTGAATTGCTTTCGTCTTCTAATAAAGATTATGAAATAATTTTGCGGGCCTTGTGTCAATAGCGAATTAATTATCATTTGTGCAACAAGTCTTATTTGTGTGAGAGTATACAACTATGAGCTATTGATAATAAAAGTATCGTAGAGATAAAGTTTTTAAGATCGTGCGCCTACTATGTATGGGTGAGAAACCCAAGGCCATTATATAAGGAAGATTCCTCTTGTCTATTGCCACAAAATACAATTCAGTGAATTTATTTTATAAGGCTGAGCTAGAGTTTATAACTTTCACTCCTTAGTAATTCACGAGCATAAGATACATAATATTGTATCCTTATTTTATTCTCTAAACATCATATAGAAAACAGATAGTTTACCTATTCAAAACTAATAAATAATTTGTAATTTAAGTACTGTATCCGGGCATGACTTTGTAAGAGATGGAAACTTATGGAACTACTTTTATAACTATCACCAGACATTAGGCTAATAAATCCGTTCATAATATTGTACTTAGAAACTAGAATTGAACGGACCATACGATTGGTGCGAAGACTATTATTTATTTGGCATATTCAGTCTATGATTATTTATGTCACAGATAGAAAACAGAAAAAAATAGTGGGTGATAGGAAACTCACTAGTAATTGTCGAGTCCTTCTCTTACTTCCCCTTTTTTTTTAAAGGCACAGTGGGATAAACCATACTTTCTCGCAAATCTCAAGCAATAGGAAAAAGAATCCAGATCTAAAAATTTCCTTCTAACCCCTAGCCAAGTCTTATTTTATAGGAAAAGAAGCTTTCAAGGATAGTAATTAGAAAATTTTAGAATTGTCACATGGATCTCCAAGACTGGAATCAAATCGTTCAAGGTTGGAGAAAGGAAGACTTACCTTTGCGGCCGTATCACCCCCATGAGCGGTAGCGCGTTGTGAATCAAAGAAGAGATCTGGATTCGGGATCCGAGAAACTGAACTCTCGTTTTCTCAGGCTACTCTACCCCTGAATTGAAGGTTTGAACTCCCATGCAATACCTTAAACATCCGATTCCCTTTCCCCTTTTATTTCTTCTGTTTTTTTTTAACGGATCTGCTCCTCTCTTTTTTCTTTCTATCTTTTTTATTTTTCTCTTTTGTTTCTTCAGTACAGTGCATGAAATTGAAGCACAATACCTCACAAATAGATGTGGATGATTGAGAGGTTCCGGAGGATTGAATCACCGGCGGTAATCCGTGGAATTTCAACCACAGAAATCCACTTGCATGTCCTGGAATGAGTAAAGTGTTGTCTAATTTGGATTTATCTCCGCTGGACAGAGGTGATCTGATGATGAATTCAAGCCCGCGTTCTTCTTTTTCCAGGAAGATTTGCCGATGCGTGCTGGAACAGGGGCCATTGATTCGCCCCTTTTTTTATTTTATTTTTAGAATACTTGTTGCGCAAACGACCTCTTGGTATACAACTGAGTCAACCACCAAGAGCCACGATAACCAGGGGCGGACCCAAGAATTTTTTCTACCCCGGGCTAAACCAAAATAAAAAAACACGAGTTTGGGTAGCGTAGGAGTAGTGAGTTGCTAAAACTTATTTGTATCTTTCAATCAGGATATACATAATATAATAACATCACATATCTTAAATATAGATAAATTTACTCTTGAATCTTTAATAATTAAAAATTATGTAATAACATAATCAAATTTAGATTAATTTTGATGTTATATTTAAAAGATGTAAGAGTACTTTTACATAGTTTTATGCAGCAATCTAAGTTTATATTTTAGAATTTAAGTTGACCATTCGTTTTAACTGCAGCAAGCGACTTTTATATATGGATTGTGAAAAGGTTTTCCCTATTTTGGGCAAAAGTAATAATGAAATTGGGTCTTTTGGCATAAATGGTAATAGTGGGCCGATAGAGAAGTGAAGTGTGGTTTTATTTTTAAATATAATACTGGACTGAAAATGAAAAGGAACTAAATTTTAATAGATTATTAGCAGGCTGGGCCCAAAAACTATTAATACTACTTGGCAATGATAAATTCACCCCGGGCTGGAGCCCAGGTTAGACCTCTACCTGGGCCCGCCCCTGACGATAACTGGTTGGAGGTATATCTGACTGAATTCGAGCCCTCTGTTTTCATGTCTCTTAAGCATAACTTTCGGGGATGAATATTTGTTTTGCCCTCTTTTTTTGTTTTACTTATGACTTCTCTTGCGTCTACTTCTATAAAGAAATTGAATTTCCTAGTATATGTTGCTATTTGATTTTGAATTCAGTAAAAAATCCTCCGGGTGTATGTTAGGCTTCTCAAAATGGGATTTCTGAGATTGAATATGAGTATGCCCCTCTTTTTCCTTTGCAGCGTGTAACAAAAAATCGGACAGATATGCTACTGCATGTACCGTACATACCTTGAGCAAATAATACTTAGAAGAGTTTCTCTCGTTGTCGTATCATCTAAGTTGCTGCTTAATCTTTGATTTTGGCAGCGATCTCCTCGGGTTTACTCAAGGATTCAACGGCGTTCCCACAGACGGCGCCATTTGGTAACGCATCGATCCGTCGTGCCTGCTAGCTTTACGGAGGGAGCGTTTGATTTGTTCGGAACGCCAATCCCGACCCGAGGAAAGTGGTGGTTTTTAATAGATTTGCGGCTGGACTCGGATGAATTCCGAGGTGCCTACGTATCCCACGATCGGGGAATCAAGCCACTCGTAGTTCCATTTTGGGTTGTAAAGTGTTGTTATTGAATATGAGTTTTGTTGTAGTAAGGTGATCTTGTATTGATCTTTGTTGGAGTTTTGATCTTGTATAGAACTTGTTCAGACTGCTCTCGTGAAGCCGAGAGAGATGAATTATATTATTCCTCCTTTGTTGGACTATGAGAGCCGTGAGCTTATCTTGAATTAGTGGAAGAATATTTCTTTTGTGTAGAAGATCACTCCTCCTCTACTCTCAAGAAGAAGATCACTTTTATAGAGTTATACTCCTCATTGCATGTATCTACAAGTTTGTGTATCTAGGTGTCAATATATGTAGTTAGCTATGTTTTTATGTAACTAGGTGGGAGGCTTGTTAAATTGAGCATGTGTTAAATTCTAAATATAATACTTATGTTAATTGCAGTTATGTCCTTCTAAATGTATAAATTTTACATGCGACCCTTCTTTAATATGTAGTGACAAAATTGTGTACTACTATATGAATTGAACCGTAGGACAATACGATGCCGTTACAAATATACATTGTGTACACACATATATAGCCGTTATAAAGTAAAATGGTCGAACCATCGTAACTTATATTTTTAGTACGGATATTTCTACCCGTTAACAAAAGGAAAACCAAGTTTTGGATTTTTTTCTCTCCGAGTGCAAGGTATAAATGTATATATGATGTAAAAAATCCAAATGGGAAACAGATCTGAATCATGTAATTAAGCAGTTAAAGGTGTTTAGAACAAAAAAATGGGATTTCAATATTGGGCTTCTTTTCTTTATGTTTGGAGCAGTAAGTTCAGCCTATATTAGATGGACTACAAATAATCTTCTCATGGCTGAAATATATATATATATAGTTACAAGCCCAAGGCTGATCCCGGGCTGTAGCCCAGGTTATATTTGGGCTTGGGCCCGCCCCTGGATAGCACCTCAACTCTTATAAGTTTCATCTTACAAACTCCTACTTCTTTGTTAAATGTCAATTCAACGTTTTTCACTAAGCAAAAATTTACTCACAAAGGCTGCAGAAATAGTGGAGCATAAGCTTATTTTTTTTACCCAACTAATTTGCAAGTTTAGTATGTTATTATCATTTGCACAGACTTAGTTATTCTATTTTGACCTTTGAACATGATTACGCAACTTTTTCAGTGTTCGATTACAGTTTTTTTTTTCTTTCTTATTTGTTGCAGAAAAATCACGATTGGTTTGAAGACAGAATAAGTTTGTTAACTTTAATTAGCATCATAGAGTTGCCAAATTAAAGAACAGTATGTTAAAATAATATATCAAGGCAAAAAAACTTATGTCTAGAAATTTTAATTGGTAATAACTAGTTTTATTGACCTCAAATACCATTGAAATTGAAATATTCTACCCCTTGGAGTGGCCTAGTTGGTTAAAGAGGATCCTCTCCTTGGTCTCGAGTTCGAATTTCATTGGAAGCGAATTTGATTTTATGCCTTCTAGGTCTGAGCCTGTCACACATGGTTAGTCTAGTGTGGCTTATCTGGTTGGCGCGGTTTGCAGGCTATTTCGTCAACCCGTGGGTTTATCCGGTGCGCACCCAAAGGGTAGCGGCTGAGGGTTCCCACGTCATAAAAAAAATAAAATTGAAATATTCTTTATATCAAGAAAGAAAGTTGCACCCGGTCACCGCGTGCGCCCAGTCGCTAGTGTTAATATTAAAGTTGATAGTAGGAAAGAGAAAAGTATGGGGCTTTAGTTATAAGAAAGAGAAAATAGTGGGAAACCACAAACTATTTAGTAAACACGACTTCTTAATTAAGCCCATAAACCAAGAAGCGAAAATTGAGAATGAATGAGAATAAGAAAGAAAAAGTAATAATAAAGAAACTAAATTAAATTAAAGCTTAAATATTTGTATTGCGTGGTCCCGTAATCTTAGTGTGTGCTTGTTTAATTAGATGATGTACAAACTTGTATGGTTATCATTTTAGCTGCAATAATTAATTTTTTATGCGACTGTATGTTACACGTGTATAATATACTTGAAAGTCCTGATATTAATAATTTTTTTTTATAATTAGGAAGCATTATATCCATTAATTAATTCTGTTGAGGAAGCTGCCGTGGAAGCAAAAAAATTGGAATCTTCACTCCTCGAATTGAAGGTACATTTTTTTTTCTTTCTTTCACCAAAAAAATAAAATAAAAACATATTGAAGGTACTTTTATACATGTTTAATTTTGTGTAGTATGTTTTAAGTTTAATTATCCGTTATTAAAGTGGCTAATATTGAAGAGTTTATGTTTTATTTAAACTAACCCGAATAGACAGTTAGTTAGTATTTCATTAGTGTTATATATATATATATATTATGTTAACTCAATTTGATATACTATTATATATATATATACATTTATTTATTTATTTTTAAAAAATAAATTGGTTAGTCGAATCGATTTGATTCTTAACGTGTGAAATTGAGAATTGAATTTAATGAGGTTCGATCCAAGAGCAAAGACCATAAATTAAATCAAATCAAACATTCGATTCGGTTTTTAGATCGATTTCTTTCATTGATTTCAAACGACTCGATTGATCAATCCATCTTGCACGCCCCTATTTCTAAATAAAGTTGGACCCTTGGCAAAAGGAGATTGGGTCTAGGCCCGACTCTCTCTTCCACATGTCTCGTAAATGTTAACTATAAGTTTATAGCTAATTATAGTTTCATTCTTGTTGATTGACTTTGTACATATAACTAACTTTTGTTTTTTTTAACCAGAACTTTGAAATGACACATCTCTTAATTTCTCTCCTCGGTTTCTTCACAATTCTCCACCTAAAGATCTCATTCGCCATGGTTAAAACTCATATTGTACATATAAGCCTTCCGAAAGGAATGGATTTTGTACACCACGACGAGTTGGATAACCTCTATTCCTCCTACTTGCCCAACAATGACAAGGCACGAATAATTCACAGTTACAAGAAAGTCATAACTGGTTTTACGACAGAATTATCTCCCGAGGAATTGAAAGAAATGGAGAAAAAGAAAGGTTTCTTATTTGCGACGCTAGAAAAAAAAATACAAGGTGCACACAACTCATAGCCCAAGCTTTATGGGATTGTCTAAAGATATTGGCGCGTGGCCAAAGATTGCAGATTTTGGAAAGGGTGTCATTATCGGAGTTTTAGACTCTGGGATCACGCCCAATCACCCTTCATTCAACGATGAAGACATGCCACCACCCCCTTCTAAGTGGAGAGGTGAATGTGAAGTTGTCACAAGTTGTAATAACAAGCTCATTGGTGCCAGGAATTTCCTAGATTTTGGGTAACCTATTGATGAGATTGGACATGGTACCCACACTTCAAGCACTACTACAGGGAACTTCGTTCAAGGTGCCAATATTTTCGGTCAAGCTAATGGCACTGCATCTGACATAGCCCTTTTTGCGCACGTAGCCATGTATAAAGTGTGTAGACGACGACAATGTAACGGCGGGGCAATACTAGCAGCCATGGATGCTGTTATCCAGGATGGGGTTGATATCCTATCAATATCACTCAGTGACGATGATTTTACTCTTCCCTTCTACAACCATTCCATTGTTATAGGTGCATTTGTGGCTTCTAGACAAGGGATATTTGTTAGCTGCTCAGCTGGAAATTCTGGCCCCCTTAGTTCTACGGTGGACAATGTAGCACCATGGATCCTCACCGTGGGTGCTAGCATAAGTAATAGAAAACTTGGTGTGGTTGTGCGACTTGGCAATAGTGATGAGCTTGAAGGCGATCGAGGCAGCTTCCCAGTTAAGCGACTTTTTTTCATTTTCGTCGTCGTTGGTTGATGCGGGCATGAATCACTTGAGAAAGCTAAGATCAATGAAAATATTGTACTTTGCGAGGGAATGGGTAATGAACTTGAAACTGGGGTAATGTTGAAAGATGCGGGTGCTGCCGCGGTGATTTGGGTTAGTGGGGAGACATTAGGAAACACACTTTTGATAGACCTGCATTGCGTAGTACCATCCATAAAAGTGAATACCATCCATAAAAAGTGAGTTATGCTTCTGGAGAAAACATTAAAGCATACATCCAATCCACATCTGTACCTACGGCGACCATCTTATTCGGAGGGACAATATTAGGAGATAAATTATCTCCATCGGTCGCATCGTTCTCATTGCGAGGGCCAAGTGTGCCAAGTCCAGGAATATAATTGGCCCTGGTGTTAATATCTTGGCAGCTTGGCACGTACACACACACATACATATATTACTTAACTTTAGCTTAATTTGGTACAGTACATGAAATTCTTTTGGTGTACATTACCATGACTAAAATACAAGAAACTTGCACGAAAATAATATATAGGATAATTGACAACCGGTTACCAAAGAGATTCTAATATATAGGAAACTTGCACTTAAATATTCCCCTAATTCCATCTCAAAACGATACCCACGTACATAAAAATATATATGTATATATATATATATATATACATGATTCTAAAATTGGTACAGTACATGACTAAAATATAAGAAACTTGCACGAAAATAATATATAGGATAATTGACAACCGGTTACCAAAGAGATTCTAATATATAGGAAACTTGCACTTAAATATTCCCCTAATTCCATCTCATGAAAGCGATACCCACGTTCATAAAAATATATATGTATATATATATATATATATATATATAATTAAGTGCATGTGGACGTTGTTTCATAAATTAATTATTTGCGTCTAATTAAGTAATACGCTGCGTGGTTGCGACATAATTAAGTGCATATAATAGTTAAGTTCCTATATATTAATACTAAATATATATTAGCTTAAGTTAAGCAGTATTATTATTATACATATATATATTATTAAGTTGGTGTCGACCTTTTCAAAGTCATTCAAAATATGATTGAAAATTGTGGCGGAAAAAGGTTTTGTCGTCATTTCTTTTTGATATTATCGTTATTCAATATATTTTTTTAAAAGCGAAGAAATAAAAAATAAAAATAAAAATAAAAATTGGAATGCAATTTGGGAGTGAGGTTTAATCTATTGAAAGGGCCCGCTCGTACAGCTTTACTTTAATTTACTCCATAATTGGGAACAATTGGGAAAAGTATTTATGTTCAATAACATTTTTATAATTAATAGCACAATAACATTCTTATGATGTGTCCTAAAAATGTTCCTGGAATATCTTTGTTTAATTTTGATAAGATATCGCAAGGCTAAGCAAACTTTAGGCGGTTAAACATTTTACCCAATTTCGTCGTAATTCCTATACTACTTAAATTATTATTTAGTGGCATGTTTTTATTCTTATTTTTATTTATAATTTTAACCCAACACTTTCGTTAATTTATGAGTACGATAACTAATTTATGGTATATAAAAGTTATTTCGTATTGGGCTTTAGTTTTTATTAATTAAAAATTCTGAATATAGAAAAAAATGACGTAGGATATATAAGAAAGCATGACCCCCTGAGATATATAAGAAAGAGTATTATTTATCCCTTAGCTTATAGGATAATAATCCCACTTTGTAGATCTTTATTGATGACAAAATATCATTTCTGAAGTAGGATATATATATATATATATATATATATATTAATTCATTATTTACGCATCATTTTTAGTATTCTCTTAGTCGCACTACATACCGTCATGTTTACTATTCATTAGAGCAAATAATCCGAATTCCCAAATCATTAGAGCAATGTATGTAAGGTCTATATTCACATATATGGAAATACACAAAGGAGAGTTAGAGGTATTTTGATGCATCATGCATGTTCTTTTATTCGACTTTTGGTGTACGTCACCATGACTAGAATATAGGAAATTAGCACGGAAATAATATATATAGGAAAATTGACAACCGGTTATCGATCTAATTAAGAGATTCTAATATATATAGGAAACTTGCACGGAAAGAAATTTTTATTTCAAATGTTTGTGGAATATATGGTCAATTTTGAAATTGACCATAGATTCTAATGTATTTTGAAATTGTCACTCCTCAAATTGAAGGTAACTTTTAGATCACATATAGTTCAAAACCTCTATTTTTTTTTTAATTTACACAAAAAGTTTACAATTTTTTAATCCAATCCATTGTTTATATTCTCATTTTGCCCCCTTTCATTTGTACAAGGATTAATTACATGGACTTCTGACAAGCACGATGTTCGGGTCCCATCATGTCTCCGGTTGGTTCTTTATTTGTATGTGTGTTTGTATACGTCATTCTGTTGCTTTAGAAAATTAATGTAACTTCATATTATTAATAAAAACATTTATTATGTATACACTCGTGTTATGAATTAAAGCAACTTCATAAATGTTGAAATAATGACTCAAATAATATTGATTATTTTGACATACATATTGAACAAAAAGTTTACAATTTTAACTATATCAAAAGGAAATAGCTTGTTCAAACCAAACGCGCGCAGAACAATCAAAGTTAATAAATCGTGTTTTTTGCACTTGGATACATTTTTTTGAAAAAAAAAAACAAAAACAAAAACTCATTCTAGAAGCTACCACAATTTTCTAGTTTTAGCTTATCAATTTTATTTTATTTCATTTCTACACAAATTTAGTCAAATTTTATGAAATTATTTATAAATAGAACAGATTATATTCGAAACATATTTCAAAGAAAAGGAAAGAAAAAAAGACTTCTAAACCCCTGAGGTTGACCATGGCGACAAGTGAGATTCGTTCCTCTTCGGAGCTCCTCCGCCTCATCGATCATTCAGTTTTAGCTATTGTTCGTGTAATTTCGATTTTGTTTTTAAATATACAAAGGTCGCATTTGAATTTGATAGATAAATATCAGTAGCTATTGCACGTGTAATTAATTTCGATTTTGTGGCATTTGATTGATATCAATCATTAACTTCCGTTAGTGTTTGTTGATGAACTGAATGTGTTGTTATTATGTGATTATATTTAGTTTTTGATATCAAGATAGGAATATAATTTCCTTCCAATAATGTCCATCCATACTTTTTTTTTTATTTTAGGTTTAATTCCAATCAATTGATATAATGAGAAAACTCCACAAGACTCTCAAAAAGTCAATAAATCTCTGGTTGTGTATGTGATTGGACTTGAGCCTCTCAGTTTGCTCATATATGATGTATGCTGTTGGTATCTTCTTTTTCTTTTGCTTATGGAAACTTGGAATTATATACAATTGTATGTCAGATATCTAAACTAATTTCCTTTATATGGTGCGGTGGGGTATGCTTACTTCTTCTCTAACCAAATACGTAGAGGTATAGTTTATGGAGACCAACCAAGAAATATGTGAGTTTTCAAGTAGATCGAGTCTCTTGTCGTTTTAGTTTCTGATATAATGCATGACCGACGCTTTCTGTTGCAGGCTTGATCTCTATTTACAAAAAAACATTGATGGACCAAAGTTTGTTACAGGTGGAGCTTGGATAATTGAGTATGCAATCATTCTTGTTCTGTCTGGATTATATGTCTAAACTATTGACTCTGTAGACCTTCTGTTAAATGATGCTTATTCATGTTTCGGACAAATATAGAACGTGAAAACTATAGTTTCTAGTAATTGATCAACCCCCAGGGCATATGGCAATCACTTATCCTTGTTAGCCTATTGATCAGTGAGTGACATAGAAGTGAGATGATTCGGTCTTTCCAATGATTGGCGAGTTATTATTTTTCTTCTTTCTTTGAACTGTAACAACTGAACTTAGCTAAATTTGGTTGAGGAGATGGAGAGTAATGATGTTTATAAAAAGGATGTTGTTGCAGAATATAGGTGGAACAACCTACGTAATAAGATTATATGTTCATGCGTGGGAATCGTGTTTGTTACTAACTCCTTGGTACACATACATGTAAGAAATAGCTATTTTTGGGTGCTGCAGTTATAACTAATTTATGAGTACTATAACTAATTTATGGTATATAAAACTTATGTATTTTTGTATTGGGCTTTTGTTTTTATTAATTCAAAATACTGAATATAGAAAAAAATGACGTAGGATATATAAGAAATTAAACATGACCCCCTCAGATATATAAGAAAGAGTATTATTTATCCCTTAGCTTATAGGATAATAATCCCACTTTGTAGATCTTTATTGATGACAAAATATCATTTCTGAAGTAGGATATATATATATATATATATATATATATATATTAATTCATTATTTACGCATCATTTTTAGTATTCTCTTAGTCGCACTACATACCGTCATGTTTACTATTCATTAGAGCAAATAATCCGAATTCCCAAATCATTAGAGCAATGTATGTAAGGTCTATATTCACATATATGGAAATACACAAAGGAGAGTTAGAGGTATTTTGATGCATCATGCATGTTCTTTTATTCGACTTTTGGTGTACGTCACCATGACTAGAATATAGGAAATTAGCACGGAAATAATATATATAGGAAAATTGACAACCGGTTATCGATCTAATTAAGAGATTCTAATATATATAGGAAACTTGCACGGAAAGAATTTTTTATTTCAAATGTTTGTGGAATATATGGTCAATTTTGAAATTGACCTTAGATTCTAATGTATTTTGAAATTGTCACTCCTCAAATTGAAGGTAACTTTTAGATCACATATAGTTCAAAACCTCTATTTTTTTTTAATTTACACAAAAAGTTTACAATTTTTTAATCCCATCCATTGTTTATATTCTCATTTTGCCCCCTTTCATTTGTACAAGGATTAATTACATGGACTTCTGACAAGCACGATGTTCGGGTCCCATCATGTCTCCGGTTGGTTCTTTATTAGTATGTGTGTTTGTATACGTCATTCTGTTGCTTTAGAAAATTAATGTAACTTCATATTATTAATAAAAACATTTATTATGTATACACTCGTGTTATGAATTAAAGCAACTTCATAAATGTTGAAATAATGACTCAAATAATATTGATTATTTTGACATACATATTGAACAAAAAGTTTACAATTTTAACTATATCAAAAGGAAATAGCTTGTTCAAACCAAACGCGCGCAGAACAATCAAAGTTAATAAATCGTGTTTTTTGCACTTGGATACATTTTTTTGAAAAAAAAAAACAAAAACAAAAACTCATTCTAGAAGCTACCACAATTTTCTAGTTTTAGCTTATCAATTTTATTTTATTTCATTTCTACACAAATTTAGTCAAATTTTATGAAATTATTTATAAATAGAACAGATTATATTCGAAACATATTTCAAAGAAAAGGAAAGAAAAAAAGACTTCTAAACCCCTGAGGTTGACCATGGCGACAAGTGAGATTCGTTCCTCTTCGGAGCTCCTCCGCCTCATCGATCATTCAGTTTTAGCTATTGTTCGTGTAATTTCGATTTTGTTTTTAAATATACAAAGGTCGCATTTGAATTTGATAGATAAATATCAGTAGCTATTGCACGTGTAATTAATTTCGATTTTGTGGCATTTGATTGATATCAATCATTAACTTCCGTTAGTGTTTGTTGATGAACTGAATGTGTTGTTATTATGTGATTATATTTAGTTTTTGATATCAAGATAGGAATATAATTTCCTTCCAATAATGTCCATCCATACTTTTTTTTTTATTTTAGGTTTAATTCCAATCAATTGATATAATGAGAAAACTCCACAAGACTCTCAAAAAGTCAATAAATCTCTGGTTGTGTATGTGATTGGACTTGAGCCTCTCAGTTTGCTCATATATGATGTATGCTGTTGGTATCTTCTTTTTCTTTTGCTTATGGAAACTTGGAATTATATACAATTGTATGTCAGATATCTAAACTAATTTCCTTTATATGGTGCGGTGGGGTATGCTTACTTCTTCTCTAACCAAATACGTAGAGGTATAGTTTATGGAGACCAACCAAGAAATATGTGAGTTTTCAAGTAGATCGAGTCTCTTGTCGTTTTAGTTTCTGATATAATGCATGACCGACGCTTTCTGTTGCAGGCTTGATCTCGATTTACAAAAAAACATTGATGGACCAAAGTTTGTTACAGGTGGAGCTTGGATAATTGAGTATGCAATCATTCTTGTTCTGTCTGGATTATATGTCTAAACTATTGACTCTGTAGACCTTCTGTTAAATGATGCTTATTCATGTTTCGGACAAATATAGAACGTGAAAACTATAGTTTCTAGTAATTGATCAACCCCCAGGGCATATGGCAATCACTTATCCTTGTTAGCCTATTGATCAGTGAGTGACATAGAAGTGAGATGATTCGGTCTTTCCAATGATTGGCGAGTTATTATTTTTCTTCTTTCTTTGAACTGTAACAACTGAACTTAGCTAAATTTGGTTGAGGAGATGGAGAGTAATGATGTTTATAAAAAGGATGTTGTTGCAGAATATAGGTGGAACAACCTACGTAATAAGATTATATGTTCATGCGTGGGAATCGTGTTTGTTACTAACTCCTTGGTACACATACATGTAAGAAATAGCTATTTTTGGGTGCTGCAGTTATAACTAATTTATGAGTACTATAACTAATTTATGGTATATAAAACTTATGTATTTTTGTATTGGGCTTTTGTTTTTATTAATTCAAAATACTGAATATAGAAAAAAATGACGTAGGATATATAAGAAATTAAACATGACCCCCTCAGATATATAAGAAAGAGTATTATTTATCCCTTAGCTTATAGGATAATAATCCCACTTTGTAGATCTTTATTGATGACAAAATATCATTTCTGAAGTAGGATATATATATATATATATATATATATATATATATATATTAATTCATTATTTACGCATCATTTTTAGTATTCTCTTAGTCGCACTACATACCGTCATGTTTACTATTCATTAGAGCAAATAATCCGAATTCCCAAATCATTAGAGCAATGTATGTAAGGTCTATATTCACATATATGGAAATACACAAAGGAGAGTTAGAGGTATTTTGATGCATCATGCATGTTCTTTTATTCGACTTTTGGTGTACGTCACCATGACTAGAATATAGGAAATTAGCACGGAAATAATATATATAGGAAAATTGACAACCGGTTATCGATCTAATTAAGAGATTCTAATATATATAGGAAACTTGCACGGAAAGAATTTTTTATTTCAAATGTTTGTGGAATATATGGTCAATTTTGAAATTGACCTTAGATTCTAATGTATTTTGAAATTGTCACTCCTCAAATTGAAGGTAACTTTTAGATCACATATAGTTCAAAACCTCTATTTTTTTTTAATTTACACAAAAAGTTTACAATTTTTTAATCCCATCCATTGTTTATATTCTCATTTTGCCCCCTTTCATTTGTACAAGGATTAATTACATGGACTTCCGACAAGCACGATGTTCGGGTCCCATCATGTCTCCGGTTGGTTCTTTATTAGTATGTGTGTTTGTATACGTCATTCTGTTGCTTTAGAAAATTAATGTAACTTCATATTATTAATAAAAACATTTATTATGTATACACTCGTGTTATGAATTAAAGCAACTTCATAAATGTTGAAATAATGACTCAAATAATATTGATTATTTTGACATACATATTGAACAAAAAGTTTACAATTTTAACTATATCAAAAGGAAATAGCTTGTTCAAACCAAACGCGCGCAGAACAATCAAAGTTAATAAATCGTGTTTTTTGCACTTGGATACATTTTTTTGAAAAAAAAAAACAAAAACAAAAACTCATTCTAGAAGCTACCACAATTTTCTAGTTTTAGCTTATCAATTTTATTTTATTTCATTTCTACACAAATTTAGTCAAATTTTATGAAATTATTTATAAATAGAACAGATTATATTCGAAACATATTTCAAAGAAAAGGAAAGAAAAAAAGACTTCTAAACCCCTGAGGTTGACCATGGCGACAAGTGAGATTCGTTCCTCTTCGGAGCTCCTCCGCCTCATCGATCATTCATTTTTAGCTATTGCTCGTGTAATTTCGATTTTGTTTTTAAATATACAAAGGTCGCATTTGAATTTGATAGATAAATATCAGTAGCTATTGCACGTGTAATTAATTTCGATTTTGTGGCATTTGATTGATATCAATCATTAACTTCCGTTAGTGTTTGTTGATGAACTGAATGTGTTGTTATTATGTGATTATATTTAGTTTTTGATATCAAGATAGGAATATAATTTCCTTCCAATAAAGTCCATCCATACTTTTTTTTTTTTAATTTTAGGTTTAATTCCAATCAATTGATATAATGAGAAAACTCCACAAGACTCTCAAAAAGTCAATAAATCTCTGGTTGTGTATGTGATTGGACTTGAGCCTCTCAGTTTGCTCATATATGATGTATGCTGTTGGTATCTTCTTTTTCTTTTGCTTATGGAAACTTGGGATTATATACAATTGTATGTCAGATATCTAAACTAATTTCCTTTATATGGTGCGGTGGGGTATGCTTACTTCTTCTCTAACCAAATACGTAGAGGTATAGTTTATGGAGACCAACCAAGAAATATGTGAGTTTTCAAGTAGATCGAGTCTCTTGTCGTTTTAGTTTCTGATATAATGCACGACCGACGCTTTCTGTTGCAGGCTTGATCTCTATTTACAAAAAAACATTGATGGACCAAAGTTTGTTACAGGTGGAGCTTGGATAATTGAGTATGCAATCATTCTTGTTCTGTCTGGATTATATGTCTAAACTATTGACTCTGTAGACCTTCTGTTAAATGATGCTTATTCATGTTTCGGACAAATATAGAACGTGAAAACTATAGTTTCTAGTAATTGATCAACCCCCAGGGCATATGGCAATCACTTATCCTTGTTAGCCTATTGATCAGTGAGTGACATAGAAGTGAGATGATTCGGTCTTTCCAATGATTGGCGAGTTATTATTTTTCTTCTTTCTTTGAACTGTAACAACTGAACTTAGCTAAATTTGGTTGAGGAGATGGAGAGTAATGATGTTTATAAAAAGGATGTTGTTGCAGAATATAGGTGGAACAACCTACGTAATAAGATTATATGTTCATGCGTGGGAATCGTGTTTGTTACTAACTCCTTGGTACACATACATGTAAGAAATAGCTATTTTTGGGTGCTGCAGTTATAACTAATTTATGAGTACTATAACTAATTTATGGTATATAAAACTTATGTATTTTTGTATTGGGCTTTTGTTTTTATTAATTCAAAATACTGAATATAGAAAAAAATGACGTAGGATATATAAGAAATTAAACATGACCCCCTCAGATATATAAGAAAGAGTATTATTTATCCCTTAGCTTATAGGATAATAATCCCACTTTGTAGATCTTTATTGATGACAAAATATCATTTCTGAAGTAGGATATATATATATATATATATATATTAATTCATTATTTACGCATCATTTTTTGTATTCTCTTAGTCGCACTACATACCGTCATGTTTACTATTCATTAGAGCAAATAATCCGAATTCCCAAATCATTAGAGCAATGTATGTAAGGTCTATATTCACATATATGGAAATACACAAAGGAGAGTTAGAGGTATTTTGATGCATCATGCATGTTCTTTTATTCGACTTTTGGTGTACGTCACCATGACTAGAATATAGGAAACTAGCACGAAAATAATATATATATAGGAAAATTGACAACCGGTTATCAATCTAATTAAGAGATTCTAATATATATAGGAAACTTGCACGGAAAGAAATTTTTATTTCAAATGTTTGTGGAATATATGGTCAATTTTGAAATTGACCATAGATTCTAATGTATTTTGAAATTGTCACTCCTCAAATTGAAGGTAACTTTTAGATCACATATAGTTCAAAGACATCTATTTTTTTTTTAATTTACACAAAAAGTTTACAATTTTTTAATCCCATCCATTGTTTATATTCTCATTTTGCCCCCTTTCATTTGTACAAGGATTAATTACATGGACTTCTGACAAGCATAATGTTCGGGTCCCATCATGTCTCCGGTTGGTTCTTTATTAGTATGTGTGTTTGTATACGTCATTCTGTTGCTTTAGAAAATTAATGTAACTTCATATTATTAATAAAAACATTTATTATGTATACACTCGTGTTATGAATTAAAGCAACTTCATAAATGTTGAAATAATGACTCAAATAATATTGATTATTTTGACATACATATTGAACAAAAAGTTTACAATTTTAACTATATCAAAAGGAAATAGCTTGTTCAAACCAAACGCGCGCAGAACAATCAAAGTTAATAAATCGTGTTTTTTGCACTTGGATACATTTTTTTGAAAAAAAAACAAAAACAAAAACTCATTCTAGAAGCTACCACAATTTTCTAGTTTTAGCATATCAATTTTATTTTATTTCATTTCTACACAAATTTAGTCAAATTTTATGAAATTATTTATAAATAGAACAGATTATATTCGAAACCTATTTCAAAGAAAAGGAAAGAAAAAAAGACTTCTAAACCCCTGAGGTTGACCATGGCGACAAGTGAGATTCGTTCCTCTTCGGAGCTCCTCCGCCTCATCGATCATTCAGTTTTAGCTATTGTTCGTGTAATTTCGATTTTGTTTTTAAATATACAAAGGTCGCATTTGAATTTGATAGATAAATATCAGTAGCTATTGCACGTGTAATTAATTTCGATTTTGTGGCATTTGATTGATATCAATCATTAACTTCCGTTAGTGTTTGTTGATGAACTGAATGTGTTGTTATTATGTGATTATATTTAGTTTTTGATATCAAGATAGGAATATAATTTCCTTCCAATAATGTCCATCCATACTTTTTTTTTTATTTTAGGTTTAATTCCAATCAATTGATATAATGAGAAAACTCCACAAGACTCTCAAAAAGTCAATAAATCTCTGGTTGTGTATGTGATTGGACTTGAGCCTCTCAGTTTGCTCATATATGATGTATGCTGTTGGTATCTTCTTTTTCTTTTGCTTATGGAAACTTGGGATTATATACAATTGTATGTCAGATATCTAAACTAATTTCCTTTATATGGTGCGGTGGGGTATGCTTACTTCTTCTCTAACCAAATACGTAGAGGTATAGTTTATGGAGACCAACCAAGAAATATGTGAGTTTTCAAGTAGATCGAGTCTCTTGTCGTTTTAGTTTCTGATATAATGCATGACCGACGCTTTCTGTTGCAGGCTTGATCTCTATTTACAAAAAAACATTGATGGACCAAAGTTTGTTACAGGTGGAGCTTGGATAATTGAGTATGCAATCATTCTTGTTCTGTCTGGATTATATGTCTAAACTATTGACTCTGTAGACCTTCTGTTAAATGATGCTTATTCATGTTTCGGACAAATATAGAACGTGAAAACTATAGTTTCTAGTAATTGATCAACCCCCAGGGCATATGGCAATCACTTATCCTTGTTAGCCTATTGATCAGTGAGTGACATAGAAGTGAGATGATTCGGTCTTTCCAATGATTGGCGAGTTATTATTTTTCTTCTTTCTTTGAACTGTAACAACTGAACTTAGCTAACTTTGGTTGAGGAGATGGAGAGTAATGATGTTTATAAAAAGGATGTTGTTGCAGAATATAGGTGGAACAACCTACGTAATAAGATTATATGTTCATGCGTGGGAATCGTGTTTGTTACTAACTCCTTGGTACACATACATGTAAGAAATAGCTATTATTGGGTGCTGCAGTTATAACTAATTTATGAGTACTATAACTAATTTATGGTATATAAAACTTATGTATTTTTGTATTGGGCTTTTGTTTTTATTAATTCAAAATACTGAATATAGAAAAAAATGACGTAGGATATATAAGAAATTAAACATGACCCCCTCAGATATATAAGAAAGAGTATTATTTATCCCTTAGCTTATAGGATAATAATCCCACTTTGTAGATCTTTATTGATGACAAAATATCATTTCTGAAGTAGGATATATATATATATATTAATTCATTATTTACGCATCATTTTTAGTATTCTCTTAGTCGCACTACATACCGTCATGTTTACTATTCATTAGAGCAAATAATCCGAATTCCCAAATCATTAGAGCAATGTATGTAAGGTCTATATTCACATATATGGAAATACACAAAGGAGAGTTAGAGGTATTTTGATGCATCATGCATGTTCTTTTATTCGACTTTTGGTGTACGTCACCATGACTAGAATATAGGAAATTAGCACGGAAATAATATATATAGGAAAATTGACAACCGGTTATCGATCTAATTAAGAGATTCTAATATATATAGGAAACTTGCACGGAAAGAATTTTTTATTTCAAATGTTTGTGGAATATATGGTCAATTTTGAAATTGACCTTAGATTCTAATGTATTTTGAAATTGTCACTCCTCAAATTGAAGGTAACTTTTAGATCACATATAGTTCAAAACCTCTATTTTTTTTTAATTTACACAAAAAGTTTACAATTTTTTAATCCCATCCATTGTTTATATTCTCATTTTGCCCCCTTTCATTTGTACAAGGATTAATTACATGGACTTCTGACAAGCACGATGTTCGGGTCCCATCATGTCTCCGGTTGGTTCTTTATTAGTATGTGTGTTTGTATACGTCATTCTGTTGCTTTAGAAAATTAATGTAACTTCATATTATTAATAAAAACATTTATTATGTATACACTCGTGTTATGAATTAAAGCAACTTCATAAATGTTGAAATAATGACTCAAATAATATTGATTATTTTGACATACATATTGAACAAAAAGTTTACAATTTTAACTATATCAAAAGGAAATAGCTTGTTCAAACCAAACGCGCGCAGAACAATCAAAGTTAATAAATCGTGTGTTTTGCACTTGGATACATTTTTTTGAAAAAAAAACAAAAACAAAAACTCATTCTAGAAGCTACCACAATTTTCTAGTTTTAGCTTATCAATTTTATTTTATTTCATTTCTACACAAATTTAGTCAAATTTTATGAAATTATTTATAAATAGAACAGATTATATTCGAAACCTATTTCAAAGAAAAGGAAAGAAAAAAAGACTTCTAAACCCCTGAGGTTGACCATGGCGACAAGTGAGATTCGTTCCTCTTCGGAGCTCCTCCGCCTCATCGATCATTCAGTTTTAGCTATTGTTCGTGTAATTTCGATTTTGTTTTTAAATATACAAAGGTCGCATTTGAATTTGATAGATAAATATCAGTAGCTATTGCACGTGTAATTAATTTCGATTTTGTGGCATTTGATTGATATCAATCATTAACTTCCGTTAGTGTTTGTTGATGAACTGAATGTGTTGTTATTATGTGATTATATTTAGTTTTTGATATCAAGATAGGAATATAATTTCCTTCCAATAAAGTCCATCCATACTTTTTTTTTTAATTTTAGGTTTAATTCCAATCAATTGATATAATGAGAAAACTCCACAAGACTCTCAAAAAGTCAATAAATCTCTGGTTGTGTATGTGATTGGACTTGAGCCTCTCAGTTTGCTCATATATGATGTATGCTGTTGGTATCTTCTTTTTCTTTTGCTTATGGAAACTTGGGATTATATACAATTGTATGTCAGATATCTAAACTAATTTCCTTTATATGGTGCGGTGGGGTATGCTTACTTCTTCTCTAACCAAATACGTAGAGGTATAGTTTATGGAGACCAACCAAGAAATATGTGAGTTTTCAAGTAGATCGAGTCTCTTGTCGTTTTAGTTTCTGATATAATGCATGACCGACGCTTTCTGTTGCAGGCTTGATCTCTATTTACAAAAAAACATTGATGGACCAAAGTTTGTTACAGGTGGAGCTTGGATAATTGAGTATGCAATCATTCTTGTTCTGTCTGGATTATATGTCTAAACTATTGACTCTGTAGACCTTCTGTTAAATGATGCTTATTCATGTTTCGGACAAATATAGAACGTGAAAACTATAGTTTCTAGTAATTGATCAACCCCCAGGGCATATGGCAATCACTTATCCTTGTTAGCCTATTGATCAGTGAGTGACATAGAAGTGAGATGATTCGGTCTTTCCAATGATTGGCGAGTTATTATTTTTCTTCTTTCTTTGAACTGTAACAACTGAACTTAGCTAAATTTGGTTGAGGAGATGGAGAGTAATGATGTTTATAAAAAGGATGTTGTTGCAGAATATAGGTGGAACAACCTACGTAATAAGATTATATGTTCATGCGTGGGAATCGTGTTTGTTACTAACTCCTTGGTACACATACATGTAAGAAATAGCTATTATTGGGTGCTGCAGTTATAACTAATTTATGAGTACTATAACTAATTTATGGTATATAAAACTTATGTATTTTTGTATTGGGCTTTTGTTTTTATTAATTCAAAATACTGAATATAGAAAAAAATGACGTAGGATATATAAGAAATTAAACATGACCCCCTCAGATATATAAGAAAGAGTATTATTTATCCCTTAGCTTATAGGATAATAATCCCACTTTGTAGATCTTTATTTATGACAAAATATCATTTCTGCATTGCGGTCCCTATTAACATTAGTATTGACATTAACATTGTCAATAGGGACCACAATGCAGTCCCTATTGACCCGTTGACAATAGGGACCGCATTGCAGTCCCTATTGACAACACTAATATCAATAGGGACTACAATGCAGTCCCTATTGACCTGTTGCCAATAGGGACCGCAATGCGGTCCCTATTGACACTATTGAAATTAGCGTTGTTAATAGGGACCGCATTGTGGTCCCTATTGTCCATATTTGTGACCTAATTCCGGTCCCTACTAATATTCATCTTTTAAAATCGATATTTTAAGATGGTTCGAGGTGCCGCGTTGTTTGTTTAGTTCATAATAACCATTATAATAGTTCAAATAACAATAATTACAACGATGCATTGTAAATCCAAATATTATGTGAGGAGAACGGACCGCTTTGAAGATTCTCTTACTATTTTGTACGACGAATGTCATAATGACAAACTAATTCTATATACATATGTAAGTATAATAATTACTTGATCTTATGATTATACCTCATAATCATATCTATTCTAACATTAGTGAAGTAAAGCATAAAAACGAATAACATCTACAACTAACTAGTAGCGATTAGATGTAGAACATGAAATATATCTTGAACGTTAATAACTGGCTCAATGTCAATCAATCTATTAATTCACACTAAACTACTATGAGGTTAGTTTGGCAATCATTTATTACTTCAATTCACATGTTACAATGATTTTGGTTACTAAGAATCACAAACATACCAACATCAATATGACAAAATCGATTGTAAAGTATGAATATTAGTAGGGACCACAATTCGGTCCCTATTGAGTTAATAGCGACCGCAATTCGGTCCCTATTGACATTAGCGTAGTCAATAGGGACCGCATTGCGGTCCCTATTAACTCAATAGGGACCGCAATGCGGTCCCTAGTAATATTCATACTTTAAAATCGATGAATATTATTAGGGACCGCACATAGGTCCCTAAAATAGCAACAAGGACCGCATTGCAGTCACTAAAAAAATTTAGTGACCTAAATTGGGTCCCTAATTATTATTAGTGACCTAAATGCGGTCACTGAAATCCAAAATTTTGAAATTTAGGCAAAACTTTTAGGCGGGATTGAGGGGGAAATTTGAATTTGACGAAAATTTGAAAATTTCACCCAATTCCAAAATTTGAGTCAATAGCGACCGCAATTCGGTCCCTATTGACATTAGCGTAGTCAATAGGGACCGCATTGCGGTCCCTATTGACATTAGCGTTGTTAATAGGGACCGCAATGCGGTCCCTATTAACATTAAGTTGTCAATAGGGACCGCAATGCGGTCCCTATTGTTTATATTTGTGACCTAATTGCGGTTCCTACTAATATTCATACTTTAAAATCGAAATTTTAAGATGGTTCGAGGTGCCGCGTTGTTTGTTTAGTTCATAATAACCATTGTAATAGTTCAAATAACAATAATTACAACGACGCATTGTAAATCCAAGTATTATGTGAGGAGAGCGGACCGCTTTGAACATTCTCTTACTATTTTGTACAACGAATGTCACAATGACAAACTAATTCTATATACATATGTAAGTATAATGATTACTTGATCTAATGATTATACCTCATAATCATATCTATTCTAACATTAGTGAAATAAATCATAAAAACGAATAACAACTACAACTAACTAGTGATGATTAGTTGTAGAACATGAAATAATCTTGAACGTTAATAACTCGCTCAATCTCAATCAATCTATGAATTCATAACTAATCTACTATAAGGTTGATTTTGCAATCATTTATTACTTCAATTCACATGTTACAATGAGTTTGGTTACTAAGAATCACAAACATACCAACATCAATAAAAAAAATCGACTATAAAGTATGAATATTAGTAGGGACCGCAATTCGGTCCCTATTGACATTAGCGTAGTCAATAGGGACCGCAATTCGGTCCCTATTAACTCAATAGGGACCTCAATGCGGTCCCTAGTAATATTCATACTTTAAAATCGATGAATATTATTAGGGACCGCACATAGGTCCCTAAAATAGCAACAGGGACCGCATTGCAGTCACTAAAAAAATTTAGTGACCTAAATTGGGTCCCTAATTATTATTAGTAACCTAAATGCGGTTACTGAAATCCAAAATTTTGAAATTTAGGCAAACATTTTAGGCGGGATTGAGGGGGAAATTTGAATTTGACGAAAATTTGAAAATTTCACCCTCCCTCTATATATACTCACCACTCTTACACAACTCATTTCATTATCTCCAAAAAACACCCAACACAAAAATACTATCTTATTTTTCCAACACAAACACACTTTCTTCTTTTCTCAATAAATCACCAAACACAAAAAGTTTTCTTCTTTTTACCAACACAAATCTAAAAAATAAATCACCAACACAATCTTTCTTTTGTTTCTTTCTTTCACTTTCTTTATTTTACCACTTTCTTTTCTTACTTTTCTCTCACTTGTTATTTTATTCATTCATCTTTTTTGTCATTCATATTTGTTTTTCTATTATTAGTCATTTTATTCATCTTTTTACATTCATTAATACTTTCATGTCATTATATTAACTTTTTCTTCATTATTTTATTGTTTTGATCTTGGTTAAATCATAATTTTACAAAAAAAACAATAATATTTCGGATTTAATCCGAAATATTATTGTTTTTTTTTTTTTTTTCTGGGGGGTCAATAGGGACCGCAATTCGGTCCCTACTAATATTCATAGATATCTATGAATATTAGTAGGGACCGAATTGCGGTCCCTGTTTTTGTTATTAGGGACCGCAATTCGGTCCCTACTAATATTCATAGATACTCTATGAATATTAGTAGGGACCGAATTGCGGTCCCTGTTTTTGTTATTAGGGACCCCAATTCGGTCCCTATTAATATTCATAGAGTATCTACGAATATTAGTAGGGACCGAATTGCGGTCCCTGATTTTGTTATTAGGGACCGCATTCCGGTCCCTATTATAAATATTAGGGACCGCATTTAGGTTCCTATTGATATTAAGTCATCAGGGACCGGAAAGCGGTCGCTGATTTTCCGGTCCCTATTGACCCTCAATAGGGACCGCATTGCGGTCCCTGATGACAAGCGACCATGGTCAATTGGGACCGGGCAATAGCGACCCAAAGGCGGTCGCTATTGATCATCAGGGACCTCCTGGGGGGTCAATAGGGACCGCTTTGTGGTCCCTATTGACCCCTGAATCTTGTAGTGAATAATGTCCATCCATACTTTTTTTATTTTAGGTTTAATTCCAATCAATTGATATAATGAGAAAACTCCACAAGACTCTCAAAAAGTCAATAAATCTCTGGTTGTGTATGTGATTGGACTTGAGCCTCTCAGTTTGCTCATATATGATGTATGCTTAATGCTGTTGGTATCCTCTTTTTTTTTTGCTTATGGAAACTTGGGATTATATACAATTGTATGTCAGATATCTAAACTAATTTCCTTTATATGGTGCGGTGGGGTATGCTTACTTCTTCTCTAACCAAATAGGTAGAGGTATAGTTTATGGAGACCAACCAAGAAATATGTGAGTTTTCAAGTAGATCGAGTCTCTTGTCGTTTTAGTTTCTGATGATATAATGCATGACCGGCGCTTTCTGTTGCAGGCTTGATCTCTATTTACAAAAAAACATTGATGGACCAAAGTTTGTTACAGGTGGAGCTTGGATAATTGAGTATGCAATCATTCTTGTTCTGTCTGGATTATATGTCTAAACTATTGACTCTGTAGACCTTCTGTTAAATGATGCTTATTCATGTTTCGGACAATATAGAACGTGAAAACTATAGTTTCTAGTAATTGATCAACCCCCAGGGCATATGGGAATCACTTATCCTTGTTAGCCTATTGATCAGTGAGTGACATAGAAGTGAGATGATTCGGTCTTTCGAGTAATTGGCGAGTTATTATTTTACTTCTTTCTTCGAACTGTAACAACTGGACACTACAACAAAAAGCGCTATTGCAACACTTAATTAATAAAACTTACTAATTTTGGAACACTTAATTTCTATATGTCCCAAAAATAACAACTAAGAGAAAAAAAATGTACTTTTGTGCAAAAAAAAACATTTCTATTAGCTCCACTAAAAAGAAAACACCTGAAATGTTTAAAGAAAAAGAAAATGTGAGAGACAAATAATTTGGACACTAGCTAATCTGGACTAATTTGGACACGTAGCTATTAAACAAAAAAATAATCAGTGTAGCTATTCTTCTCTCTCTCTCTCTCTTGTCATTATCTCTAGAAGAAAAGGTAATACTCTCTCTCTCTCTAAGAAAAGGTAATCAGTGTAGCGGTTCATTCTTTGCTAGCTGATTCTCCGTCGATTTCGCGAGCTGATTCTTAGTCGATTCTCAGATCCGTCGATTTCGCGAGCTGAAATTATAGGTTACCGCTGATTCTCCGTCGATTTCTTTTGATTTGCGAGTTTGAATTGAAATTATAGGCTACCTCTGGTTTTTGCGTCGATTTCTTTTGATTTGCGAGTTTGAGCTGTAAATATAGGTTGAGCTCTGATTTTTGCGTCAATTTCTTATGATTTTGCGAGTTATTGAGCTGAAATCTATTCATTTCCTTATGCTTAGTTAATCTCCTCTCATAATTCGATTGTTTAACTGAGAATTGTTTGCTGTGGTGTTCAACAGTGATTGACAACAACGGCACATATGTTGAAGAGTTCTAACGGTAGGCCTTCTTTTTTGTTATTTTGATTACTTCGTTGTGCATTTGAACAAAGGTTTTGTACATGCATGTTGCTTTAAGTTGCGGTTTCATTCTTGTTTTCTGGAGTGTTTCATTTGAACAAATTTGTAAATGCATGTTGCTTTCTGGAGTGTTATTAACAAGAAAATGTGCAGCGATTTGAAGTTAGTGTGTGTGCTTGTGAATTGTTTAATAGATGTTTCAGTAGTTAGTGTTGTAATGTGATGAAGGTTGAAGTTATAGGATAGATTCATCTGGATTTATTGCACGGTAGTTAAACTTGAATCTGAAAATAGTATGTAATTTTCTGCAGTTACCCATGTGTAAGATTGAATGGGACAGAGTAATTGATTCTCTTTTATTAACTGCATCCGCTAATTGTGTCTCTCAGCAATATATGGTTTAGTTGATAAAGGGATTTTGCTTGTGTTTGTTCAACAAAGTAGCTTTTTGTATTTTTCTTGTTTAAGATCTAAGGTTCAAGTTCATGAAACTCACTTTGGGCATTTCCTGTGATCCTTTCATTAATGTGAGAGTTTCATTCATTTCTTATTTCTAGCTGGTCAACATCGATAAATATTTCAAATACTAATGAATTAAAGTCCATTTCAAGAGATTACCAAGTATGAACTTAGTATGTGTCAATCTCCGGTTTAAACAATTTAAGTGTTTTCCTTGAACACTTAAATGCATGTTACTTTCTGGAATGCTATTAAACAGGAAAATGTGCAGCGATTTGAAGTTAGTTCTGGATTTATGAGCTATCTTAAAGGTTCAGATTGGTGAACTGGTGCATACATTTGATTATACTCAAACTGAATGGGATGGTTTAGTAATGACGATGAGATGACACTACAAAAAGAACATCTTTTGTGACAAATTTTCATGACGAAAATAAAAATTGTTACAACAGTTTTAGCTGTAGTGACGAATTTAAATTTCGTCACATGAGGAATGACTCATGTGACGAAATGAGTTTTCGTCTCAAGAACATCACCTACTGTGACAAATTGAAAATGTTCGTCACTGAAAAAAGGCGGAAAACTCCTCCAATTGGCGCCATATGCCTTGTAACGAAAGTTCTCTCTATGGTGACAAAATAAAACGTCACACTATGTAGTTAAACTTATGACGAAACTCATTTTGTCACTATACTATATTCTATATATTTTTCGAATTAATTATATAACATAGGTTATTAAAAGTTTCGAATAATTTCATACATAGTTTAATTATTAGTTAATGATCAATGTGAAGTCCAATTATTAGAGTAGTCTTGGTGCTCTTAAATGGTTGAATATATTCAAAATGGCGGTAAGTTTTAGTGCTGATTATTTTGTCACAGTAGGTTATTTTTTTTGTAGTGTGATGGATGATAGTGGTATTGCCTTAGTCCAAACAGGCACACTTTCTCATGTTTGCCTGTTGTGTTTGTGTGTATGCTATGCTATGCTATGTACATGTATAACTGTGTGGTGCTCTTTATGTCCTTGAATATATACCAAGAGTTACTAATTTGGTAATTGTGGGATCACACTCTAGGTAAAACATAGGACTTACTGGATTCAATTGATGATAAGTGATTGTTCTTTTTTCTAGCTGTTCTCCTTCTACAGCATATTCAACTAAATGGTGGCAATTCAATATTTGTTTTAATTGTCACGACTCATGATATTGAACTG
The DNA here is from genome assembly GCA_948329865.1 of Linaria vulgaris. Classification (NCBI taxonomy): domain Eukaryota; kingdom Viridiplantae; phylum Streptophyta; class Magnoliopsida; order Lamiales; family Plantaginaceae; genus Linaria; species Linaria vulgaris. The sequence continues at coordinate 129,187,209 of OX415250.1, read as the reverse complement.
GTGCATATCTTTATCTTTGCCTCAGAATTTGCTGGTTGCAGGACTTTTTTTGCATTGGTTGTGCTGAAATGATTATTTTTCCCCAATTACAGGCATACGCATCTTATGAGCGGCCAGCATTAACGAAAGGCTATTTGTTCCCTTTGGATAAGAAACCAGCACGTCTACCGGTGAGTATGAAGCTATTGCTTCTTCTTAGTTACTCCTGAACTTTGAGGATATATTTTTTTGATTTTATGGATAAAAATTACAGTTTAGATTATAATAAGAGTTCTATTAAGAAAAATATTTTCTGAGCCAACTTAAAAATTTTATATAATAAGTGACAGCGGAGATTTTCAGAAACTTTTGGAATTGAACTTGGTTGAGCGTCTTTCTCTTTTTTCTTCTATTCATTAGTGAAACTTTCGCTTTTATATGGTTTCCATACTTGTGTTGGCTCAGGTGGTGAAAGGCAAACTCCTGACCGGTACAAGGAGAAGGGGATAGAGGTAAATATAATCTCTCTCCTTTTCTTATATAACTAATATGATTTATTCATGTCTACGAGCCATAACTTAGCATATGGGAAGATATGGATGTATTCTAACTGTAAAAGAACAGCTTTTCTCCCTGTCTTAAAAGTTAAAACTGCCCATGTTGAAGTTGTTATATATTGGAATTTTATGTGTTTGCTCAAGTATTCACTTTACAAGATGAAAACTTGTTATTTGGCACCCAAGGAAAGACCTTGCGCAACACATTTCAAATCTCATTTGTAAATGCATGTTGCTTTCTGGAGTGTTATTAAACATCAAATTTATGCTTCACTAATTGTGAATTTCGGTCACTGTAAATGATATGAGCCAGGAACAGATATAAAGAATTTCCTTAATGAGCATTTGATCAAAGAAATTGTCCTTTGGGAGGGAACTTAATATTTTCTAAGCTATACTTACTGTTAACATGCATTTAAATCATATCTTGTAATGTGTCTAAACTGCTATTGTAATGAATGCAGGCTAAATTGAATTAACGCGGACAACAGTTGAAGTCTGAACGTGGATCAAGTATGCTCTTGTTACCTAATATGTGTTACCTAATATAGTTATATCACATAATATAGTCTGAACGTGGAGCAAAAAGCTATGGCATTCCACTCAAAACTCAAAACAGTGGAGTAGTGGTTACTGCACAAACCAGTAGTTTTGCAAGTAGACACGACAACAATCCTATTGTTGGTGATGTCACCTATTACGGGATATTAAAGGATATTATCCAACTTGAGTATCGTGGTGATAGAAAGATAACAATGTTTGAATGTGATTGGGTTTCAGCAGCAACAGCACAGAAGATTGACCAATATCGGTTCAAGTTAGTTAACTTTTCACGATCAAGGCAGCATATCGAGCCTTTTATATTAGCCTCGCAAGCCTCACAAGTTTTTTATGTTGAAGACCCAACAGAGAAGGTGTGGCACGTTGTTGTAAAGACAAAAGCTAGGGATTCATTTGATATGAATCCAGTGCTGAGTTTGTATGCAAATGAACTTCCTGTAAATGAAGAAGACAATGTAGAAATGCGTAATGAAAGTGAACAACTCAATTGGGCTAGGGAAGATGTAGAAGGAGTTGTTCTTTGAGTGCATTAGCACAATCTTTTATGCTTTTACAACTAAATCTATATTGAATACTTTTTGAATTAGTAGTTCTTGTAATTGGTTGATTGACTGCCAAGAAATAGTTATTCCATAATATCTTGTCTTGTATTAGTTACTGGAAATGATGATTTTTGCTTGTTATTAAATTTCAGGTAATTTTTTACAAGTGCAGAGAAATGCCAAGAACAAATATCCGTAGAGTTGATCAGGTTGGACATGAAGTACGGGAGAAATATTACAGGCCTTCCATGAAGAGTCGATCAGGTTATGTGAACGATTTTAGTTTTGGATTTTTTTGTTAATTGTAGTTGTTGACTTGAAGTTTTATCAAGTATATGTTTATGTCAATGTGGTTTAGGCTTTGATCTTTCTGAAGTTTCACAACGTGTTTCAAACATGAAACGAGTTACAATTCAAGATGAGCTTGGTAGTTGTTAACAGGATGAAAATCCACCTGCTTAAAATAGACAATAAATCAATCACTGGAATTACCCGGTATATTATTATATGATTATGCAACCCGCATTCACGATACAGGTATTACACCCCAAGTATCCATCGGAAAACCCCCGAGGACCGACATCAAGCGCCCTCAGAACACATCTCCAAACATCAAATATTGGAGCAAAGTCGTGCCTAATGGCCCAACAGGCGGAATCCGTAACCAAGGCAGGCACCTATCGGAATACACATCCGAAGAAAGCCTTCCACAGACTAACCGCTCTTGGAAGTACCGCAGCACCGGACAAAGCACTCCGCCCCACTCATTCTGCTTCTCCTAAAAGTATGAACCCTCGGAAAGGATGAGTTAAAAGAACCAACCTATCAAAGAATACTGGAGCTATCGGAAACCAACAGAGTCCCAGAACCTTGACAAAAAACACTTCCTTACTATGCACTCCCAATACAAATGCTCTCGAAACACTACCCCAGTTGACCAACCCAAAGGACGAAACTTCACAATAACGTAAGAATTACAGAACAACACTTTCCGGGCACTCGGAGAAAGAAAACACCTACCCACGATAGTTAATAACCCCTCGGAGGTCAACTCATAAACACCCTCTCGGAGAATATCCTGGACCACTCACTCAAGAATACACGCCTATCGGAGGAACACTGTCACTAAGAAAACACCCAAACTTTGCCCTCGAGTCACCATCAGAAGCAATGAGCCCTCGGAAGCAAAAAAAGCAGTCTACCCCTTATCATAAAGGAGACCAAAGCCCTCGGAAGAAGATAAAATGATACAGTCAGCACTAAGGATAGACGTTATCTTATTGGTTAAATAAACATTGTAACGCGTGTAAAGCACCACCACATGCATAACGACACCTGTAAACACATGCATAGCGACACCTGTCCCTAAAAACTCTATATAAACAGAGGAAGAAGGGAAAGAAAGAGAGGTCGGGCAAGGGGGGAAGGCACATATAGACTCGGAAATACGCTTATCGACTCGGAAAAAGAGTGGATCATAGTGAATAAAAGGAAGGAATGTTCTTGTCATCTTTTCTCTTTTTAAATAGCGCTTAGTTTTTGAACCACGGGCAAAGGCGTTCCAACCCAAATAAATAATTTAGTTAATTAGGTCATAATTCCAAACCTGTTAACAGTAGTGATGCAAGTGGTTTTGGTGAGTTAGTATATAAAAATAGTATTAGATTTTATACGAATTTATTGACTGATTATTCCCCATATAATGTATATCATATTGATGTTTGTTGTTTTAGTTGTCAACCAAAAAAAGAGGAGACACAGAGCTCCTTGCATTAATCGAGCTACCTTTCCAGTTGAGCCCATGAATGATGGTGGTTCTAGTCAGTATATAAGTCAAGCAAGATTCTTATTTCGAAGTCAAAAAAATTGCTGACAATGAATTTTAACAAACCAACATCCACGATAAAGCAACTGAAGTTACAACTGATTCTTAATTCTAAATCTTCATTATGGTTTCCTTGTTACAGTTAAAAAAACAAGGAGGGGACAAAAAGCAACTGAAGTTACAACTCAAGTTTCATTTGATAATGATATTGGTGGTTCTGGTGTTGTTAATAGAGGTGCTTTTCTATCTTCTCATGTTGTCAGCAATAGTTGGCGCCTGTTTTTTTGAGCACTTGGTAGATACTTTGCAATCTCCAGCTCCTACTGCTCCTCTAGGTATATTAACCTCTCTAACACTAATTATGATTTTGTCGTGGGGCAATGATTTATAGATTTAGATAAGTTTTAGTCATTTACAGTTATGCATATACTGTATGCTTCTCTGTTACAGCTGTTAAAAAGAAGAAGCGGGGCCGCGGAGCGACTTGTATGCCGAAGATCTGGTGTCAACGGGACAGAAACAAGATAAATATTGCATTCAATAACATCGGACAGCCAATTGACGAAGAAAACAACGGCACTTTAGCTCATTTTTTGGGCACAATAGCAAGAGATGGAAGACATTGTCCACTGTTCTATTAAGACTGGAGATTGATGCCCTATCAATATAAGAAAGATATGCTTGCTCTTGTCAAGGTTTTCGACATATTTTACTTTTGTTTTGCTAAGGTTTATATGAATTTTTATTTTTATATCAAGTTTTTGATCTTTATTTGGTGTGTGCAGGCAAAATTTGCGTTACCTCCTCGAAGTGACAGTTATATCTTAAAGTTCATAAACAAAAAGTGGAAAAGTTGGAAAAGCTCTGTGAAAAGATCAACTTTTAAGCCTATAGTGCCGATTGAAGCACAACTCAGTGAAATACCTAGCCGAGTTGATGAAGATCAATACAAAATTCTGGCTGAACATTGGATGCTAGAAAAAACCAATGTATGAGCTTGCAAATACTTTCTTAATCTATTTCTTTTATTACTTGTGTAGTTTTTGATATTCCTTTTTGATTGTTTTCGGAGTTAAGCCTAAAGAACAAAAGAACTCGTGGAAATCTTTCTTTTTTACATCGCATGGGCAAGACAAGCATGGCAATTGTGAAAGAAAGATTGGTAACATTTTTTATTTATAGTAACTGTCAATGTTCTTTATAACAAAAGCTTCAATATGGACACTATCTTTTGCAGATGAATCGCTTTGGTAGATGTCCAACAAAAGCTGAGATGTATCAAGAATGTTTCTATAAAGATGATGGTTCAGAAGCAAGTAAAGAAACACAAGCAGCAATAGTAAGTTTGTGTATGTGCCTATGTGTAACTTTGTGAAACGCGTGTAACTTCATGAAGTAGCTTCTGAGTGAAAATCGTATGATTAGTTGTAGTTGAAAGAGGGTTGGTATTGTTTTTTGCAGTCTGATTATGGTGATACTTATGTTGAGACCCCTGATTTTTTGCAGTAGAGATTTTTTTTGCTTATTCATTACTAAAAGCTCATTGATTTTTACGTCAAATCCATTTTGTTACAGGAAAAAATGAAAGCATTGGCTGGCTCTGATCCTCAGTACTCTAATGACAAGGAGCTTATTTGTGATCCTAATGATGCTTTTACAAAGATAATGGGTAAGGATAAAAGCGAGCCACGCATGTATGGACTTGGGATAACAGATGCTGATGTTAATGGGAAAAAACTAAGTCGTGATGCACTTACACGGCAGTGTGAAGAATATAAACAGAAGTATTTGCAAGGAGTTGAAAGATTCGATGAAATGAATGAAAAATTTGAAAAGTTCCAAGCATACGTCAATGAAAAATTGCATGCGAATGAACAACCAGACACTCACAGAACTTCTCCAAATAGGAATTGCAACTCTGAAAGTATCCGATTTGCATCCTCAGATCGCGAACACTCATTTGCATCAAATTCTCGTCATGTTCACATTCGGGTAAAATCTAAAACTTAGAATGTATGACATAAATAACTAGTGATTCTAATAACTTCTTAACTTGTAGGTCGGATCATATGTTGTACTAAAGAGCCTCGGAGATAAAAAATGAGATTGTTGCAGCTGGTATAGTGGAGTGCATGGATAATGTGACTATTAACGGCATGAACTTGGGGTCAAACTTTTGTCAAATAATAATCCAAGGCCAAGTCAAAAGAGAAACTGGGTTGTTGTTTCCCTACAATCATATTCAGACAATTGGAGATGCTCTCGGTGCACCTGTCGCGTGGCCTTTGTCCTTGGTAATATAATTTTCATCCTTCTTTTAGCAAAATAATTATCATTGCATGATTGTGTGAGAATTGGTGGGCTGGTTGTACTTGTGAGTTGTGACAGTTGATTCAACTTAAGTTATATAGCTCTTTCGAATCTACGTGGTTGTTTTGTTGTTTAAGGTGTTTTGATGTCGTGATAAGATGTCACTTTATGGATGATTTGTTTTGAAGCTTCTGCGTTTTTGTTTGTGGTGTTGGTAACCAGTTATGAGTTAGTAGAGTGTAATTGTAGCTGAATTTGGGTGATGCAGTCAAAATTTCGCTTACGAAATTAGTGAAATACAGTTTTGGTGGTTGATTGATTTCATAAAGATATGATAGTTTGATTACATATACTAAGTCTGTAATCATTTAATTAGATGGTTTGAATGGAAAAAGGCTTATGTTTTGATTTGTTTTTTGTATTTGTTCTCAGATTGCGTTGGACGAGGGTGAGAATGATTATTGAAGTACGAGTGTTGGAACAAGCTTTATTTTTGGTTTGGTCTCTCTAATGTTTGGTGGGAGTATTGAGGCAATAATTTTTTGTGTACTGATTGACTCATACTTGTTGCTATTTGACTAAATATTGTGTACTGTTGAATTGTTGATATTGTTGATATGAAATATAGAGTTTGTACTCTAGTTGAAATTTTTGTGCTTGAATAACAATTTTCCAGTTTTTCCAGTTTGAATAACATTAGGAAAAATCTCTCTTGTAAATCCATACAGAGAGCTTATAATAATATCAATTAATATTATTGTATAATAATTTAAATATTAATATTATTGTACAGTAGAATGCTAGGTATTGATAAATGTACTTTATGGGACCTTAATACATATTTCAAAATTTTGACCTTGGGACGTTTACAACTGTCCCCAAGTTAATCATTTAGGGACCCTTATAAATGTTTTATAATTTTGATCTTGGGACGCATACAACTGTACCTAGTTAACAATATAGGGACTTTTATAAATGTTTCAAAGTTTTAATGTTGGGACATACACAAGTGTCCCTAGTTGGTGATTCAGGGACATTTAAAAGTGAATTAAAATATTGATTAAGAGATAGATATAAGTGTCTCCTAATTAACGATATCGGGACCATTAAAACTGTCCCCTAGGTAAGGCTTTAGAGACCTTTAAAAATCTGTCCCCAACTTATCGCAACGCTAGGTATTGGGGACATATATTTTAAAGGTCCCTAAAGCCCTAAGTGTTGCAATATGTGGGCTTTTGGGACCCTTTTCTGGGTCTCTAAAGGCAGTTTTTGTTGTAGTGGAACTTAGCTAAATTTGGTTGAGGAGATGGAGAGTAATGATGTTTATAAAAATGATGTTGTTGCAGAATATAGGTGGAACAACCTACGTAATAAGATTATATGTTCATGCGTGGGAATCGTGTTTGTTACTAACTCCTTGGTACACATACATGTAAGAAATAACTATGTTTTGGTGCTGCAGTTATTGTTTTTGGGGTTCTCTTCTAGGAATGCAGTTAAACAGCTAATGGTTTTACCGTATTGTTGCAGTTAAGTTAGGCCACCAAGTTCATTCATAATAAGGTCAATCTGATGTTTGACTGCACATGTAACACAATATAACTCAAGGCATAGAAGTTTACTGCACAAAGTTTGATAGAATGGCTTAATACCATCTGCTCATATGAAATAACAACATGTCCGCAACAAAATTACTTTCGTAAAACAAAAAATGTATTTTCCTTTGCTATAAGTAGAAAATCGTAAAGGTCCTCCTTTTTTCTTTTCGTTCCTTCTTTGTTTTTTAACTCTGATTCAAACTTCCCTAAATTGTTTGTTTATTTATTTATTCTTTAATTTTTTGAGATCATGATTGTACAACAAAATCTTTACTTCATCTTCTGCGTGCAAGTCTTGGATCCCATTATTGGTACCGAATGACAAATCTTGTCATGTGTTATGAGATGACATACATTTAATTCAGAATCCTTGAATCTTTTGCAAATTTAATATAGGAAGGCCTGAAACATACATTTAATTCAGAATTTTTAAACGCGAATTAAAAGAAAATTTGCTATTCTGCATCTTTTCAAGTTTTGGAGTATATATATATAACGATTTTGGGTTGCCTGCGGCCTCGAATGCGGCCCAGCTCTCGGCCTTGCATGTGGTCCACTCGGGTCCACCCACCAACTCGCATCATATGACGACCCGATCCAAGAACAACATCTATAAGTCCAAGGTACTTAACTTATTGGAGCTAGCGATGCTCACAATGCTAAGTATAAGGTAAGTGGCCAAGGAACGTGCGGTGAGGAGGCTATACTTTCAGCTATGAATGTCGCCGTAGAAGATGGGGTAGATATTTTGAAGGTTTCACTTGAGAGTACATTCATCTATAAAATTCATCCCAATTTGCCTAGTCCGGGGATCTTGAAATCGAATATTATTGGGCCAATGTGAACATTTTTTTCAGCATGGAATCACTCAATATATGATCCAACACTTGTGAAGTCGACCTTTTACTTTGTGTATGGCATTTCCATGGCATGCCCTCACCTTAGTGGTGTAGCAACCTTGATTATATATGATCATCTGCTTTTGTCTCTTTCTTGATACCACGTGGCACGAACTTAATTTTTTTACATCCAAAAGATAACTCTAAACTTAAGGGGATTTTAGAGAGAAAGAGTGAGTGTGAGAAAGTTACAAAAGGATGCCGAAAACAAGACAAATGACTGAAAAGTTTTTCTTCATGTTTGAAAAAGTGAATGCTTTGGGATAATTATACAAGGAGCTGAGCTCAATAAACGAGCCAGGTCAATCCAATCTAAAGGTCATAAAGAGAAATTCTACAATCTCTTACAATAAAATAAGTTGGACAATCCCAACAAGATTTTAGAGAATTCTAAGGACTCGTTAGCTTGCGAAATTAATAGTCGCATGACTATTAATACACTCTTATTAATAATCTTGGGTATAACTAGTAGGTTGTATGGTTTGTCAAATTAGTACCTCAATTAAAGCACAACAAAAATATATAATAGTGTGTTTGCTTAGACCAATTGACACACGTTTTTTAATCTTCCAACTTATTTGTCAAAAAAGACATTTTTACCCTTGTTGTATTTTTTCTCCCACACACCCATTACTCTTTCAATTCCACTATTTTTTATTTCTCCTCAAACACCCTCAAGCAAAAATAAAAGTCCTAAGGTCACATAGCAACAACAATGGTGAGACCAACTCAAAAATGGTGGCTCGTCCAAACACATTACATATCTACTCTATTTATTATTGGGTTCTATGTTGGATTATTTATATGTCCTTAAGACCACCAAAAGTTTACATTTATTGGAGACGGTCATTTAACAGTATTTCAGGATGAACAATGGGTTGCTGGGTGTAGAACTCTGCCAAAGGCTTTTCAAAGATTATGGATACACGACATTCTGGAATGGACGCACGGTTCACGTTGTCGCGCCCATGGTAGTTGATTGAAATAGTTTTGGGATGACGAGTGATTTACGTTATTATCTACATAATCCATGTTTCTATTTGTTCATGGACACCCTATCGAAGATTTTATTGAACTTTTATTAGTATTGCGTCGTTGTGTGTTTTGAAGTACATGTTTGTTTTTTATTATTGGTGAAATTTTATGCGCTATTCTGAACTATTGTATGCATGACTGTTCAACCGGCAATTTTTATTTTGTTATATTGTTCGTGGTTGAGCTTGTATACTTAGTTTTTTTTTAGATGTATTTCTTGGTTTACCGAATATATAATATGTGTGTTACATGTGTTCTTTTTAGGTTTATTTAAAAGTGAGTACATGGTGTTGTTAAATACACACTTATTTTCATCTAGAATTGATGAATTCCACTTTAAAATAATTTAAATACCGATTATGTACCAATTATCTTTTATACAACCTTATTTTTTGTGCCGCGGTGTTATGTAATTTAAAATGGGAACTTGTGGTATGCATGTAATGTGTAGAGCAAAAGATAAAGTATTGGAATACTTGCTAGTCAACAATAGGTTAATTTGGTCACAAAGCATAAAAGAGCGGCATTATGGACTTTAGGACTTAATCTTAGTTGGACTTAGTTGGGGTATTATTAGTTGTGGGGTGGGGGGGGGAGGGTCTAATAATCATAAGATTAAGGTGCCCGGTAGGACAATACTAATAATATAGCAAACAAAACAAACTTACGTTTATGTCTATTAATCTAATTGGGCTTTGTTGGGCAAAACAACCAAGCCCTAACATTATTTTATACAAGGAAGAATCTAGAGTTGGCCTATTTTATTGATAACGCCTCAGTGTTGGAATAATTTTGTAGCGGCCCAAGAACTCTAGTTGTTGGATCGGTCGGCTCTTAATTCGTCTATGACTACATCTGGGGTGATCCAAGTCAGGATCGTCGCTATGATGATGATGAGTAATTACAAATAATATACAACATATATCTCTCACTAATCAAGAAAAATCTCTTACAATGTTCTCTCAAAGCTCACAAGTGTATTCTCTTATATTTAATCTCCACCTCACATCCTCTCGGCGGCCACAAGGCCACACCTCGTTACATCTTGTAGCTCAAAAAGATAAATTAACTTTATTACTCAAAAGTAATCGATACAAATAATTTAAAGTATGAAAGAAATACAACGGCTTTACCATTTATTCATTGATAGATCACCTTACTCGCATTAAATGTTAGATTCCTTTTTGCCATCAAAACTCGCCGCAAACATTAGATTCCAAACTGCCATTAAAACAAGTTTTGTTGCTGTAAAATGAGAGAAAAATATATAATTTTTTTTTAAAAAAAGTGTTCTAAAACCGCAAGATATATGGAATTAAATTCAAGATGATAACCTAAGATTAAGTAAAAAATGACTTACAATATGCAGCAAAATACATCGTTATCTTGGTATGGAAAGCCACACTTATACATGAGGTCTAGTGTTTTGTCATCATCGAGTCTAAAAGGCAACTTCCGAGGCGATTTTTAATAGCATCAACATATACCAATGGAATTGAGGCACTGATTACAGAGTCGTAGCCATCATAAGAAGCGGGCTATAGTTGGGAGATCCCAAAAAGTAATCCTTACAACTATTGAAATCTCATACTGGAATTGTTGAACGATCAAAAGTCGTACTTTTAAAAAACAAGAAAGAGTAAACATAACACGAATAATGGCATGAAGCCACTCTTCATTTTTCATGACAATTTGTAATGTTTAAGGAGATGTTTTGAATGTTGTTGCAATAGTTTGTTGTAGTGGGCTTTACCATTTATTTTCTTATTCTGTTTTTTAACATATTGGTTTTTTTTTTATTTATCATTAGTAGAACATTAAATACTAAACGTTAATAAGTAGTGATGTGTAGTCAAATGTAGTGTTGAAATTACTAAAAGCACAGTGGAATAGAATATAATAAAGCAAATAAGTAAACAAAGAGTCTTCTTTTCACTTTTTATTAGTTGTGTTCATGGTAAAAATGGCCAAATAATTCAAATGCAATATTGTCAACACAGCCTGGTCCCTACATCGAGATATAAGAACAATGTGACGCTTATTACAAGTTAAACATGCAGTGTGCCTTTATGGACCACATAACTTAGCTTTATCTTAATTCCATCCAAAATTTCTGAAATTAGAAAATAAACTTAGTTTGAATGCATGGGAATATAAAGAAATCGCTCTTTTTAGTGGAGTGATAGAATAGTGAAGATGGGGACATATTACTTGCAAATGCAAAAGGGAAGAAAAGTGTACAACACACTCAAAACCTTTTTAGCTCGGGTCCTTTTTTTAATACTTACTTAAATCAAGAGAATAAACTGGCAAGTGAAATTTACTACCAATTTTTGATAATTTGTGATACTCTGTGCATGTATAGGAAAATATATTGTAGAAGGTTTTGCTCTGGATCAAATTTTACTTTTTAACTTGTCAAGTGCAAGCTTTGAATACTAACCAAAATGAATCATGGTTATTGTATAAAATTAGAGGAAAATGATGTATATTTTTTCAATCATAGTAAAATGATCTTAACCATGAGATCCTACAATAAATCAAATCATCGTCTCCTAAAATAAAACTAACTCACTCTTATATATATTTAAGGTAACAATATTTATACCATAGTTAAAAAGTGAAAGTTAAGGGATATTTATACAAGGAGCTAACCTCAATAAACGGACCAAATTAATATAATCTAACAGTCCTAAAGAAAGATTCTACACTCTTTATACAATAAAATAAGTGGGCCAATCCTAACAAGGTTCTAGAGAATTCTAACATTATTATATACAAGAAAAAATCTAGAGTTAACCTATTTACTTAATAGTACTTAAGTGTTGGAATAATTTTGTAGCGACCCCAGAACTCCAGTTGTTGGACCAGTCTGCTCTTGTGCCAATCGGGTCGTCGGGTGCTTGCAGGCCGCTTGCAAAGGAGAACCGGCCCGGACAAGCCACCGGTTCGGGCCGAGTTTTAAAACCCTGGTTGAGACAACATCGAATACAATCGATGTTGGCGCAACATGTCAAATTAACACATCGTGTGAATTTAAAAGAGTACCAATTTCGATCCACACTAGAAGGGAGGTGTATGCGAAAATTACTTTAACTATTAAATAATATTGTATTTGACATAAGGGAGGTGTATCAGAAATTTCAAACTAGAAGGGAGGTGGATGAGAAAGGCCAATACCTCAGAGGAGGTAAATAAAATGTGCCCTTTACATTAGCGGCTCGTTTGGTTAGATCCGCACTATTGAACCCATTTAGTTAAAGACCTTATTAGAATCCAGTTTCGGTAATTTAAAAATAGGATTGGTTGGTTATTTAGGAAGCCCATAGCTACAGTGTTCTGCGCCGCAACTTTTGATTTGGTTTATCATATTCACTTTCATATTCAATTAAAATCCGATAAAATGACAAGTTTGCCCCATAATAATCTGATTGAAAAACCACATCACACCCACAATTCACTCCTATGTACCTTGCTCGAGGAGTTGAAGCTTCAATAATAATAATCTCTCACATAAATCCCCACATCAACCACAAATCTGACTTTGATCCGGGTCCGATTCGAATTATAGTTTGTGGGGTTGGAGCAACCAATTATGTGGCGGCGTTAGCAAGTTCTTCATTATTGATAGCCGTGATTATTTCGATTCTTATTGCAGGCGTGTGTTATTCGAAAGGCAAATCATGTTAGTCTTATTTGTACAACGTAGGTTCAATTGATTATATCTTCCAATTTAGTTTTTAGTACACATCAAGCTGCGTTTTGTTATTACAGGTTTCTTAATAGGGTTAGTTGGTAAATTAAAAAAAAAAAATGGTGTGTTTCACATATGTACAATTGAAGCCCACCATATTGTGTTATTACAATCCAATCTACTGTAATAACACTATGTTGTTTAAGCGCAACATCGATGAGCTCTAATAGTTCTAATTTGCGGTTATCGTCGCGCCGTTATTGGTCGTCCGATGAGGAACTATTTTTCATTACCTTTGTCATGACATCGATCGAAAGCGGTTGGAAGCAGAATAACTCGTGGCTTTCGGGATTTTATGGGCACATCATGAATCAATTGAAGCAACAGTTTCCAGTCTCTAACTTTACTGATTCGGCGGAAATTTTTTTGAAACTCACCAAGTGGAAGCGAGATTTCGAAATGCTAAAGGCCTATTGCAACCAAAATGGCTTGCATGGAATGGACCCAATCACAAACACCATCATTGTCCTTGATGAAGAGCTGTGGCAACAATACGTGTCCGTGAGTAGTACTTATGTTTGTTCATAACACATTTTCATTAACCATGTACATTACCTTATGTGACACTTTATAGTCTCTAACACATGGTTCTTAAACTAGGTTGTGCCAGCGTTTGAACGGATGCGTTACATTCCGTATCCATACTACAACGAGTGGGCTAATATATATGGTTAGCTACTTGTGGGAAAATGAATTTGAAATAGCAACCGGTATGTTGTCTGTATGGTTAAAAAGTTAAATGGCTGCATGAAAGCGTGGAGCATATTGAAAATTATTTAGATCCTATCGTAGTTATCGAAAACTTTAACTTAGATTCATGCGTAGTCACCTATATAAAGAAATGTGGGTGCATTACAACTTCACCATGTAGACATACAAAATAACAGAAAAAGGTTACTTGTGTCGACCAAATTAACCTCTGTCATAAGTAATACAAACTAACACCACCACATTGCTAATGTAAACATCCATGAAATGGCTACTAACATTCGCAAAATGACAAGTTTCCTAGATTTGTGGTCCAATTCTAATTTCATTTTAGAGTTTGCCTCCTACAAGATAAGTATATTATCCATTGCCACATTGGAGGCCTGTCCTTCGAAGTTGTCCGGAAGCGTGTGTGCTCCATCGTTCCTAAAGTTGTTTAGTTTGCGTAGTAGACTGGGAATAATTCGTTTTCCCCTTGCGCATATAGGAGGGTCGTACCACTCCCTCAACCCACAACTGTTACTCTACATTTACAACAAAAGAATAGCTTATATTTAGTAGTTTGTATTACTTAAACAAACATCTTACCATAAATTCCTTACCCCGTAATATCTGCATTTGTGGTACCTCCTTCCGGGATCGTCGGCGCCCCAATGTGTTTTAAACAACATAACTTCCCCGCAAAGACATAACTTTACAAGTATGTCTTCACCATATTCTCTAGTGGTCCCTATGGTTGTTGATGTACTGTTGATGCTTGCCTGGCTCATTTTTTTATTTACTTATTGCCTATTTGTTATGAACTGGATTGTCCAAGTAATAATAATAAGGGCTACTTTACTTTTTTTGTTTACATTTGGTGGGAGGAAATATCATTTGTGCTTGTGCTTAATATAAGTTGGTTGACATAGTAGCATTCATTGTAAGAATCCAATGTTGCCTCCTGTATAAATCTTTGCTCACTTTATTGGATTCTACTGATGTTGTAAGAACTACTATTGCATATTTGACTTAATTCATTTATTGGTTCTATTATGGACAGGTTCCTTACACAAGATGAGGATGGGTGGCAGAGTCAGTGTAATTTTTTACTCAATGTAATGATCTAGTTGAATAATTGAATCGATATTTTGAGTGGTTGTAAGACTTTATATTAGGAGGCTCCACTTACTTTATCTATTCCTCTCAATGATGTTGTAAGATATTTTCTCCACCCAACTTGATTGATTAACTTTCTCAATGGGATCCAATGCAAATTGTACATTGCTCAGATTTGGTAAATCTAAATATCAGAATAAAGACATACATGACTCAATCAATCTTTCCAAAAATTAGCTCAAGGACAAAAGTCCAATAATATTTTCTACGGGTAGTGTTGAAAACAGTGGGATCCAATTCACTTTAGCATTATTTAGATTTGGTATATCTACATATCTGAATGCGGACATACACAAATCAATCAAGGTTTTGGCAAATATTGGCTAACGGGCACATATCCAAAAGTAGAGACTGGCATCCCTAAATAATATCAATAATTTGTCCTTAAAGAAATAAAGGTACTGCATTTTTTGACTATAAAACTAAGAATAAATGCATGAGTTTGAACCCACCAAGAATATTCAAATTGTTAATCAATATTCCGCTTCATGGCACCCCCTACCGTTCCACTACAAAGTGATTTGTTTTACCCGGGTTATTGGAAAGAATTCATTGACCTATGTTTCATTATAAAAATAAACAAGCATAATTAAGTTACACATTTCATTCGAATGAAGGTATGGTAACCATCTGGAAGAGTTTGAGATATTACTCCTCTATCAGGCCAAAATAACGAGTACGCAAAACAAATAGGCGTATTGCCAATGTGAGTTAGTCAACAAGCATGTTGCGGACGAACTCACACCTCCCCTCCTCGGTCATGCTGAAAAATAGTGCAACAGTCATTTGTGAAGAAACAATCTTTGTAGCAGCACGGACTTTTACCGACATCGTGAAGCCGGGTAGTTCTTGTAGCGCATTGAAAACCATGTTAACAGCTGGATCAACTTCCTTAAGAGACCTAATTGCACTCGATAATTCACCAATAGCACTTTCGGTCTTCTCCAAAGCAGTAGAAATCGAAGTGACAATGGTATCATCCGCACCGGAATCTCCAGCCTTTCTTTTCTTAATCCCAGAACCCTTCCAAGGACCATTAGCGTTGGAGTCAGGTGTTGAGGATGTGGCATCTCCATTTCACCAGTTATATCTTCTTCCCCATTTGCAGAATGTATGGGGACAGATTTCGGGGCAGTGAACTCATCCCTTTTCTTTTGCACCCGACGACGTGCGGCTCCAAAATCAACGGCGAAGTCCCCTGTCGCCCGGCTATTACCAAAGATAATCTCCCATCCATCATAGTAGGGGAATGGTTTTGTTCTCATTTTAGCAAGATTGGGGTTCACCTATATATGTAATAGATGAAATTATTCATATAGCATAATGGAGTTAATATTTAAAATATTTGGTTCAGTAAATAAACAAATTGTTGGTTTTAAATTCATTACCTTAAGAGCTGCATCCCATATTTCTGTGTCTACAATGGTTATCGAGTGATCATGTGCATCTATTGCAATAGCATTGTTTCCGCTTTGATCAAACAACCGTGACAATGCACGGTAATCCCGTCCCCACGCCGCCAACTTGGAAATGACATGTAGATCACCACGTACATCAGTACCTGGTACTTGAGCAGCAATTCGTTTGGCCACTTGGTTGTTAAAACCCGGCCTCCACCCTTTTCCAGATTGCCATCCTTCGATTATAAGGTCATTTACCGCTTCAATTAAGGCTGCTTCCTCTTGTTTTGTCCAACACTTACGAGTTTCTCCTTTTTGCGATGGTTGCGCACTAGGATGCATGCTACTTGATGATGAATCCATCCTGAAAATACAAATGCAGCAAAGTAAAGATTAAATTATTAAGAATTAATCATCAAATCTGTTATAATGGCGATTGCATGAATGCTAATGAAGAACAAGCGTTATTAACCAACCTCCAGTTGATGAAATGTACACTTTATAGTTTAAAATTAATCACAATAATAGATAATTGACATGCTTGAAAAAAAATAGAAGTCTAACTGTTACTACTAACCAATCTGTATTTAAAAATAGCATGACAGTGTAGCCATCAAGCAGCAGATGAAAATAGCAATTCAAAGTGTAACCAAAATCACCAAAATCACCAAAAAGCCCCAATTATATTGTCTGGACAAAACAGAACATTAACACCAATTCTTACAATAAGCAAATAACTACTAAGTAATTTAGTTATATGTTCTGTTACATAACCATAAACATGACAATTAACGACGTAGTCTCCAATTGTTAAACATTTGACTGGCCATATTATTTCGCAATTGGTCCAACGCGAAGAAGTTGATATTGTGTCAATGTACTCGGTTTCGTCTTGTGGTTCCAACGGCAGTGGCACGCCACTTGCTTCCAATGGATCTACCTCCATATTTAGACGGATGAAATTATGCAATAAAGCGGCCGCGACAACAATACCACACTTAGTTTCTACGGAGTAATGAGTAGGGTGCTCTAGTATAGGCCATCTAGCTTTCAACAAACCAAAAGCACACTCAATTACATTACGCGCGCGACTATGTTTCATATTGAAGAATTCCTCATGATCTCGTGGCCTAATTCGACCAGGACCACACTCATTGAGATGATATCTCCTTCCCTTGTACGGTGTCAAAAATCCGTCTCCATTCATATAACCGAGATCACATAGATAGTAATTACCTGTTTGTAAAAAAGAGCATATTTAGGTGAAATTTGGCTATAATCAGCTAGCACACAAACCAAAATCACATAATTTTACTCACCATGTGGTACCTTTAATCCGTCTTCTCTCACAAGAGCCTCTCGAAGTACATTACTATCGGCCACATGCCCTTCCCAACCAGCAAGTACATATACAAAATTTTTATTAACATCACACACACCTAGAACATTAGTTGTTACAATTCCTTTACGCCCACGATACCGTTCCTTGTCTTTCAATGGGACACGAAGTCTAACCTGGGTACCATCTAGTGTGCCAAGGCAACCCTATTAACAAAAGAGTGTATTAGTTTGTTATGGTCATCTAAAAAACTATTGTTTATAAATTATTAAGAATTTATATTGTGTTATTGTTCCTTACCGGAAATGATTTCCAACGTTCATCAGTACAGGTGGTAGATATGGGAACTGGAGTCACAATGAGGTGCTCGCTGATGTTGAAGAGAGCTTCCATAGTCTTATGGAAATAATGACTAATAGTTTGACCCGACCTTTTAAAATCAAAGCGCACTACTCTATTTTTGTGATGATGGGATAGGGTTTGTAAGAATAGAGCAGTCATCTCTTGAACGTTAATGTATCTCGAGCTTTTTAACCCACCACCGTGTTCTAAAAGGTAGCACAGTTTATGAAAACTGTTTCTATCCATCCACAAAATGTCAATGCAATCTTGATCATTAATGTGGACTAGGTCGTGCATATGGTCAATCTTTTTTGGAAGTTGAGCTAGCATGCTGTAATGGTAACCCCTTTTACGTTTATTGTAACCTGATTGAATTCTCCGTGACTCGTAATAACTTATTAAAAGTAAGATAAGTCGTAGGCGTAGCAAAATTAATTGAGTTCCTGCAATTATCATGGCATGTGCTCTCCAATCCATCCTAAAAACAAAAGAATTTGTCTGATAACGTGCTTAAGTTAGTAAACCACATTGGGGGCTAGATATTAATTGAGGTTATAACAAACTCTTTAATTTAGCAGGATGGAATGAATACAGTGAACAATCAGCAATACAACCACCTAATTCTTAAACCATCAGTCATTCAACAAAAGCATAGTAGACATACATATTTTATATCATGGTGGAGGAGTTGTAAGGCCATAACCTTTGTAAACTAACAGCTGATTCGGCAACTTTAAGCAAAAAAACATGCGTGGAGCACAAGTAAACGCGCATTATCCAAAAACAGACATCTTAAACCACTCCAATTTGGAATTTTACTAACATGGAATGCATATGTAAATCCCAAAATGAGTATACAACAATTTGTGTGACAAGGTACAGCTCCACCAGCAAGCCACCCAATTTATTAATTTGCAAGAATTGAAGATCATCCCCAAATTAATACAAAATATTGAAAGTTAATTTAAGATTACATATAAATGTTTTGCATTAATAACTGATGAAAGTTTAAGATATACCTTAATCGCACAAGGAGATAATCCTGGAATATAATTCGGTATTAACCTAACCTGCCATCCAATTTAAACAGGACAAAGTTAATTACAACCTCAGGTACATAATAATGTTTAGGTTTATGAAGTTGAGGTGGGTTAAATAGCCCTTATCCTCCACATGAATAAAATACTTCTTGCTTATTATTTTTTTGTTACAAAGAAAAAAGTTAGGATGTTTGAGAAAAAAACGGTTCACCATTATATCAAAGCAAAAATAACCAGCACGCACATTCTTTCAAACCAGTAAGCAGCAACTTCAATAGGCATTTTAATGTGATTTTAGCATTTTTATAAATATAAAACAGTCAAACATTCAAAAACTACTTCAAATGAAAAGTAGATTTTAACATTTTATTCTCGAAGCGAGATTGCAAACACTCACCTTAATTATTGCTTGGTAAATAAATAAAACAAGTTTCGTATGACTTGCAGATATGTCGATAGTAAATTAACTGTAAAATTACTCAAACTAACCAATTCCTACAAATTTATCAAAATTACCTTCAAATACAAACAATAGTTGAGTTTGCGTAGTAGATCGGCAGCCACATGAAGAAGACACATGAAGCAGTACAAAAAAATAGAATAGATTAAAGAAATTTTGATTTAGAGCTCAACAGTAGGAATAAAGATGAATGTATTAAGGTACAAAGGATTGTAGGTATGTTAATTACCTGAGACGATGAAGTCGCCGCTATTGTTGGCGATAAATGTGCTTCTCTGCTCTAGGGTTTAAGATGGTGATGTTCTCATTTCGATTTGGGAGGCAGAAATGAAATGATACCCTAAACCAAGCTGGAGGATATATTCGAAAACTTACACGATATTTCAGGGGCTTTTATGTCATTCCACATGCAGCCGCAATTAACTGTAGCAGTCATTTTATTAAAACGAAGGGGTAAGGGCCTTATAATATTCCATACAATATACCGGGTCAGCCATACTAAGCGGGTTGACCCTGAATTGGAAACTGGCAACCAAAGTAGAAAAAGGCACTATTTCAGCCATTTTATAAGCCATTAAAAGCCCTGTAATGATTAACCAAACGAACCGTAGTAGTATTAATTGCCTTGAGACTTATAAATGATGGCCATGTGTAGATTATATCTAATTTAATGGAATGTTTTTCCAAACTTATGTTTTAATATATAAGGAAATTTATTTATATTACGCCTTGATTTTAGCATAAATGTACTCAAAATAGAAATTAACTTTATTATTCAAAAGTAATCGGTACAAATAATATGAATTATGAAAGAAGTACAACAACTTTATCCTTTATTAGTTGATAGATCACCTTACTCACATCAAATATTAGATTCCTCCTTGCCATCTCAAACTCGCGTCAAACATTAGATTCTGCCTTCCACTGAAACAAGTTTTGTGGTAAATTGAGAAAAATAAAATAAAATATTTTTTTAAAAAGTCTTCGAATTTGAGGCGAAGTTACGGGCAAAAATAATAATTTGTACTAATTTAAAATTCTTTAATGCCTTGTTTGTATATTGTCACAATTAATTATTTTACTTTTGATTCCTCTTCTCTTACCAAAGTTGAAAACATTATGTGATTGAGCAAAGATTTTGTCTACCAACTATGTGTATCAATGTGTTCCTATATATGAATTAATACTTAATTATTTCTAACCCATTAAGTTTAAACGGCCAGCTAAACATGATTTTTTTTTCTTTGGATAGCAAATTGTTGTTGATAATTGTAAAGGAACAAAATTCCTTTTGGAAGAGTTCTTTGTTATATCAAGGATATTGTATTCGTTTTTGTTGTTATAGAAGCTAATGAGATTATATGAATATATATAGAGAGAGCTAGACTAACGACTGATAAGGGCAAAGGCTAGTAAAGATATGTACAACAGGGGATAGAGTTCAACAAATTCAATCGGGAATCTTGATCAATCATCTGAGCTTATCTAATACTCCCCTGCAATTTCGACGGCACAGTGGTGACGTTGAGATTGGATCGAAGTAGCTGAAAACGGTGGGATGACAGTGCCTTCGTGAATATATCCGCAACTTGATCTTTTGTAGAGACGAAATGCACCACAAGTTGCTTTGCTGCTACCTTTTCCCGAACAAAGTAAAAATCAATTTCAATGTGCTTTGTACGAGCATGAAAGACCGGATTCGCTGTAAGGTACGTTGCTCCAATGTTGTCACACCATAAGACAGGAGGAGTGGAGGAAAATTAGCCAATCTCTTTCAGAAGAGAAGTTAACCATTGCAATTCACAAGTGGCATTTGCAACACCTTTATATTCCGCTTCGGTACTACTGTAAGCCACGGTTTGTTGTTGTTTACAACTCCACGAGACTAAATTTGCACCAAGAAAGACACAATAGCCACTAATGGATCGACGGTCGTCACGATCACCTGCCCAATCGGCATCATCATAAGCTTGAAGATTCAATCCTGAATGCTTGGATATAAGAATGACATAGGTAATCGTGTCTTTAAGGTAACGTAAAATGCGTTTAACCGCCTGCCAATGAGAGACTTGAGGGTCCTTCAAGAATTTGCTCACACGGTGTACAGAGAATGCGATATCTGGACGAGTAAATGCTAAGTACTGGAGGCCGCCAACAATACTCCGATAAAGCGTGGGATTCTCAAATGCATTATCAGTGCCCGACTGAAGTATGATGGAGGCAGAGGCTGGAGTGGATTGAGGTTTGGCTAAATCCATCTTGCTGCGAAGAAGCAAATCAGTTATATATTGTCGTTGAGAGAGATGCAGCCCTTCGGGAACATAAGTAGCCTCGACACCAAGAAAGTAAGACACGGTACCAAGATCCTTCATAGAGAATTCACCTTTCAGCGCACAAATAATATTTTCCACCATAGAGGTATTTGATCCAGTAACGATGATATCATCGACATAGATTAAGAAGTAGATAACAAATTCAGATTTGCGCAGCACATAAAGAGATGAATCAGCCTTACTATCGACAAAGCCTAACTCAATAAGTTTTCCGAAGAGACGTGAAAACCACACTCGCGGAGCCTGTTTAAGGCCATACAACGATTTGTGCAATTTGCACACATGATTTGGATACATGGGATGGTTGTACCCGGGCGGCTGGAACATATAGACATCCTCATTGAGAAACTCGTGTAAGAAGGCATTTTGAAAATCAACTTGGCGAAGTACCCAATTATTAACAACAGCGATGGATAATATGGTGCGAACAGTGGCTGGTTTAATAACCGGAGAAAAGGTCTGATGATAATCGATGCCTTCTTGTTGGTGAAAGCCTTTAGCTACAAGTCGTGCTTTATATCGTTCAATGGACCCGTCGGACTTACGCTTAATTCTAAAGACCCATTTGCAACCAACAACATTAGGCTGAGAGGTGTATGGAACAAGAGACCACGTACCATTGTGCATAAGAGCATCAAATTCAGAATTCATTGCATCCCGCCAATGTTTATGTTTAGTTGCTTCGCTGAAACAAGAAGGTTCATGGTCAGACAAGTTAATAGATGAAACCAAGGCTTTAGGTAAAGGATATAACGAAGTCCCATCGTGATGCATCTTTGGTTTAAGAGTATTATCCTTCACACGCGTGATCATGCCATGGCTGGTCAACGGAACGGAAGTGCCACAATCTGTTGTGGGAACAGTAGTGGTGTCACCAGGATGGGCTTCGGAAAGCAGTTGCAGTGACGGACCAGCCCCTAAACATGCACCAGAAACGACATCCCTTGCAGGAGACAAGTGAGAGTTGCCAGAAACATGAGAATGT
The DNA here is from genome assembly GCA_948329865.1 of Linaria vulgaris. Lineage (NCBI taxonomy): Eukaryota > Viridiplantae > Streptophyta > Magnoliopsida > Lamiales > Plantaginaceae > Linaria > Linaria vulgaris. The sequence continues at coordinate 129,164,384 of OX415250.1, read as the reverse complement.
ATATCAGATTGTATATTCAAAGATGGTAATGAGACAGATTGCAAATTATCGAGAGGAGGCGACTCGTCATTAACAGCAACACGAGGAAGGTCAGTGTTAGGCACGCCAACATGAGGTGGTTCGAGAGATAAAGATGGTTGCGACAATATAGTAAAGGGCGCATGGAGAGGAACACTTGGTGGAAGCAGAACTACGGGAGGGGGCGAGGCGAGTGATGTTTTGTTCGCAGAAGATGAATAAGGAAAAAGAGTTTCATTAAAGACAACATGTCTTGATACATAAACTTTACCAGAGGCTAAGTCGAGACATTTGTAACCATGATGTCCTACGCTATATCCAATGAAAATACAACTTTTTGAGCGAAAATCAATTTTATGCTTATTGTAAGGGCGTAAGTTAGGCCAACACGCACAACCAAAAACTTTTAAAAAACTATAATCATTGGTGTTTATTAATTAGCTCAAAAGTAGACTTATTATTTAAAACAGAGGTCGGGAGACGATTAATAATGTATGTAGCTGTTAAAAAAGCATCCTCCCAAAACTGACGAGGAAGATTGGCATGAGATAAGAGTGCTAGGCCCATTTCAACAATACGGCAATGACGTCTTTCGACGGTTCCATTTTGCTGAGACCTGTGTGGGCACGAGACTCGGTGATTAATTCCAATATCTTAAATGTACTTAGAAAGTTTTCGATACTCCCCGCCCCAATCACTTTGGACCGCCTTGATTTTTGTATTAAATTGACGTTCAACCAAATTTTGGAATTGAAAGAAAATTGTTTCTACAACAGATTTTAATTTTAGAGGAAATAACCAAATAAACCGAGTGGAATCATCAACAAATGATACATAATAACGTGAACCATTAATTGACAAAGAATCACAAGGTTCCCAAACATCAGTAAAAATTAAATCCAAAGGACGAGAAGAACGAAAATTTAACTTTAAAAAAGGAAGAGAATGCGATTTAGCCATTTGACAATCATGACAAACAATATCTCTAGACTTAGAACAAATTGGTAAAGAATACGCAGCAACCATGCGACTAACAGTAGAATGAGAAGCATGGCCAAGATGACGGTGCCAGTCTCCAAGTGACACTTTGTGACTGAGAAAGACGTGAGGGGTGGTGTCGGAGATTGGAAGCAGTAAAGACCATCTTTAAGATGCACGCGATGAAGGACCGTCCCCGAGTAATCCTTGATCAAGAAAAGAGATTGTGAAATTCAAAATAAACATTGTTATCTTGACAAAATTGGTGAACAGATAAAAGATTTTTTTGAATTTCCGAAACTAAAAGAACATTTGATAAGACAAAGGTTTTAGATGGAGTAGTAATTTTGGAGGAACCAATACGAGTAATATGCAAACCTTGACCATTACCAACAAGAATTTGATCTGTACCAACATACTCATTATTCTGGATACTCAAATTACCCATGTCAGCGGTAAGATGGTGTGTTGCTCCTGTGTCGGGATGCCAATCGGATGTTGGATCAGAGGTGGAGGTAACAGCAACTTTAGCTTGCGACCAAGATGTGGGATTAGGTCCTTGGAAGTTGAAGTCGTAGCTTCTTGGGCAACGGACAACATTATGACCCGTTTCTTTGCATAGTTGACACCAAAGAGGACGACCCCCACGACCACCCCTTCCTCTACGATTATGCCTGTCCCCACGGTAGGATTGAGAATGAGTGTGTTGAGGTTGAGGATGAGGAGGAGAAGGGATCAGGCGAGCGGCCAAGTTCGCTGAACCAATGGAGCGCCCAACATTACGATTTAAACGAGCCTCATGAATTAACATAAGGTTGAGAACTTCGTGAATGTTAAGGGACTCCAGACGAGTCCCAATGCTCGTTACGAGATTATCAAAGTCATCACCCAATCCAGCCAACATGTAATCGATGAGATCATCGTTGTGCACGGTATGACCACCCATAGCAAGATCATCAACAAGTTGTTTGACTTTGTTGAAGTACTCAACGACAGAGAGATGCCCTTTTGTGAGATGAGCGAGTTGAGAACGAGTGTGGATAATACGAGCTCGGGACTGGGAGGCGAATGAGATCTCTAATGCATGCCAAACACCATGTGAAGATTTGCAATCCACAACTTGAGTAAAAACTGGATCGGTAAGAGACGAAAGAAGAACCGATAAGATCGATTGGTCTTGTCGATCCCATGTTGTAAACAGAGGATTGACGAATGTCACACCATCAGTGATGATAGTTGGTGGTGGAGCAGGATGAGAGCCGTCGAGAAAGCCGAACAGAGCTTGGTCGCGGAAATACGGAACAAGTTGCGCACGCCATAACACGTATTTGGATTGAGTGAGGCGAACAGTGGAGATGTTTTGAAGAGGAGTGAAAGTAGAGTTATGCAGCGGAGAGGAAGTCACGAGAGGGGCGAAAGTGTCGGTAGAGGAAGATGATGAACTCATGACTAGAATAGAAGTGATAAATCTCGTGATACCATGTAAAGAAACAAAATTCCTTTTGGAAGAGTTCTTTGTTATATCAAGGATATTGTATTCGTTTTTGTTGTTATAGAAGCTAATGAGATTACATGAATATATATAGAGCTAGACTAACTACTGATAAGGGCAAAGGCTAGTAAAGATATGTACAACAGGAGATAGAGTTCAGCAAATTCAATCGGGAATCTTGATCAATCATCTGAGCTTATCTAATAATAATACTTACCTGAATAATATTAAATCATGCCAAAAGACAAAATTTCGTGTGATGCAGGTTACGTCATAATTTTGAGAAAAACATTGAGCTACACATATGAGAAATTTATTACAATAACGTTTTCTCATAAAGTGATTTATTTTCTTAATTTGATGAAATACACGACTTGAGTATTTACATAAATACATTTATCATTTTAAGAATTAAATATTTTACATGTTGGAAATCATGTACATGTGTATCTAATATTTAATAAGGTACGTAATTCTTATGCGTTTAAGTAGTCTATCTTTTCTTTTTTTCTTTTGCACGTTTTACAAAAGTAATTACATCAAACTGCATATTAACTTTGTTAACGTAGATAATTAAGAAGCCCCTTTCATTGGAATTTGGAAAGCGAAACTTGCTCTGTTGTATAAGGTATTATATGAATTTGGTAAGAGGATTTAAAGAGAAAAAAGAATTTTATGGTTTAATCTAGAAATAAACAGGGCATTAAAGGTAGAATGCATGTGTATTTATTAGAGGAGCTATAGTTGCCATAGTATAAGTATAGTCAATAAAGAAATATGCTAATTAGAAAATTGGAACGTATTTGTATTCATGGACATGGGAAAATTAGACTGTAAAAATATAATTGTTTCTGGGAAAAATAATTATTTCTTTGTCAATATCGCTTTTGTACATGATTATTTTATTCTTTTGTTGGTTATTTCAAGTCTTGAATTTGTTAGTTTGAGTTTTATTTCTGCAAATAAAATTCTCCATAATTTCATCTCCACCGGGTATTTAAAACTCTCCATCTTTGTAGAAATAAAATTCTCCACAATTTCTCCACAATTACATGATTATGCTTTTATCTTTTCTGGCCTAATCATGGAAGAAATATAGGGCGATTTATTATTTTTGCCCGTTATTTTCCACCATCTTCAAGTTTTGCCATTTTTTGGATCGGACTTGTTTTTTGCCCTGTAATTGTTTTTTTTGTTTAGAAAATGCCTGGCGGGTTCAACTCTGGGCTTGGTCAGCCCATTCAATTTTTTTTTATTATTTTTAATTAATAACTATATTTAATTTAATTATATTTTGATCTAAATTATAAAAAAAATGTATAAAATCAAGTTTATTAAAAACAAATTGTCATAAAAAGTTTACTAAATTTATATTACTAGTAAAAATTAAAAATAAATTATGCATTGATCTAAATCATAAAAAAATGTATAAATTCAAGTTTATTAAAAAAATTATCTTAAAATATTTAATAAATATATATATATATACTAAAAAAATTAAAATTAAATTTATATTCACTAGTAAAAATTTAAAATAAATTTGTATTTCCTAGTAAATATTAAAAATAAATTGATCTTCAATATTGTATTTAATTTTATTATTATTGATCTAAATCATAAAAAAAAATTGTATAAATTCAAGTTTATTAAAAAAACTTATCTTAAAATGTTTAATAAATATATATACTAAAAAAAAAAAATTAAATTTATATTCACTAGTAAAAATTTAAAATAAATTTGTATTTACTAGTAAATATTAAAAATAAATTGATCTTCAATATTGTATTTAATTTTATTATTATTGATCTAAATCATAAAAAAAATTGTATAAATTCAAGTTTATTAAAAAAATTATCTTAAAATGTTTAATAAATATATATATATACTAAAAAAAATTAAAATTATATTTATATTTACTAGTATATTTATATTTATATAAAATTAAAATTATATTTATAAATCCAGATTGTCTTCTCTCTTGAACCCCTACCCCCCCCCCCCCCCCTCCACCCGTCGGCCGCAACACCACCACCGCCGGCCGCAACACCATTGTCGGACAAAAACCAACCCGGCGGGCTCAGCGAACTGGGTTTGGTTTAATTTGGTCCGAATTTTGTTATTTGTTGTGACGAATTTTGCGAACAGAGTGTACTAATTTTTTTTTTTGTGGAGATGGGGAGGTTGAGGGCGACGGCGAGTAGGGCGGAGGATGGTGGTGGTGGCGGCGGTAGTGGAAGACGATAAGTATTCTGTAGTTAATTGTTTTAAAAAAATTATTATTTTATTGAGTAATTAACTTTATTAAGAAAAAATATGTATAATTGCAATATATTTATTTTTAATATTTACTAGTAATATAATATTTTTTTATTTTTTTACTAGTAAAAAAATTTATTAAACATTTTAAGATAATTTGTTTTAATAAACTTGAATATATACAACCTTTTTATGATTTAGATCAATAATAATTAAATTAAATACAATATTGAAGATCAATTTATTTTTAATATTTACTAGTACATACAAATTCATTTTAAATTTTTACTAGTGAATATAAATTTAATTTTATTTTTTTAGTATATATATAATTATTAAATATTTTAAGATAAACTTTTTTAATAAACTTGAATTTATACATTTTTTTATGATTTAGATCAATATATAATTTATTTTTAATTTTTACTAGTAATATAAATTTAGTAAACATTTTAAGACAATTGTTTTTAATAAACTTGATTTTATAAAATATTTTTATGATTTAGATCAAAATATAATTAAATTAAATATAGTTATTAATTAAAAATAATAAAAAAATTGACTGGGCTGACCAAGCCCAGAGCTGAGCCCGCTAGGCATTTTCTAAACCAAAAAAAACAATTACAGGGCAAAAAACAAGTCTGATCCAAAAAATGGCAAAACTTGAAGATGGTGGAAAATAACGGGCAAAAATAATAAATCGCCCAGAAATATAATAGCTTTATCATCTATTCCTTGATCAATCGCCTTAATTGCATCAAACATTCAATTACACTTTGCCATGAAGACAAGTTTTGCCGCTGTAGAATCGGAAAAATATCAGAAGTTACAAAATGGTCAAAGATGTCAGAAGTCAGAACAATTGAATAAAATAATTTACAAAAATAAAAGAAAAAATTCTAAAGCTGCAAAGTATTATGAATTAAATTCAAGATCTTAACGTAGGTATAATAGTAAAAATCAACTTACAATATGCAGCAAAATACATCGTTGTATTCATATGGGTAGCCACACTTATACACAAGGTTTAGCGCCTTTTTTTCGTCGAGTCTGAAGGGCAACTTCCACGGTGATTTTAGATAGCATTGACATATCACAAAATTAGAATAAAGACCGAGCACAGAACCGAGGCTATCGCAACAAGCGGGACTAGGGTTTGGAGATCCCAAAAAGTAATCTTTACAACTGCTTAAAAAACCTACCGGAATTTTTGGGCAATCTAAATGTTCACTTTCAACATAACCAAGAAAGAGTAAACATAACACAAACAAGGACATGGAGCTACTCTTCATTTTGAGTCGCAATTTGTAATGTTAATAGAGATGATCCAATAGTTGTTGCAATAGTTTTCTTTATATAGGCAACCGTGACCAACTTCTTTGCTCGTATCAAACAGATCTTACTATGAAATCTCAACATAAATACTTAATATATCTATATATTAACTATATATAATTTTTCCGGCGATACATGAGTGGGTTGTCTTAATTTGTTACATATATTGTTTTCTTAATTAGTTTATACATATAAATAGCATGTTATTAAAAGCCAGTGCTTAATTTATAAGTAGAACATATAAGCTTTTTCTAAGTTTATTATAACCTAATTAATTAAGTTTTTAGCCATATATACGTATCGCGTAATCAAATCATCTAATCATTTGGTCTTTCGGTTTTAGCGTAACTATACCTGTTTAGTGAGATTATTTATTATTTAGTAAAAAGAGTTAAACCTTTTGTTAGATACTAATTAGTATTAATATAAGAAAATCTTCCCCTTTGCATAATTAACGCAGTTTAATTTCCTGTTCTAACAGGATTCGTGGTCATGAAAGCTCACCGACATAATTTTTATTATACGCTAATCATTTATGGAAGTATTACTCATGATTCGGTTTCGCCTTCCAATATATATACGCAAGACCAATATTAGTTAGACTAGACATGGATCTCCCACAAACTGGATGATAAGGACTAATGTTGGATTATAAGGAATCTTCTTTTTGAGTGATGATTAGTTTGATCTCCCTTGTAGAGATATATAATTGTGTGAATAATAATAGTATTCATCTTAATATTTACAAAGTACAAAGTATAAAGAGAATACAACCTTATTCACAGTACATAGTCATCGAACACCAATCAGAAGTGTTGCACCAAATCATTCTCATATGGGGAAAAATCTGTTTGAATTGCAACATTAAAAGGCAAGACATTTGATTGGAGGCACATCAAAATATTTCCAGTATTAATGTTGGTCAACAGTTGGTCATTCCTAACTTAGATGAAGATAATCAGATCAGAATCATAATTCCTCATAATTCCTTGAATGATTAGTTACGTTGTACTTTTTTAATTAACGTTATTCTCCTTTCTTTAGTTTACTTAAGCACATGTATATAAGTACACTTTGAGGTTCTACTGTAGACTCTCGGAAAACATCAATATGAATTAAGTCCATTCTTTATGCACAAATACCTCTTTATTTTCTTTACAAATGAGTAATTATATTTGATATAAGAGTAGTAAAAGAAGACTTTGATATAAAAGGGACTTGGTTAATATACATGTCATATTGTGTTCACATGAGAAAAACGTAGCACGCTTTTTTTTGTAAGGTCGAGCAAAATGGAGATTCAAGGTAAGGTGTTTCATGCGAGAATAAAAAACATGAGGAAGATCAAAGTAGGTGGCACTAATATTATCACACAAGAGGCGGGGAACCGACGGACGACGAAGACGAAGATCGTAAAAAACAAGTTTGATCCAACAAACCTCAGCAGCGTGTTTAGAGACTAATGGTGTAAATAAAGGCAAGGCATCGTCGAGACAATGGCGACATACAACTCGACGGTATACTTGTGTTGGGAGACGAAAAGTCTCTCTTGCAAGATGCAGCCTCAACACCCAAGAAATAACATAATACACCAAGATCATTGACAGCAAATCGACTACGGAGGACTACGGAGGTTAGCAAATCGACTACGGAGGACTACGGAGGTTAGCAGTGACCCATGGGAGAGTGGTTGCGCAAGAACCAGTAAGGATGAGATCATCAACATAAACCAAGACCTAAAGAGTAACCGATCCATGATGATAGGTCAACAAAGATGTGTGAGTCGTGGGCTGTCGAGACCCGTAGTCAAGAAGGGCGGAATTAAGGGCATGATACCAAGCCCAATGTGCTTGGTACAAACCGTATAACAACTTCTTCAAATGGAAAATTTGACTAGGGAAGTTATTGTCAACGAGGTTGCTGCATAAAAACTAGTTCAAGAAGGTCACCATGAAGGAAGGCGTTGCTAGTGTCCAGTTAGCGGAGAGGCCAAGAGTGAAAGAGGCAATCGAGAGAATTGTTTAAATAGTAACTAGTGTGATGAGGGGACTGAAAGTCTCATTGTAGTCAACCCTGAGGCAAACCCTTGGTCGCAAGACGAGCCTTAAACTTGTCAACAGAACCATCATGTTTACGCTTCCCCCGAAACACCCATTTGCATCCAATAACATTATGAGCATGAGAAGGAGGAACTAGATCCCATGTGCATGATTAAGTGAGGCCGTGAATTCCTCAGATATTTCGTCATGCCAATGAGGGGAGCTAAGAGCCATACGATGGTTGGGTATCAGAGCTCGAGTTCTGTTGTAGTTGGAGCTTTTGCTGGGGTGGAGCTCTAATGTAATAGTAGTGTGAATAAACACTAATAAAAGTGGTTCTATACAAAGTTAGTTGGTTATTAAGAGTGACCTTTGTGACCCCACCAATTACTTGGGAACCTTAAAACCCAGTCTGCAAATACGAACTATCTCTTTCCAAGAGTTTACTTTGTGTTGTTCCGATCTACTTGAAATTCACCAAGGCTCGACGCAAGGGTACAAATTTGTCGGCTGAAATACCTAACTCTTAATACATACATACTAAAATTTTCAGTATAGTATGTGAGAATAGCTACACAAAATAAGCACAAAAATTCGAAAAAATATAAAATTGAACGCAAGTCGCAAGATGTTTAAGAGAGATGAATTTTGTTAATTTATTTTTAGAACGAAAGAATAATTATATACGGTAACAAACAGCTAATTAAATACGTATCTTGAGTTTTTCTATACTAAAAAAATACGTATCTTGAACAGCTGGACAAATATATCCCTACATCTTATATACGGTAGTATGGCCGGACAAATATACTTTTTTAATCGCCCATATACACAATATCATTAACTTAGTTAATCAACAATATTAGCCATATATACGCAAACTAAATCATCTAATGAAGTAAATACCTTTAATACTTACGGTCTTTAGGATTTCGACGTTATGTTTAAAGGATTATATAATATATATCCCCTTTATAAAAAGAGTTTAAACTTTTGTTAGATACTAATTAAGGAATTTTTATTATATTCAAATCTTCCGCTGTACACATAATTATGTCGGTTTTCTTTTCAATAGAGTATTTGATTTTGTTTCCTGTTCTGATTTATACAATTTTGGCTATATAGACAAGACTTCAGTTTTTGTTAGATTCTAACGTATATATATTATTAAGAGAAAGTTGCCTAATCTCAGCGTGATTCTCAGACCCTTGTTTGATACGGACAGTTAATTATACTATAAAACAAGTATATTTCCATTCGTGCAATACCTCATTATGCATAAATATATGACTACATGCATGAATGTACAAAAGTTAGAGCACTATCATGAGCTTGTCCAAGGATCTACTCACTACCAAGAAAACTTTTCTTTACAATTTTGTTCCAACCAAGGAAGAAGAGGAATCACCGATGACTTCCCAAGGATCATCCGTAAGTGGTCGCACGCTGGTTGAGATACGAGACGTTCATCCACCGCCCGAGATGGGATGGAATATCAAGAAAAATTTAAAGGATTACGAGATCGCCACGGGCAAACTAGTGATATCGTTCAATTACTTGTTTGAGCACGTACTGAGATATTGGTCATTAGAGATGTCTAGTTTCCTCGTCCATGGTCGCAAGATTGGCGTGACGGTGTGGGATGTCACTAATGAACAAAATCCGGTAATGTATAGGAACAACGACGTATACTTGCATATGATGGCGACCGACGACTGCGTTCTCTCGTGCTTGGAGTTGGTCAAAAGTAGGAGCTTTGAGGTTGGTGATGAAGTTCATATGTATTGGGATCAACATGAATCAAATTTCATGTTTAGGTTGTTGTTGTAGCATATTTAGATCTATAGGCTTTTGTTTAACACATGGAGACTTAGGATTTGAGCATGCATACTCGTGAGAAAAATCATGCATTACTTTTTTTTGACACCGTTGTAAATAATGTAACAAGTTTTTAGTTCTTGGTGCGTGATTAAATTAAATCATCGGGAGGAAGGATTTTTGATACTCATTGATCATATTATTTTTTACAGTGCATTTATACTGTATATTGCAACGGGACTCCTCCATTCTTGCAGGGGCGAAGGCAGGAATTTACAAGAGGGGGCGAGATTATGACAATTTTTTTTAATTAAATAATAATTTAGATAAAAAATATTTTTTTATTAATGCTAATAAATTTGCTTTAAAAAAGTCATGTACTTGATCATTAACTAACCAATAATATTTGATTTGTACATGTTTACAAAGTTGTTGAAGCATCCAATCTCGTCAAAGTCAAAGCAAATATATTAAGCATATCATCAAAATAATAAACATAATTTTTTCAATCTCGAAAAAGCATCTAATCTCGTTAAAACAAATATATGAAAATAAAAATAAATAATGTCAAACACTGTTTTATATAAATATTAAGTAATCAAAAATCACCTAGGCACTAAATTTTGATTTACGATGCTTCATACAATCAAACTCGTCAATAATTGAATCAACATCAAAACTCTGAGCAATTCCTTTTTTAATATGCATAATGAGACTACTAGATAAGAAATCGTCTTCCATTTTATTTCGCAGTCTTGTCTTCACAATCTTCATTGCCGAAAATGCACGTTCACATGTTGCCGTAGAAACCGGAAGAACCAAAATAAGTCGAAAATTCACTAAACAATAAGTATAGTTCAAGGAATAAATAATGAACATTAGTTATATAAAGAAGAAACACACTTACATTTGCAACACTTAACCTAAAATCCATATTCTAAAGACTTTATAAGAAGTAAGAACCACAAGATAATGTTATATTTGATGTAAAATTAAACAAAATATTGCTCTATCTAATGAATACTTTATCAATACATAATCATATTTATGCAATTAACTATAGCAATTAAGAAAACACAAAACAAAGTAAAGAAAAAAAAGGGATGCGCAACACTTACAGAGTTACAGTCGATTTGCAGAAAAGAGTAAAGTAGTTTTTGTTTTCTCAGCTTTTCACTTTCAGGTTTCAGCCGATAAGCAGCACTTTGCCTTTTCTTTTTTTTTTAATCAAATTATGTCTTTTTTGGGTTGTGGGCTGCTGACCTTTCTTTTCTTTTCTTTAGTTATCATATTTATTGGGCCAAGAAAGCAAACATGTTATAATCTGGCAGTCCAAATCTAATTGGGGGGGGGGAGGGGGGGCAAATAATATATAAGCCCTAATTACATAATATTATATACGTAATATATACTTAATATAAATATAAATTTTCTTTTTTTTAAATGTTGGGGGGTGCAAGTGCACCCACATGCACCCCCCGTCCCTTCGCCCCTGATTCTTGAATGATTATTGTATTGAAGAAATTATTATCGTCACTAAAGATCTCGATCCGTCACTAATTATTAAGCAACGCTACTTCTGATCGATCCCTATTATATATATATATATATATATATATATATATGTGTGTGTGTGTGTGTGTGTGTGTGTGTGTGTGTGTGTGTGTGTGTGTGTGTGTGTCCCAACTTGTGTTACTATTTATTGAGATTTTTTTGTGTCTGACACTCTAGCTTGTTTATTGTTCGAGTAGTGTGTTAAGGATTATTAGAACATGCTAAGACTTCTACAACTTGTCCAAATGAAAAAATCGGACCTTTCTAAGTAATAAGCAAACGGGGAAAGAGTAGTGGCAGCTAGAACATATCTGAATGTCACTAAGGCATAATCAAAAGTCCATGACTTCCAATAACTTTTAGAAAGATCTCGAGACCCGCACAAAGCAATTGAATGATGACGAAAGACAAAATTAGTATTAAGTTCATATTCGAAGTTCATTTTCGTGTAAACACGCACAAAGAATATTAACTGGAGAGCGGGGGCAGAGCCACCATGAGGGCTAGGGTAGGCTCTAGCCCGGGGTCAATTTCGACCCCAATTGTAATAGGTATTTATAATAAAATAAAAAAAACTTAAGCGATATCAGAGAAAAATTTAGTGAAACAAAAATATTGTTGAAACCTAAGTAGTTGAAAAGTTTTTCTTGATGTGTAAAAAAGTGAAAGCCATGTAGTATCTATACATGGGTCTAAGCTCAATGAATGGCTCATATCAATCTAATCTAAGGCTAAAGAAATGTTCTACACTTTTCTTACAATAAAATGAGTTGGCCAATTCTAGCCATGTTTTAGAGAATTCTAATATTATTATATATAAGAAAGAATCTAGAGTTACACTATTTACAAGATAGAGCCTAAGTTTTGAAAAATTAGGAGAGACACTAGAATTCTGGTTGTTGGATCGGTCAACCAAAGTGCGGGGTCCTTGTGATTGTGGCGCATGCGTTGTTTGGTCTACTCGGCAAACTATGTGTGTGTCATGGGGCCTTGCTCTTCCTTGTGATGTGAACTTGGTTTTAGATTTGTTGAACTTCTTGGAGTTTGATCTTCCTTGACATAAGTGCAATCTACAAAAAGGGTTTTTGGATTAAATTGAGACGGCGAATTGAAAGAAGTTCTTTACGAAGAACACCTTGACGATTGTTGAAGAATGCTTTGAATACCGCGAAGAATGCTTGAAGATGGATGAATTTGGTGGAGCAAAAAACTTAGAGCTTTTTCCTTTTCAACTTGTGAATATTTTGTGTGTGTGTTTTTTTTCTTCTTCAAGGCCACCTCTATTTATAGTTGTGGAGTGAATCTCAATTAGAATCTCCTGATGAGATGAACGTTTGTGATTGCGTCTACAATTCCTTGATATGGAAGACTTTATCTAAGAGAATCTTCTTTTCATCTCTTGAGAAATGAGACTTGGTGGGGAATTCTTTCCTTGTGTTGAGATTTGATGGATGAATTATTTCCTTGTGTTGAGATTTGACGATTGAGACTTGGAGGAAAAGACTTTCCATGTCTTGAGATTTGATGAGCAATTATTTCCTTGTCTTAAGATGTAATTAATATATTTATTTTAATTCTTCAAAATATTAAGATCAAATAAAATATATTTTGTATTTCTTGCATCTTAAGAGTTACCACCATTTAATTTAATTAGTCAAAAAATTAATGTGTCTACAAACATCTTTATTTAACATGTATTTTTTATAATTTTGTACAGAACGGAAAGTATTTTCATTATATTGTATACATTTTAATATATGTATATATATATATATATATATATTAGTTAATTAATTGTAGCCCGGGGTCCAAAAAGATTCTGTCTCCGCCCCTGTATCCGCCTCGACTTACATACTACGTAACGCCCATCCTAGCGCCGCCAAATTCCTATCCTTGCGTACTTTTAGGGGCCCACCTTTTTGACGCTGTCGTGGTTCCAATCTCGATCAAGAAATGTTGGATGTTTCTCAACTACTGGCTTTTTGGGGAAACTTTTACCTAATTGGGAATGAAGCTGAGTTTTTGAGAAAAAACAAAAAAGCCAAATCTCTTTAATTCAAAAGAGATATGGCATTACATGTGCCCCGCAACCATCAGGTGTGACGATACATGGATAAACCCAGGAATGGATCCGACGCTTTCGGGTGCAGAAGGTTGTGGGTTTTTGTTGCTCAGAAAGATTATATTATAAAGGGTTATGGAGAAAAGTTTGTGGAATGGTGAAGTTGATTGTTGACATACACAGTTAAGGTTTAAGGTGAGTATCACCGTTTTCCACCCCCTCCCCCTTAACATGATTGTTTAGAGGGGTTTATTGTTTTAATAGTGTGGTAATTAACAAAGTTAAAAGATGTTAAGGCTTCTACTACTTGTCCAAATTAAATGATAAAAAAAAAAACCGATCTTTTCAAAATAAAATGCAAACGGTGCTAGGATAACGGCGGCTACAACTTGTCTAACGTGAGTAATGTATAAGTTGAAAGTCCATCTCAGGGATCTGGAGACCGTTTTAAAGTAATTAGACATTGGCATGCAAGAGCCAAAATCACTCTCAATCAGGGGTGGAGACAAAATCTTTTTAGACCCCGGGCTACAATTAACTAAAATAAAATATATATATATATATATATATATATATATATATATTAAAATGTATACAATATAATGAAAATACTTTCCGTTCGGTACAAAATTATAAAAAATACATGTTAAATAAAGATGTTTGTAGACACATTAATTTTGTGACTAATTAAACTAAATGGTGGTAACTCTTAAGATGCAAGAAATACAAAATATATTTTATTTAATCTTAATATTTTGAGAAATTAAAATAAATATATTAATTAAATCTTAAGACAAGGAAATAATTGCTCATCAAATCTCAAGACATGGAAAGTCTTCTCCTCCAAGTCTCAATCATCAAATCTCAACACAAGGAAAGAATCATCCATCAAATCTCAACACAAGGAAAGAATTCTACAACAAGTCTCAATTTTCAAGAGATGAAAAGAAGATTCTCTTAGATAAAGTCTTTCATATCAAGAAATTGTAGACGCGATCACAACCGATTATCTAATCAGGAGATTCTAACTGAGATTCACCACACAACTATAAATAGAGGTGGTCTTAAAGAAGAAGAAAAAAACACACACAAAATATTCACAAGTTGAAAAGGGAAAAGCTCTAAGTTTTTCGCTCCACCAAATTCATCCATCTTCAAGCGTTCTTCGCGGTATTCAAGGCATTCTTTAAAAATCGTCAAGGTGTTCTTCGTAAAGAACTTCTTTCAATTCGCCGTCTCAATTTCATCCAAAAACCCTTTTTGAAGATTGCACTTCTGTCAAGGAAGATCAAACTCCAAGAAGTTCAACAAATCTAAAACCAAGTTCATATCGTTCTTCATCAAACCTTCAAATCAAATTTGCGTTCGATCCGAGATCAAGCTGTCAAGCCCTCGAATCAATGTTTGCCAAATATCCATGTATTTTGAAGATCAAGATACCTCTAAAGACGATTGTCATTCAAAAAGTTCAAGAAATTAAAGACGAAGATCAAATTGTTCGTCACCAAATCAAGTCAAGTACATTGTTAATTCAAGATCAAGCTCAAAAGCCTTTGGATTAACGTTCAACTCAAATACACGTGAAAGAGTTCAAAATCAAATCCACTTTCAAGTCAACCGAATTTCAACATTGTTCTTGTAGAAAAGAATCAGAGGATTAAATAGAGATTGAACCACAATTGTACTTCAAATTTATTTAAATTTACTTTGTAATCTTTTCTTGTCTTCTAATTACAAAGATCAAGAGTTTGTCATTACAAATTTAGCACACCCAGTGGGACCATCTCTACCTCTCATCTATTTTCCAACAAGTATCAAATTTGAAGACACAAGAAGTCAGTTTTGCTCAACAATGGACAAGTCAATGGGGGCAGCAAGTGGAGGCTCTTCACAACCGATAATAAAATATACACTCGCATCGCGGGCAAGACATGAAGTTAAAGAACATGATCAAGCATTCTCATTAAAAGAGCAAGTTGCGGCGCTTGCGAGAGCCATTCAGAATCTTACAAATCAAACTCATAAACGTGATGGATATTTGAATCGCCTTCTACAAAAGCTAGAGTGCCAAGAAGGAGTTGAACTAAAAAAGTCACCAACAACATTGGAGTTCAAGGATGTATCAAGAGTAAAACCAACAAAATTGAAGTCTCTCCTCATCTCCAAAAGCAAGAGCTCGTGGAAAGCGGTGATCAGCATGAAAATGCTACTCAAGGAGTCGAAGCTCAAGAGTTTGTTG